>CM061535.1:126993330-127371639 GCA_030545055.2 Neoaliturus tenellus
CGCACCACTCTGGCCGCCACATCCTGCAACAACAACATCATCATCATCATCATCAACAACAACAACAACAACAACAACAACAACAACAACAACAACAACAACAACAACAAACAGGCGAGGATATGTAGTCGGCGACACAGGGCATGTCAGGGTCAGCTACATGGGCAGGGACAAGGGCCGCACGCGCACCACTCTAACCATCACATCCTGCAACAACAACAACAACAACAACAACAACAACAATAACAACAACAAACAGGCGCGGATATGTAGCCGGCGACACAGGGCATGCCAGGGTCCGCTACAGTGGCAGGGACAAGGGCCACACGCCGCCGCACGCGCACTACTCTGGCCGCCACATCCTGCAACAACATCATCATCCTCATCATCAACAACAACAACCTTAATTACTCGGTGAGAAAAAATATCGAAATTTGAGCAGATACAGTTTACCAAATTTCGTGGCAAGCTGATCATTTGTGCCTGTATTTTACATTTGATAACAGTAGTGAGAGACCTTAGAGAACAGAATGTCATTCCAGGGTAGTTGTTACGTAAAAATTATAACATTTCAAAAAATTGTATTTCGTCACGTTTACTAAGAATTTGAAATATAAGTTCTACATTTAGCATAGTAGGCCTATCCTTAACGATTCCTAAAAATTAAATTAATTAAATGAATCCCAAAATCTGGATAAAAGATTTAATTTTGAAAATCTCACGTTGTTAGCCTTTGTTAAAAATATTTATTGTTAGCATTTACGATGGCATGTATAAGATAACACAGGACTTGTTTTGTGCACCCCTCCCCTCGGTCAATGAACATTGCGGCGTTTTCTCTATTCAATTGGCTTGCTGCCCAATTGGCTTCTCATTTTTGTGGTGTATTTTTATGCGATAAGTTAATTTCAGGTACGTTGAATCCATGATTTCAGTTTCGAATAATATCTAACAGCAACATAGTATCGTCTTAAGTAAGTGTAACTACTAATAATATGGTCAGCTGTATCACAAAAAATAGTTCGTATAAGTAACGAAAAATCAACAATAAGGATTTCCATATTTGCTTAAACATAGAAGTGTCATGTAGATAAACAATGGATCTGTAATTTCAATGCTAGGTAGATGAAACTTGTGTCAATTTGCAATTCGGTTACGTGCACGAGGAAGTTAATCGGTGCTTTTTGCCGAGTTGCATGTACTTGTTATTCCACAGTCATTTTCCCAGTCAGTAGAATCAACTAAGCTTTACGCAATCGACCTTGTGGCTTTCAACTTGGTTCCGCGATCGCTCGACCAAGACGAGGATTCAGAGAAACTTGTCTCAACACTGCCGAATTAAGCCTCTCGTAGTTTTGGTCAGGCTTAACTTTCATCAACAATTCTAAGTTTAAAGTTTTGTGCGGAAAGAAGCAACCTTTAGATGAAGAATGCTGAAGTAGATATTGACTTGGTGTCATAATATTTGTTTAGAAATTAATTGGAACCTAAAGATATAATTCGGAAAGTTTGTGTATACATTGAGACATATTAACTTAAATGTATAAAAATGGCATTCTAAGAAAAGTCTAGGATGTATTGATAATCATTTTTGTCTATTTAAACAAATTATCTGCTGAGTTTTGAAAATTTAATTGAATCGTAGTATCAGAGGAAAAATATATGTGATTCTATATAATTAAGACTACGATAGCTATTTGATGTGTAATAAGAGCGTAAAGTACGTCATTGCCACTCGAGAATGGTAGATGCAAACATTTCGAGAGCGAAATTGACTGCGCTCGTAATACATGCAAGATTTTTTTACCAACATAATTGCTACAGATTACATGTTTTATACTGGCTGGGTAGCTGAGTGGTTAAAGTGCTCGCCTTTGAATCCAAAGGTTGCCGGTTCGATCCTGAGAAAAGTTAGTAGCTTTTTAAAGGTTCGATACCGGACCCAGTTGCCATTTGTCATTGGGCTATTAATTAATGATGCTTTCTAACAACTGGTCAATGTTAGATAGTAACAAGACTGGGGTTTGGACCGTTCCCCATCAAAACGTTAAAAATGCCAATGGCGTAGATAGACACCAAATAAAAAAAATATAGTAAACAAAATGTCATTTAGATTTTTTATTTGGTTCTGTTGTTGGAACACACTGTTAACTATCAAACAAAACCTCAAACTAAAAAAGAAGCAATTACTAAACGACAACAATGAACAACAGCTGTTGCATGGTTTGTAATAACAGCTGACTGTAAATTGATGTTTGATCTAGGGTGCGGTAAAGAACATTGACGCTCTAGAGCGGGAAATAAACGGAAACCGGAAATAAACAGTTTTGCATAGGGGTTACAGGTGTGGCAATGTGATTATTTTCATGCAGTGGTAGGAAAATGTAATTTCTACATGTATTTCTGAACATGGTTGAACGAATTATACAACTGAATATCCATCGTCCTGTGGGAAATTATATGCCCTCTGTGGTTACGGAAGTTGAAACCATTCGGATGCAAACGGATCAACATTTATATGGATTCCTCTTTAGGGCATAAAGGGAAATAGGTGTATGGATGTATTCAAAATAAATCTTTTGATGATTATGAAGTAAAATACGTAAAAACATCTTTAAACTTTGCATTTTCTCCGTCTACCGGGAAGGCACAAAATACATTGTGGGGAGGCGTTTCAGTTGGATGATACGCTTAACACTATTACATAAATAACGACATGCGACGCATCTTTATAGCTACAATACGTCAAATCTCTCCAGATGAGTATGGTGAATAGAGTGAGAAATTTAATTGTACTTTAATCGTCTGTGGGTTGAAGAAATTCCTAGGAAGAAAAGTCCTTATCAGAATCATTTCGTTTTGACACGTGAGATTCCACGTATTTTATCTACCACCGTTTCGATAAGCGCAATAATGATATTTAAAGCGACATAAAGAGGTGTATTATTAAACTAAATTCTAACCCGTTGCCTAATGAGGTATTAAACCTACACAGGTTTCGCATTCATACAGGTTCTATACCAATGAGAACTTGGCGTTCGAAGAAAACAGTTTTTAATAGAAATTGCGCAATTCGCACATAGCTGATTGTCCAATTACAGTTCGTGTGTTAGTTTTTTATGCGGCTAACCCCAAAGGAGATGGTCATTTTTCAGTGAACGACGATTACACATATATTCAAGCAGCATATATGTGTAGCTAAGTATGTTTATGAGTGACCCCCTCTGAACTATAAATTTACAGCTTTATAATACAATAGTTACATAAACTACTATAATGTGACCCATGATTAAAAATGTTATTATACCGATTGCAAGTTTAAAAAAAAAATGTATATATCAAATTGTAGCAAAAATAACGAAAAAGCAACAAGATCCCTTTATTATGAAATATAAAATGTGATCATTTGCTATTGGAGAAACCTTTTGCAAATAGGTTATAGCAATTTTATATAAAGGACATGTTTAAATTGATGATTGGTGATGTTTGTATGATTTATTAAATTTATATAGTCTATTATATGAAGAGTGCATTTACATGTATGGGAATTCTGAGGACATATGAGAGGAAAGTGTCTTATAATTTTATGAAAACAGACAAGGTATCAGACCATCTTATTAATTAATTAATTGTATAAAATAAATATACACGGCTCTTAGATCTGAATATTTGTAAAGTTATATATAAATCAGTGCTTTCAATTTTTTCCGTAACTTTTATCATTTTTATACAGGGTGATTCACGACGAAGTGCAGAAATTTCGGGAGGTGATTCTACACATGAAAATAAACAAGAAAAGTCATATAAACATATGTCCTAAAATCCTTCGTTTAGCCGCTAGCCGCCATTTTGTTTTTTATACGTAATAATTTTTATCTCCGTAATGATTTGATGGATTTACTTCATATTTGGCATGAACCTTTATCACAACAATGTTAACTTTTAGAAAAAATATTATTATTTTCCGATGTGTATTTTCAAAATGGCGGCCATTTTAAAATTTCAAACTCAAATTTCTCAAAATCCGCAATTTTTGTCAAAATTTTATTCGTGACAAAAAAGTTGACAAATTTAATTATCTAAACAATGATACCAAGTTTGTAAAGATCTGACAACAAATAACGGTGTTACTGAGATTTTTCTGTTAAAATAATCTAAATTTACATGATTTATAATGCAAAATCGATGTTTTTTGCTGAAAAAAACTCAATAACTCCGTTATTTGTTGTCAGATCTTTACAAACTTGGTATCATTGTTTAGATTATTAAATTTGTCAACTTTTTTGTCTCGAATAAAATTTTGACAAAAATTGCGGTTTTTGAGAAATTTGAGTTTGAAATTTCAAAATGGCCGCCATTTTGAAAATACAAATCGGAAAATAATAATATTTTTTCTAAAAGTTAACATTGTTGTGATAAAGGTTCATGCCAAATATGAAGTAAATCCATCAAATCGTTACGGAGATAAAAACTATTACGTATAAAAAACAAAATGGCGGCTAGCGGCTAAACGAAGGATTTTAGGACATATGTTTATATGACTTTTCTTGTTTATTTTCATGTGTAGAATCACCTTCCGAAATTTCTGCACTTCGTCGTGAATCACCCTGTATAGAAAATGTTAATATACAATAAATACTGATAAAATAGTATTATTATTAAAAGAGATAATAACATATTAGCCGTTCTCGTATTTACTATTTAACAGGTCTAATCTTTCACTTTGTTAGTAGGGTATCTGTATGTGAACTGTAATGTTAATATCTGTGCTGTGTATGTGAATTTCCCTTTTTTCGTAATAGGCCTATACTGTGTCATAAGCATAATGTCTTGAATTTGCACATGTTTTCATTAAAAAATTGATTTGTAAACTGAAATTTTTTTTAAATTCAAAGTGACGTATAACAGTACTAAATAGAGAGTAACACAAATTTTAATAACTTTTAACTATTGAATTACCAATCACCATTGGACGAAGCGGCAATAATATTAGAAGTTTCCGAAAGCTGTTCCTGTTTCAAAAAAATTAAATTATATAAAAATCTACAAAAATGAATAGATTATGTGTTAAACTAAGCCATACTCTTTAAACTTCAAAAAATGTGTGATATGTTCTGGCCACTAAGAATTCTGAATGAAAAAGTTTTCAAATGGCCATTTGTATGACGCGGCGTCGGATCAGCAAAATACACATACCATACAGTTTCTGAAAGTTAGCCTGGTTTACTTCAGATTTAGTAAACATATTGTTTTGTAAATAATTAGACGTTCGTTTATAACAAAAATCGGAAACTCCTATCCCCATTTTTCAGCCTTAATGTCAAAATATTGATTTAACGCAGTGTTTCAATATTTAAGTCGAGAGCAGGGAAGCACACACACCATTTCATAAGATTTCGGGCATATAACAAACTTATTAACATCTAAACATATTAAAATGTTCAAAAACACTTTTGGTAGTTTTATATTGTTTCCTTTTTTATTTTAATATAATTTACAGTTTCCAGTCTTTTATTGCAGATAATTAACTGTGGCCAACCTTTTTAGAGAAGGAATACATTTTTATATTATTGACCATAATGTGTAATCATTATAAAATATGAAATTTTTCTTTATACAAACAGTAAAAGTCCATTCTTTAATTCAAAAAAATTGTCACACTGCTATCAAAACTGAAAGTATAATCAATTAAACGAAAAAAGAAAAGGAAACAAAATTAACAAAGATGCTTTTATTAATAAAAATGAATTATTTAAGTTTAAAAACGGAAATTCCCAAACATTATTAATGTATTGCTTGGTTGTGAATTTTAAAAACCTTTTTCGATGACGCTGTGTTAAATGCACTATTTGTTAAAGAGTAATTAAATTACCAATGCCCTGTCAGTGATATTAAAGTCATTGAAAATAAACGGTATCAGATAACTGACCCATACTTTCTCCCAACAATATAAAAACATTTGTTAAAGCTTTAAACATTAATGTCTAGATGACTCTGTCGGATAGCTACCAGCTGAGCAGCGCGAGCTTGACCTTACGCGCATCTGTGACTTTTAACAACGTACTGCGTTTACCGCTAAACGAAAAATTGTATTTTCTCCTCAACCACTTGACGTAGAGCGATAATTAAAAGTACTGGATTATTTAGTTTTTTGAGCTTGATTTAATGGTGATAAAAAAAATTTATTTCGAGACAACAGCTATTTTGAAAATCCAAAAAATTGATTTATTTAACACTTTTTACTCCATAACTTTTGAACGCGCATTTTCTCGGAGATGCGGGTGGTGTCATTTTATCCACCATTTTAAGCTTAATAAACCACAAAATTTTAATCAAAATCTTTAGAGCCGTTTTTGAGAAATTTTGATTTTTGACGATTTTTGAGGGTTTTTGGGGGTAAAATACCCTTAAAAATAAAAAATTCAAAAAAAAATGAAAAAAACGCCTGGAATTATCGTGGATTTGGACCTGTATACCAAATTTCATTAAAATCGGACCATTAGGGCATTCTCTAGCTCTGTTTACATCCTGACACATACATACACACACACACACACACACACACACACACACACACAGACATCACTCCGAAAACCACTTTTTGGACTCAGGGGGCACCACAATGGATAAATCCACCAACAACTCAAATTCGAAAATTTTGACGAAAACAATACTCTCTCCATATACTATGGTATAGGGGGAGAAAGTAAAAAATCAAATTTCAATAATCCACGCATAGCTAATGAAGCTTAGTCTTTTGACTGTGTGTCTTAGAATGGAGAATACGGCATTATGAGGGGTCTATTTTGAAGCCGGATATGTCAATGGTTTTAAACTTGGCGGGGATGATCAAAAAGCGACGTTAACTTTGATAAGCCTCAGGCTCAACTTCAAAGAAAGCTCCCAGATATGAAGAGAAGAGGTTAAGTTGCAAAATTAACTGACACTTTATTAGAGTTTTTATTTTTATTTATTTTTTAATCAATGTCATCTGCTGAAAGAACTTCAGAGATGTTAATACGACGATAAATAAATAAGAAAAATTTAATCTTGTGGGTCGAAAATTTTTAAAAGTGCTTAGGAGTTTACATGACTTGGAATATAATTTCGTAGCTCATAGGGAATAATAATAAATTTTCATGTAATGAATATTAAAAAAATTATAATATATTATATTTAATTTTAAGAACTGGAAGTTTCTTACGTTGAATAAAATAATTCTATATTCGGTTAAGTGGATAAAAATATTGTATTATCTGTCAAGCATTTTTTCAAGTTATCACGATGGATCTCGCTTTAAGTGTTGGGGAAACTACCTGTACAATATAATTGGATGAACGGATCGAAGAGGAGTGAAATCCTTATACATGACTGTTGGTCGCTCAGTGTAGTGATAGATCCAGATTTCATTGACCGACGATTACGTTCGCAAGAGGCCTCAGATTGACTTCAAACTTTCACACTAGATTTTAGGTGTAATTTGTAAGGTTAAGTTCGTTTCTGAAGTTATTCTGATGATCAATAAAGTAATGAGACGTAATTTAATTTCCCATAAGAAATGCATTGTGGGCTGTAAATAACGGTGATTGAGGTTATGTTAAGGGGTGCTTCAGTTGTTTGTTGTCAGACATAGAGTAAGCATGTGTTATGAAAACTATTTTCTGCCTGTTGCACTATAACTGCACTAAATATATTAAAATGTTTTGAAAAAGGTTATAAATATATTTTGTATTAACAATCAACAATAAAAAGAAAATGTTTACTAAAATGATAAAATTTGTAAAAAGTACCTACTGTTAATCAAATATCTTGAATGCAAAAACAACTTTAAACCCTTTCCTATGTAGTAAATATGTATAATTTGATGGATGTGGTATTTTTTTTTTATATATTTTTAATAGCGTGGAACTAAGATTATCTGGCTTTTGTTGCCGTCCATCCCCATACGCGTGGAACAAGCGTACTCCTAGTAATATATTATATAAATTTTTAGAAACTGCAGGTTTCTTATGTTAAATAAAATCATTCTATATTCGGTTGAGTGGATAAAAATATTGGTATTATCTGTCAAGTATTTTTCAAGTTTGCACGGTGGATATCGCTTTAAATGTTGGGGAAACTACCCGTGCAATATTATCCTAATATTCACTCTTAAGCCAGGTGGTTTATTTAGGTAACCCTTCAGTATGCCAACTTTCCCTTACAAGCTAACAGAAACATCAAAAAGGCCGATTTGTAAGTGTTGTCTCTGGTAAATCTACGGTTATTGTAATCACTGAAAACAATATTTTTAAAATCACTTCCCTCCATGGACCTAAATAAATAAATAACGCAAAATAAATACCTTATTCGGTTAGTCGAGGCGACCACTTTGAATGAAGAATAAAGAGCCAGGTGGTCCCAGTTTTAAAGAGATCAGCATTGAAACAAGGTGGCGCCAAAACGAAAGACAACTGGTCACACGGGTTGATTATAAGCACTTTCCAAAACGGCTACAACTTCTTTTTTTGTTGAACTCATTGTCAACCGCTTCGGCATCGCAATCGAGTCAAATGAATGAAGATTATGACGATAGACAAAATACTGTGGCATCATTTTCTATATGAATAAACTGCGTTGGATTGTTGATAGAAATTAAGAGTCATCTTCACCCCTGGGCCAGTAGCCCATTGTTACGCAGTCGGCAATGTTAATCATACGGCTTTTACGCTAAAACACGGTATTTTATTCCCCTGTTTGGGACCCCGTTTTTCAACCGATTTTCTTTAAACATGGTAAGTGTTTAGTTAAATAGTTATATTAGGCCCTTCATTAGGTACCTCGAAATTTTGAAAAAAATAACAAATATTACTCTCTGTGACGTTGCAAAGTTAATAGATTTTCCTTAGTAATATTTGTTAAACTTTTTAAAATTTCGAGGTATGAGGGGCCTAATGTAACTATTCAACTAAACACTTATCAAGTTTAAAGAAAATCGGTTGAATAACGGCGTCCAAAACCGGGAAATAAAATACCCTGCCATGTTTTGCATTAAAAGCCGTATGGTTAACATTGCCGACTGCGCAACAATGCGCTACTGGCACAGGGGTGAAGATGACTTAAGAATTTGTATTTTGTCAAAAGTTACAATGAGTAAAGTTCTTAGTGACCCACCGGCTACCCTAACTTTTAGCGTCTTGGACATGGGTTCAAGAGGTGACATATGTTCGATTCCCGGGGTGGCCAACAAAATTTGATGGGTCTGGACTGCTTTCCCCAAAAAGCGTTAACGTGTACTTGGTACCGTACAAATCTCCATAACAAAATGCCTGTGGCCTAGATATAGTTAAAAAAAGTCAAAGTGACCAAAGTCTATCAAGTTTCTCTGGTATCTATGAAAAAAGGAATTCCAAGGGAATATAATTTACATTGCCAAAATGATAATTAAATATAAATGAGTTAATTAGGCTATTATTTTAACGTGAAGAGTTGTAAACGGTAGGGAAACTGATTGCAACAAAGTTTAAAAAATCAACTGTTTTTAATGGGACATTCACAACAAATTGTTTTAAGAGTCAGTGCCTTATTATGGCACAATTAGAAAGAGGACTAGGGGTTGAGAGTTTTGACGGGGGGTGGAGGGGGGGGGGGAGCGCTAGGTAACGAAGTGTGTGCTCTGTTGAAAACCCTCATCTTGCCCGACCGCCGCGCCGCCGCTGCGCTTTTGGCCGCTTCCACCAACCCTGGACATAATAATCTGGATCGTTAGCGGGTTTATTTTACGGGAGAAAACAAGTGGATAAAATATAAAGCTTGTTACCCATACAAGTTTCATTGGGTTTCTGAGAAATGTCGAAAGGTTTTAATTGTAATTGGGGATTACCAATGCTGGCAATTGTTTAAAAAGTATATTCTCTCTATTCAAGTTGTCATTAATTAAACAGGGGTAGTACTCTATGATCAAGTCTTTTGTTAAAGTAACAATAAGTACTTGGTTATAAATAAGATATCAATCACGGATCAAGATAAAACTAAATCCTCTGCTGGACACATGGAAGGACTCTTCGAAAGAAATATTACAGAGTGATTACTTTGATTACTTGAAGGATTGAACATAATTTTACCAGTAATTTTGAAATATTGGTGAATTGTAATGGGTTTCCCGTTGGAATAAATAAATAAATTTAAAATTATGAGAATAACAACGAGTGATTGGGCGATAGAGGAAATGAAACTAATGCGAATCTCATCAGTAAAAATAAGGGGTCTAATTCATATATTCAATGTACAAACCTTCTGTGGACTGCAATCGGATATCTGGAAAAGTTACATGTATTGTATTCGATAATGATAATATGGTGCATATCACTGTGTGTAAGTGGACATGCTAGGCCCTTAAAATCAAAGGAAACTTGTGTAGCCCACTTCAGCATTTGGGATTTTTCAGACGGACGATAAAAAAGGATATTACCGAAAATATTTAAACTAAGGAGGTTATACTTATAATTTGTAGCTGTAGTAAATTGTGAATACTATTGCTCATGGAATAAGAAGAAGTTATGTATAGATTGTTCGAAAGGGAGGAACTTTTCTAGAGACCATTGGAAAATGAGGACCGTGAGGGGTTATTGAAACAGGGGAAACAAGTGCAAACTGTCGGAGCGAAGGAACTCATGAAAATACCATTTAGAATAACAAGGAGAACTTCTTTCAGGCTCAGTTGTTGAACTAACAGGCAAAAATCGTGTAAAAATAATTAAAAAAGGACTAAACTCAAGTAAAATAAAGTAATAATCAAGCATATGATTTTGGTAATGTAATTTGTGGTCTTCTTTCTCATTTGCAACACAGAGCTCCTATAGTGAAACTTCATTTATAAAAGTAAATTTTACGGATGCAATTAATCCAATAGATAATACAGAGTACATCTTACAAAAGTATCGATTGTCGTTCAGATTTCGGGGATTAGGAAGCAAACCAACAAGGCTACCATGCATTTATGTCGATATTTATCAAATTAATTTTTACATAAAATCACAAAAACTGTGTTGAGCTATAAAAATTACGATAAATCGAAAGCCTGTTTTCGATTTCAATGTGACGAAAATAAACTATGTCAAATGAAAATAGAGCAATTGAATCCAACAAACTTTATTAAATGATACTTTTCAAGCGTAACCTTTACAGTAGCATTCCTCACTAAACAATTCCATTACTGAGCCAAGCGTTTTATTTTTCAGAATATACATCAGTATTCAGTAGAGGGTCGCATCGGAACGCGGGCCGGCCTCGAGTGAATCGACACTGACACTACAGCGCGTGGCCACCATACACCATTACCCACTACACCATACACCATACGTACGTACACCACTACACACCATACACCATACGTAAACCACTACCCCATACCCCATACGTACACTACTGTACACCGTACACCATAAGTACACCATTTCACCTTACACCATACGTAGACCACTACACTATACACAATAAGTACACCATACTACATACACCATACGTACACCACTACACCATCCTCCATACGTACATCACTATCACTATCACTACACCATACTCCATACACCATATGTACACCAATACACCATACACCATGCGTAATACACCACTACACCACTACACCATATCCATACACCAAACGTACACCAATACACCATACTCCACACCATATATACACCAATACACCATAGGCATACGTACACCATACTACATACACCATACGTACATCACTACACCATACTCCATACACTATACGTACACCAATACACCATACTCCACCCCATACGTACACAAATACACCATACACCATACGTACACCACTATACCATACACCATACCGGTACGTAGACCACTACACTGCCGCCGCCACAGAATCGCGTGCCTCCACATGAGAGTGAATATCAGCCATACACCATATGTACCATACGTGAAGTGTACATACATTCATACACTATTTCTACATACCTACATACATTGCATGATAACTATTTCTAGGGTGAGGTGATGTAGTCGTGTACACCACCTCAACTGGGAACGACAGAACAGAGAGCGCCTGTAGTTAAACACTATACCCTAATCACACTCCAAGTACCGTCAAAATAAAATTATTACAAGTAATTATTGTTGTATTTTCGTTTAACCCGAAAACACCCACATACGTACACATTTTGAAAATCACACACCCACATACGTCTTTAACATTTCGACTCATGTCGTTGTAATCTGTATGAGTTAACAGAATCCAAAATTTTCTGAGAAGAGTTAATAAGCTCCTTATTAGAGAGAGAGATTTATTTTTGATAGGATTATATTTTTATTCCCATTCCATCTGAATTGTTGGCTGCCTGGATTTCACGACAAGGATTCCCGTTCCAACCATCGTTCCAACAACTGAAAGCAGCACTGGTGTTTAGTATAGCAGCATTAGTGTTTAGTTTAGCAGCTAGTGTTTGGTGTAGCAGCTAGTGTTTGGTGTAGCAGCTAGTGTTTGGTGTAGCAGTAGTGTCGCTCTACTTCGTGAGAGTACCTCGAACAGAGCAGGCAATTTGTTTGCACTTGGACGGTCCTCATATAGGCGGTGACACATTACCGGACCGAGCACCGTACCGAGCATCGTATCGAACATTACACCATACAGGGACGTAAATTTACTCCGAACATTTCACCGAACAAGACACCGGAAAGAGCATCGTACTGGACAAATCCACCGAGCGGGGTGAAGGATGTGAGTGAGTTAGAGCGCTAGAGGATGCGGTGGAGAGGGGAGGGCGTTCCATTTGTTTAAATGCAAGCGTTCGGGGCGGCGATCGGTACGGCGTTTGGAACCCCAGTGTTGCCGTACATCGGACCGTACGCCGGACAGATCTTTTCTTTGATGTTTCGCCAGAAAACCGCCTCCAGAGCACACAGTACGATACTCGGTCCGGTACTCGGCCCGATGTACGGACCACTATCGGATTTGCCATTGTTGCTCGTACGATGCTCGGTCCGGTGAAAAGACCGGTGAAAAGTCCGGCAGTGTGTCTCCGCATTCAGTTCTCTCCCACACAGTACAGTGTATGCTTTCTACAACACTGCGCTGTATTTCATTTTTTTCTCGCGGGTTCTGAACCTGAATAACATTATTTAAGCTTTGGTTGTTTTCACTACATCCAAAATAATGCTAAGGTGAAAAATTTATAGTTCATCCAATTTTTTTATTTTTAGATTTGTAATTTACTTACATGTCAATAGGAAAGGGTTATTTAAGTATAAATTTGTTACTATCTAAAAAATTTAATAGTAGTAGTGTTTTTAACTTGAAATAAAACCACTGACACAGGGGTTCAAAAGTATTTATAATTAAAAAAAAAAGCAAAAGTCTACATGCAAAAGTATAACTTTAGTCCAAAAACATACAATACTCACTCTAATTGGCGCACACTGGAAATTTATTGATCGTAAATATTTATTAAATAGCAAACGCATGACTTGACAAAAATAAACATAATTCAACAAAGAATATGCCTTTACTGTATCATATTTTCATAAACAGAGATCGTAGTAACTGAACTACGCTATTTGTTGAAGGTCATATGGGCGGAACGTGTTAATTTATATCTGCATTTCTGTGGTTTATTTCAGGTATAAGCCATTATGAAACCTCTTTAAAAATGTTCAAAATTATAAAATTCATAGCAGTTTTTACATATGTAACAGTACGTAAACCTAAAATAATAATACCATTTTATCGTTCGATTACAATTTAGACAAATGTATTTATAAAAAAGGTAGAAAGATAGTTGATGTAAAAATTAAAGTTGAGAATAAACTAATTAAAATAAATTATCATGAACAATGTTATAGAATTCACCCAATTATTATCCACGTTAAAACGATTCAATTGGGAAGTTTTCTGGGTTTTATTTTCCAGTGGTAGAATTCCCGGTCCAGTTATTTAAGGTTACTTATGTTATTGGGGTAGTTAGCGAGGATTCCAGGCTATAGATTTTGCTGAAGTTCAAAATTTTAAGAGTCCACAATATAATTACTAAGAGGATATACCAAACTATTTCCCACAAATTTACTTATTAATTTTGTCTGAGCTAACTTAGAATATAGTAAAATATTTTTCAAAGACTTAAACTATAATAACCTATTAAAAATAGTGGCTTATGTGTAACAAACAAGTGCCAAACTATGTTTTCGGGGATTGTTTTTATTCTATCAGATCGGACCGATATTTTACCATAAAAACTGTGGACTAATTCAGGAATCGGTTTTAAAGTGAAGCGTTTTTCACTCAAATCACTACATCATAACCCGTATGAGTCACATTAATGGAGACACTTGGCTTCATCCTATTGGGTACTCAGAGGAAATAATCTTCTGACCTTTCTTCGGCGAAAATTACCTTATTATATCGAGATGAGTTGGCTGTCAGTATATTTTACCGGGCGATGCAACCGGGCTTTACAAATTCATTTGCCGTGCAATATTTCTTTGCTGCCCCAGTCGAATGATTGAGCATTTATGGGGATTCCTTGTTCTAGATTCTTTGTCGACGCTCGTAAACCTAAATAGCTTCATTCAGAATGTAAATGCGAGCTTGGTTTCCGTTCCCACTTAGCATATCCTTTCTATACAATAGTTTGCTATTTTAGAGCCATTTTCTGATTCACAACTCCTAACACGGGTTATTATTTAATTACTACTAAATACATACATAACTTAAATTTGACGAGATATAGTTGTCGCTTGAATGTGAAGTAAAATAATGATTAAGTTTTGAATACATTTTAAATTTGTTGTACAAACAAGATTTTAAGAATGCCATAGGATAATTTGTCGTGAAAAATGGTTAAGCATGTCATTTTCGTAAACATTAAAAAATGTTCTTATTTAAATTTGCATGTGACATTTCCAGGAACGGAACTTTCAAAGATTCCTTATATTCAGATTTCTTTTCAAGATTTAATTCTAAAGACTGTCTTTTATAGCAATGAAAAGATTACTCAGATGACATTTTACTGCGCGCTGAAGTCGTCAATAAAACGTCGCCCCTTGTGAATTACAGATTAGAACTGGCTTTTGTTGCCTACTAAAATATTAATGACACACTTGAATCTTGTTTGGAGTCCAGAGGAAAAATAATCGAATCAATTTTTAAATAGTAATTCAAGCTAAACTCTACCAGTTTTCAAAAAATTTTGCATCATACTCTAAGCGTTAACTTCAACTCTCTTTCTCTCTCTTTCCCTGCTTGATATTTACTGAATTTTAAACTAGGCTGTACTCAGGGGTCAGGAGATCGAACCCCACCCCTCTTCGTAATCGTAGAATTTTAAATGGCCCTTATGGTAAACGGTTCCCCCTCCATCTCACCCTCCCCCACCCCCTCACCATCCCTCGTCTGTTCCGCTACCCTTGATCTTCACCTGACCCTCACTCCGTGAATCTCTCAGCTCTCTCGCTATAAGTACCATGGAGATAGTTCACTGTCACATATTTATAGCTTTAAAAGTCTAGGAGGGATAAACTATTAAATAACATCTAGATTTGGAAATAGGCCTATAATTTATCATAGCTTTTCTGTTGAATATTGATTTTTTAACTATGCATTGAATTCCCAGTGATACAGTAATATTCACTATAACTACATAAAAACCAAACAGTAGTTGAATTTGGATTTTTGGACATTGTATAACACCATTTATCATTCTTCATGCTTCATTCGAGGCGAATGAAATGGAATTAAAATCATTCCTAATCTCATTTAACTATCGGTAATTCAATTTCGTATGACTCGTTAATTTTTTAGAGCAAACACCACTGATAAACAAAACGTTTACATTCATGTGACTGTTGTAAAATCGCATTGGTATATTTTCTGCCTGCGCAATTAATAATTGAAGTATTGTTTTAAAACAGAATATATGTCACTGCAAAAATTTTTAAAATGTATTTAAAGACATTTCATAGCATTAAAAAATCACAATATTAACCATTTGGGAGCCTTCAAATCCAGGTTTATCGAAAAAGGCTACTACTTTTAATCGTATGCAAATAGAACACAATCTATTAAGTATGTTTAACTGAGTGATAATACTGAACGAGTTCCTATTATTATTATTTTTTATAGCATAATTTAACAAGACTTTGCTATTAAGAGTCATCTTCACCTTTGGGCCAGTAGCCCATGTTGTGCAGTCGGCAAGGTTAAACATGTGGCTTTTAATACAAAACATGGTATTTTATTCCCCTGTTTCGGACGCCGTTTTTCAACAGATTTTCTTTAAATTTGGTAAGTGTTTAATTGAATAGTTATATTAGGCCCCTCATACCTCGAAATATTGAAAATTTAACAAATATTACTAAGGAAAATCGATTTACTTGGCAACGTCATAAAGAGTAATATTTGTTAAATTTTCTAAATTTCGAAGTACGAGGGGCCTAATATAACTATTCATCTAAACATTTACAAGTTTAAAGAAAATCGGTTGAAAAACTGTGTCCGAAACAGGGGAATAAAATACCATGTTTTGCATTAAAAGCCGTATGGTTAACATTGCCGACTGCGCAACAATGGGCTATTGGCCCAGCGGTGAAGATGACTCTTAACATTGCCGACTGCGCAACAATGGGCTACTGGCCCAGCGGTGAAGATGACTCTTAAGACGATCATCAGTGACAACAATCCATGCCCTAGAAACATGCGTGCGTGATGTGACGTAGGGACTACTTTGGTCAGTTAGTTCTCATTAAATGTCTCGGTGAGAAAGAAGAACCCTTATGTTGAGCGAAGTTCCAAAGTAGTAAATTCACTTAAAATTCGGCACAAACCCTTTTGTTTGGTAGCCAATTGCACAGGTTTGCCTATCAGTAAAGTCTGGTCCCCGTTTTGAGTGTTAATTCGGAGCACTTATGGAAAATTACAAAAATTCAATTAGATGCACAAAAAGTGTAAACAATTTTAAAGATTTAAACATTTAAGTTACATAATTTTTCAATAATTTGAAATTGTTATTGGGTAAAAAAATGTATGTCGACAAACTTTGCCAATAAGCCTGTTCATGTTTGTCATTTATTTATTTTTTGCAAAATTAAAGAAGTACGTTACTTGAAATTAATACAATAGCTCGAATCACATTAAAATTTAAAAGAAACGTTCTCGTAAAAAATCCATGTCTTGCTCTAGATTAACACATTTTATTTATTTGAAACAGGTTAACACATCTTGACTTCTCGTCCTTACTCGGCAACAATATCAGCTACTGTAACACGTAAGAATGGCTATTATTTTTTTCGGATTTCGTCAGTATGTTTAAGTTACACACAAAAGACATCTTTGTGTGTAGGCCTACGGATAAATCAAAAGACAATTTTGATTTATTCATAATTTAGCTCAGTTCAGTGATTTGTGCCGGACGGAAAACTTTTTTAGTTGTCATAGCATACGTTCAAAGTCCTGTAATAACAGTTATACTTTACATATTGACGAAATTCGAAAGAATAAAATAATTTTCTATATGGTATATGTTTCTTGTGACAAAGTGTTCACCAAAACGACAGTCAACAAAATATTGCATGGAAACTGTATACTTACATGGGGATATAAACTCTTGAAGATGATGGGGTCCGTGCGCCGAAGTCACATACGGTAATCGATGTATGGTCCGTCGGGCGACACTTTTTTTGAAGAGATATTGCAGAAGCGCTTTCGGCTTCTAGCCATTCTCAACTGCAACTGAGAGTTCTCAAGTTGCAGTTGAGGATGGCTAGAAGACAAGCGCTCCTGCAATATCTCTTCAAAAAAGTGTCGCCCGACGGGACCCCTCATCGATTATGTTACATGAGGATGTCCAGCTATTATTAAAGCACCTTATCGAAAATCAATCCCGGAAGGCTTGCGGGACACGAGGAAAAAACAGTGTACGATTAGTGGAAGGATATAAACATAAAAAATGTAGAATCATATGCTGGGCTGCGGGGGGGGGGGTGCCTGTATTCTGCATTCGCAATTACATTAACGGGCAGCCCCCCCCCCCCCCCCACCCGGCTAGGAGTCACGCAGGACCTGTGCTGATAACGTCGCCTTATCACTATCGCCAGTCAGGGGTCAACTACCGGAACTGCCAGCTTATCTACAGTCATTACCCCCCCCCCCTCCCCCACTCAGTAACGCCCTTCCTTTGAACCAAAACCGGGGATGACCCACATTTTTAAAGCCAGTGTCTCGATAAAATCCCCAAACTCCATTGAGAAATTGAGGGATGAATTTCGAAGTGCATAATTCCATCTTATCCTATAAGAAACAACAATTAAAAATAATTAATTTTTAGCGACTATTGCTAATGCATACTTACAACTAAGCAAAAAGCGAAGGTGCGGTGAAGTTGAGTCAACGAATAGTTCAGTAAGAATGAAAAAGATAAGTAAATATCAACCAGTGTTCCCTATCATCACGAACGATCAGAATGTAAAATTTAGTGAGGTGAGGTCGGGCATAGCAACAAAGGTACCGAAACTTGTTTGATTTATTCGTAATATGACTGTCTCAACTCGACAATACGACTTATTGTTTCACATTTCCTTACTTTATAGTCATTAATTTGCCATACTTTCTTGATTCGATGCAAACTGTGATTGCATTTTAAATTAAACATGGATGAAAGTAGGAACGGCTTATTGGTTGAGAGTAGGCTATTTGATTTATTACAATGTCAAACGTGGTTCCTAAAACGTGTATTTTTTTTAATAACGAATCAACTCTAAAAAGAGGTGCCAAAAAAACTTTGATGAATTTGACAGTTATTAAAATTCTTTATCGCTATTGGAAAAATACAGTTTCTCCGTGTGACCTATGAGTATTTTTAACTTGATGGGTCAGTACATTATCTTGATAGTACCTTTATAACTTGGTATTTTCTCCCTATTATAACGTTAAGCCTTTGTGCCCATTGATGTGATTTTCTATTGTTGGTCTTCAAATAATAAGAATAAACTTGATACAGCAGATAGACCGACATGAAATTGAGATTTATTTACACAAATGACCAAGAATTTTACGACGACTTTACGATCTGCTTCCTTTCTTCTCACTGGGGAGTAAAAAACGCAATAAAAATAAATCGAGGATGTAAAACTGTTTAGATGCCGAGAAGACAGACGAGGAGTCGTGGTAAGCGCTTTTAGGTTAAAAACTAAAAGACAGTTTTTATATATTTATTACAATATCTATTTGGGACTTCTAAAATCCCAGGAATGCAAACAATTATATTTTGGATTTACCATTTTTGGAACACACATTGTCAATCTATAGAGATAGCACAACAATGTAGGTTTTAGCACTTTTGTACCTCTCCGTTGTCTACCTTGATAACGTATAGACATCTGCTTGATTATTATAGTTTACTCAGATAAATTTATTTTCTAACGACCTTAACACAACATAGAACAGTGACTTTTGATTGATAAACTAAAAAACCGTGCGTAGGCCTATACATTGATTCGAATTTTATTTTTTTCGATCGCTTTATTGGATAAAGCCTGAAAACTATCGGTACCAAGAACAACTAAAATTTGCATTTTATTGTAAAACCTTTTAAAGCTAGCTTTAACCAACTTTGGATTCTAGTTTAGTAAAATCAGTAAATAATAATTTTACATTAATCTTACCTCTGTTCACAAGCCTTATCAAAACTAAAAAATATAATTTAACATTAACTATTCAATAAAATTATTTGTCATCTTAAACTAGAATATTAAATTGATCAATTTTCCAAACTTCAAATTAGTAGTTTTAAGCTGATTTTAAGTAAATACCATTTCATTAATATAATAAAACATTTTTGACGACCGAAACTCAAGTCAGATATGATAATGTTTAGCGTATTGTTATGCTAAGTTGTTGGTGCTATTTACCATAGTGATGTCGCTAAATGAGGTCAAAGCAAGCCCGGCAGAACACATACAAGTTCAACAACACAATACAGTACACTCCCGGCAGCATTAACACCGTTAATTTCGTTAATTCCTCGGCAGGTCTGGTCAGCTGGTCAACTGGGGGAAACCGTAGGAAAACTTACTGTAAAATACTGCATAACCTAACAAATTGTAAGTCATAACCTCAACCAACAATAAGTTACTGTTTTATCAAAAACTAAAAAGAATTGAAAAAAGTTAATCAGCAAAAAATTATTTTTATTCTCTTTACTGTGGTGATTTTCAAATTTGGATTTTCGACCATTTTCTCAATATGGTGGCCTACTTGTAAATTTGAAACACCAACCCAAAATTTTTTGTAATTTTTAAATGTTATACATAATATTAAGAGTCATCTTCACCTTTGGACCAGTAGCCCCTTGTTGCCCAGTTGGAAATGTTAACCATGTGGCTTTTAACAAAACATGGTACAGTACTTTATTCCCCTGTTTCGGACGCCGTTTTTCAACCGATTTTCTACTTGGTAAGTGTTTAGTTGAATATTAGGCCACTCATACCTAAAAATTTTGGAAATTTAACAAATATTACTCTCTGTGAAGTTAGCGAAGTAAATCGGGTTTCCTTAGTAATATTTGTTTTTGCATTCAGTATTGCATTTTTTTACTTTTCAATATTTGAGTTATTTTACCTCCATAAAAATGTTGGAAGTTGAATAAGTTTAAAATAAGGCTTTATAAAATATAGTATTTATAATTTATAATGTTTAATGACAAGAATCAAATCACACCACTGATCTAAAAAATCGAGGTCGAAATTTATAAAGTGACAAACAGGAAGAAAAAACTGACCACAGATATCCGAAACGATCCGTCAGTCTAGTCTCTGGCTCCCAATGTCGCATGAAAAGATCGTCGCCCTCAGGTGATGTTGAGTTTGATGGAGTAAACAATAATTATCTATTTGGGAGAGAGGATCTTAGGATATTAGAATCGATCAGTTTAAAAGTACTATTTTTTAGTTAGTGCCGCATTTCACCCAATATCTATAGAAAATCGTAAAAGATTATGTTTGTAAACTGCATAAATGTTACAAAATAACTATGAATAAAATATTTTTAGGCAAAAGTTATGAAAAACTATATTGTACAGTATAGTACCTTAAATAAAATTCACGAGGAAATAGTCCGATGACAGTTGATGCATTGTTACTAAATTGATTCAGAAACACATTTCTATTCTGTATGGTATTTTGTTTGTGATCAAAGTAAATGCAAAAATACGTTAATTTGTCTATATCATTATATTATCTTCACACTTATTACAAAAATACATGGTAAACATAACCTTGCAGAGCGAGAGAAGGTGAGGGGGCACACAGCTATTAAAATTTCCATCGGACTGTTTTCGTTCATCTTATTATGTTAATCTACTGATGTTAATCTATTTAACGATGGAAATAAAAAAAGAAAACAATACGCTTAATCATTTAAAATCTAAAACTAAACAATATTAAAACTACTATAAATAAAAATTCAACTGTACAGGTATTTAATTATAACTTTTTAAAGCCGTATATTAGTATTTATACTAAAAATTAAGCCATAACATCAAAATGTGTATTTTAAATAGAAAACTATATAATCTCTCATCCTCAGTAAATTAAATGTTATAAAGTATATTACAAGTAAAATAACAATTTTATCTGAGTTAAAACGATTATATTTTGAGATGTAATATGTTTAACGTATTAGAAATTGCAAAGATGAAATAAACAACAATATGTACGTCTAAGGCAGTTCACATTAAATAGGCTGGAAGCTTATTACAGGTTATATTACATGAGCTATTCTTGGCCTCAATTCTCCGTTGTTCTCGGGCGTCACGGAGGCGTCACACTGAGATTAAAACTCCAAACAGCGTAACGTAAACGCAATTCACAAGCCTGCTGTTCACTGTACCGGGACTCGCACTATTTTCAACCGTTGTGTACTATAAATCAAATCGAATATCCTTTATTGCCTAAACCATCATAAAACCTGATGCATTGCTTGCATCCAAAAATTTATAAATACAGTAACTAATTTTAAACGATTTTATTTGGTCATATTATTGGGTTTTTTAATAGTATCCTACCATAAACGTTTATTATATTTAGGTTTTGAAATTATTGAAAAAACCTCCATATTTTTAGCATTCGCACAGTTTTAATGTTCATCTTTACGTTTACAAAAGGTTCATTGCCAGAGGTATTAATAAAAATTTACCCCCACCTTAGTTACCTCATGGCGTATGTATCTACGTCCCGTATTATAATATCATACGTCACATCTTATCACCTTATCACCTGTTAAAATTTGATTATGCGTTTTGCGCCAGAAACCTCAAAAGCACATTACTGTTCAACGAAATGCCTATACTCTGCAGTTGTGGAGGTTAACAGCCTTCCAATGTTCCTTAATATGAAAGACTTATAAAATATTCAGAAGAGCTTAAATTCAAAATAAAACTTAAAATAGGATGCAAAATTCAACTTTACAAAATAAGTTGTGTTTTATTTAGGCCTATATGTAATCCTATGGCACAACACATGCCAAGTACCAACATATATTTGTCAACATGATGAATAACGTGTATTTATAGTATGGTATACCTAATTTAAAATAATTATATTATTTTACAAATCTTGATGGCACTGAACTGGGGTAGTGCGAAGTCCGCAGTCGCGGACAGATGTTGGTGAAACGTTGGTCCAAAAGTAGGTCTGTTGGTAAATAAACATGACAACAATAGAGTGATTAGTTGAACGGCGGTTATATGCAGTACAGTCGGGTGACCGACTAAGTGACGACATTCGACATCACTCTTGATATAAACCACTCTACTGGAAGCAAAACATTCTTGTCGCTACTACGTAGGCCTGCCTGCACTACACTACCAAGTTCCAGAAATACATTACTATGTTTACCTGCAAGGATTAGGAGAAATGACGAATGGTATTCAATACAAAATTTAAGGGTGATATAAAAGTTGTTGAAAAATTAATCCCAAAAGGATTATCATATTGGAACTACTTATGTTTTGGTGTGTTTTAAAATATAATTTAAACATTGAAGATGGACAAAGATGGGTGATAAAACTAAAACTTGCAAAATATTCAAAAACTATGTTAAAATAAATAAGGCGCAATGACTGTAAGGTTTGTAAGTTTTAATAAAAAAATGAGCAAGAACTACATAAACATGTGTTTATAAATTTCAATAAAAATCGTATAGTCAAAGTTGGGGGAAATGTTACCATTTAAAACAAAACCATTTTTATTTAAAAGAGAGACTGAACGACTCCTAAAGTACGACTCTTTTGTAAAAATATGAGTCTTTGTTTTTATTTTGTATTTGACCCTTTTTTCAACCACTCACGAAATTAAAAAATTAGACACTGGAATAAGTCGCTTTAACTCGTGCTTGAACATAAAAACAGGATTATAAGAAACCAGACGTGTTGAGGACTGCCATTTTGGTTTAGCTGGGACGAAAGAAATGTTGGGTTTTTATACCAGACACGTGGTAACTTGTCTTGAAATAAACAAGTAGACGAAGGTCAGCCATAGATACAAGTCAGCTATATATGCGCTCCTGCTTTGTATTTAGCTTAGGAGCTAAATCTGGTTCTTAAACATAGGAGAAAATCATGTTTATGCTACACAAAATGTATGTTGTTGTTTCATACATGATGCTATTTAAAATAAAATACGAACGGGCCAGCATGATTCCCGATCTGTTAAAATCAAATTATTTATTTGCTGTTCAGTTAGCCTACAACGTTCTGCATAATTATAATTTGGATAAACCAAACCGAGATAATGTATTAATTTTACATGTATGTAAAGAATTGGCATTTCCCTTGTTTTATTTTTCTGTGGTATTTCCCAAGTTTTACTGTGCATAAACAAAAACTAACTGTTGAATATTTTATAGTGGCATTTTACTCTACCTTATTGGTTTGCACCGTGGTTGGTAAATTTATTTCATGTTATCTTTTTTTCATTTCTGCCAGTTATGGACGTGAATCAATTATCTATTTATATATATATAAACAAAATCTGAAGATATTTTAACTTGAGTTACCGTCCTTCTCAATTTCATTCTCATAAGCCAGCTAAAGAACCTAAAAAGCATTCTAATGTTATAATATAAACAATTAATCCAGGACTCCCTTATTCAAAATCACTGCCAACTGATGAAACAATTACTACACGTGTCTTCCGTGAGTTGGCAGAAATTTTGAAGAAATAGCAAGTCCAGATTAGAACCAGAGGACTCGTTTGCTAATGATGTTTACCACACCAAGCAGCAGCGGTGAACGGCAGCCGAGCGGCACGACGCGCAGTAAAGACAACAATGGCATTGCAGTCCGAAAAGTCAACATCCGCCTGCAGCTGACCAGGAAACAAGCGTGCCAACTAGTTTCGCAAGAAAAAATAATAACCAGGTTTAGATAGGTGTGAGGGTGATTGGTGTTCTACAAATAGGTTTCTCATCATTTATGAGGACATACTGGCTCGGGGGTCCAACGCGAGTTGGTTTTAAGCATACAAATTAGTTTTGAAAGATAATAATAATAATTTTACACTTGGAAGAAAAGGTCCAATGAGAGAGTCTTGAAAATCCCAGATGTCAATCATAGGTTGATATTAACATTTAAAGATCTTCCATTGTAGAGTGCGATGTCGCAATCCCAGCAACCTTAAAAGAACGATCGAGTCGAATAAAAATGGTATGCGGACAGGAGTCAGAGCTTCAGAAAGGACTGAAAATTGTTGACTAATGAAAGATATTAGTTTAAGAGTAAAATTGCAATCTGATCCCATAAATAATGCACTTCTATATCAGTCGAATACGATATTGAGATATTAAACCTTAATTTTAAATCGCAAAACGCGATAAATTTATTTTTTACGCCATTGAGTCTGATTTGGTAGTAGGCCTAAATATTCAAGTTTGCTATCCCGAAACCCCTGCGATCTTTAACTTATAAGCAAAATTTTCTTTAATTAGTTTTTGGCTTGTAACTTAAAAACAGTGCATTCATAGTTTCAATATATTAATAAGCGGTTAAAAGTCTACGTTTTCAGTACTATTTTAATTATTCATAAGTCATATTAAAGTGATTTACAGTATTTACTTCAAACTTTAAACGCACGACCGTCCGTAAGATTACGTGCACATTGTTTGGAAACCCGTGTGTCAAAAACTGTTTGACGTCAGAGGATGATATTGAGCTGAACGCTGTGGAGATTTAGCTAACGTTATTCGTACTATTTATGATTTTCGGGATTGCAAACTACGATTTGCACCACCGTAGGGTCCATAGAGAATAAACCGTGGCAGGTCTATAGTAAACCATGGAGCCTATAACAGCTTCTTGGAATCGAAACACAAGTCAGCACGTGGTTTCCCAATAACACGTTAAAATCATAAATACCTCTCGTATTGCGATTTCATGTTTCATATGACTGGCCTTTTAGCACCTTTTGCTCCTAATGGCTTTTTTATAATTCAATTAATTGGCCCTTCATAAAGAGTAGGCCTAACATGACAAGTACCGGTATAGGTAAGGGTGAATCCCATAGCACCGTTTAATATACGTTATTGACATTAATGTAGCAAAAATGTTACTCATGGATTTCTTTTAAATAGGGGAAAACATATTCAAAACTATACAAGGCGACAAAAGTTGTATACGATTCTTTGTTTCTAAAGGATAATCTTCTTAAGCACAATGTTCGCAAGAATAAGATGAATTCTCCCCCCCCCCCCCCGGGGCTTAGCGGAGTTACAGATTAAAGACGACATTTTATGTAGAATATGTATGTTTACATGTAGACCTCCTCCCTACTGGAATGCTCGGAAAAATTCCTAAACTGTAGCACAAATTTTGCATTTAATAAAAAATCAAATTTTGTGTAATCTTATAAATACCCCCGTCGCAGCAGACCTGCGTACTCAGCGAATTTCCAATGGAATTTCAGATTATTTACTTTCCCCATAAAAAACACCATAGGATCGAGTATGAAGGTTTTCTGTCATTGGGTGTTGTTAGAAAATCTAAGTTAATCAATAATTGGTGAATGTAAACACAAAATTGTATCAAACTCTGGCAATTTTTTATTTTCCCCATAAACCCCATGGGGGTGAGTATGTAGGTTTGCCGCCATATGGGTTTTGTAAGCAAGTATAAGTTAAACCTTGTATAGATAATATCCATACCAAATTTGATTAAGTTATGTCAATAAATAAGCAAGATATAGGGTTTTCTTGATTTCCCATAAGAATAACATGGAAAACACATTTTTTGATTTGCCCCGTAACCAGTTATGCTATGATAAAAATTCAAAATACCAAATTGTTTGTTTTTTTAAGCTCTTTTAAATGGTTTCAGTTAAAATTGATGAATTTTAAAAGTTAAGGTCCAAAAATGCCAAAAACCCATTTTTTACCCCTTTGAAACCCCATAAAACCCCGTTCCCATAACCCGACAATGCTGGTTCGCGAACTCATGAAAATAGACCTAGTCTTACACCTCCATACCAAATTTCATCAAAATCGGAGGTACCCTTCAAAAGTTATCAGTACCACGGACACATAGATAGATAGATAGATAGATATATAGATATATATATATATACATATATATGAAAATGAACGAATGGTGTTTTTTGCTTCTGGGGACCTCAAAATGAAAAAGTAAAGTGGTTCCGGGCTTAGGTCTTACCATGGCTACTACCGTAATAGCGTATTCCCTATAGGGAAATTCGCTAAAAGTATTTAAACGTTTATACAAATATTTTTCAAAGGATACTAAATATTTAAAAATAGAAATAGTGTATGTGAAACTGCATACCAAATACATATACCAAATTAACTTACAAACTTTGGTAAATTTATAACTTACATGAAGTAGTTAAAGTTTACCACTTCATTTGTCAAATTTAATACAAATTTAATACAAATTTAAAAGATGGTTATATGCATTTATTCCCAGATAAATGAAGTCTTTATTGGTACAGTAGCATAAATATAAATAGATAATAAATACCTATAAATAGTCATTATATTTACTTCATGGTTTCAGATTTATTTTTAAACCTGGGGTTAATTTGTTTCCCTTACGTGCCTCAAGATGGTTTCCACATTTTTATCACAAAATATTTAATTTGTAAGCTCTCAAATTAAATTGCCCAAAAATCAACTCCTATGTAACATTTACAACAGTTACCAAAGGGTCAACCCCTCCCCCGCCCCCCCCCCCCTTCTCGTGTCACTTCAGTCGATTGAATTGGCAAACGGTCCATCAGAGTGGAAGATCCATTAAAGGATTTTAATACTGAACGAATTAAATCGGTGACGCCATGTTGTATTTCGGACTCAATAATGGCGGGAGAATGACAGGTCCATAGAGAATAACCCGTGACAGGTCCATAGAGTAAACCATGGAGCCTCTGACAGGTTCTTGGAATCGAAACTAATCTGGCTTCATATCATGGAGACTGGCCTAGTGACCTCGACATACATGTAGTGATGTAAAACGCCCTGGCGTTTAAATCTCAGGGCAAATGCCCAGGGCATTTGCCCAAATAACCGCCCAAAATCCATAAGTGCCGGGCGTTTATCCAGTTAAAGGCTAATAAACCTGATTAATGGAAATTAAATTGAACACTACTCTTCTAGTCAACTTTTTAAACCTCTACATTAGATATTTACATAATAGCCTATATTAAAAAAAAATAATTACTTGTATAATTTTAATTATATTGGTAGGAAGTCAGTACTAGAGAGTCAACACTTTTCTTTTGTCAACAAGAGGAAATAATTTAGACTGAAAATAACCTCATAGGTTTATTTTTAAAATCTGGCTAATGTAATAGAATTAATTTACATTTGTTTATTAGCCTACCCACAATGAATCAGTCTTAACTTAACGATTGTAAGGTTGTAATTTGGTTCCGGTTGGGTTTGTGGCAAATTGCTTAGAATGCAAAGCCCTTTAAAATGATGTATCATATATGATGTAGGCCAATGCAGTTTCCCACAAGACTTTCTTTAGAGACGTCCCTAGTGGAGGTCGTCAGGAAAACTGCAATAGGCTACGTCATATGATACATCATTTTAAAGTACATTGCATTCTGAGCAATTTGCCACAAACCCGACCTCAAAAGGTAGAGTGGATTGGGAGTTATTGCATTTTTTTGTTTTCACCAATATGATTTTAATACAAAGTTTGATCACCTGCTATTTTTACTCGGTCATTCTTTTGAGATCGGGTTTGTTCTCCAGTCCTAAAGACCTTTAATTTGATGTACATATTGACATATGCTTACATTTAAGATTTTCTTCTTACTCCTTGTGGACCGTCCCCCCTTCGAGATCCAAGGGCACTAAGTACTTTAGGAAGTAGTCTTAGTCACTCAAAATCAATATGCAACGTTTTAGTTTTGTTACTTAAATACTTTTAAAAATATTAAATCGTCTCCAGACTTTTTTTCCACCCTGTATAAGAATAAAAATAATTTTATAGGTGCCTTTTTATGTTAGGAAATTTACATGGTGGTTAAAAAGCACTTGTTTTACTAACAAAACCTTAATTACTTTAAATTTAATTAATTAGTCATTATAAATTTATCTTATTCACATATTTATGAATTACAGAGTAGAAACCTGCTTAATAAGTTAATAAGATTTTATATAACAATTTAGAAAAATATTTATTTAAAATACCACACTGAAAATATTACAGGTTTTATTGTATTGCGCCTTAAACTGAACTTTTCATAAACGCCCAGTTTTTGGGCGCTTAAAATCGCTTTGGGCAAATGCCCGGGCAAATGCCCATTTATAAACGACCCGCCCACTGGGCATTTGCCCGGCCCACATCACTACATACATGCGAATTTGTTATTTAGCCCTACAGTTCCCTTAACTCGTTTAGGATTATTATTTGGACGATCGAATTAAATCGAGAGTAAAAATTACTCAAGTGACAAGAAAACTATTGGAGTCGATGCAGTAGAAAACGAGGCACACCTGGACAAAATGTTCTGCGTTTTGCAACTAAGGAAAACTGATAGCATTGATATACGTGTATACCGGTAGGTTAATTAATTGGTTGATCGACGTGTGAAATGTATAATTAAACTCAATTTTGAGGTAAAAAATAGATGATGTATGGGGATGGGTATAACCAACATCACATTAACTGACAATTCACAAGTCACAAACACAAATTCTTCTCAAAACATTCCCACGTATAAAGTAGGTTATGCTTTTTTTAGGATCAAAAATTCAAAAATCACACTGCGCTATTAATTTCGCAATTTTTTATATGGTTTCAGTAAAAAACGATTAGGAATTTATAACTTATTCCCTAACAACATAGTTCGAAAGAGCATTTGGTTTGATACTTTGGAATGACATTACCTGTGCCACACAATCTCAAATTGGACAGAATGAATTAATTAAAACAGATTTAATACACAATACATACAATTAAAATAAACAGTTGAACGTGAAAAAAAACATGAAAGTTAACATCTGAGTAAAGGTAATACGATGAAGCCTTTCAATTTCTTTACAACCACTAGTAAATTGACATCCTTTTTAAACGGTTAAAGTTAGTGCATTTCATGTTTGGCCAAATCAAAAGGGAACTAGATCCAGTGTTTGGACTGCTATAAATAAGGCGAGTTACATTCAGAAATTTTATCGTTTTCGTATAGTTTAAAATCTGATATTATGTACTTTCATAGAAAATGTGGTGTTCATAAAAAATGTCACAAACTTCGAGGGCTGATAGGATTATGCAATTTCACCAAAAATGTCCTCTTAACATAAAGTCGAAAAATCCTTCGTTTAGCCGCTAGCCACCATTTTGTTTTTTACAATAAATAATTTTGATATCCGTAACGGATCATTATATGGAGGTCATATTTGGCATAAACCTTTATCACACCAATGCTTTTTTTCAGGGAAGACTATAGATTTTTCTTCAATGTGTATTTTCAAAATGGCGGCAATTTAAAAATTTTTAAACTGAAATATCACAAAAACAGCAAAATTTACAAAAAGTTTTACTGGAGACAAAAAAGTTGACAAATTAAATTATCTAACAAAAAATACTAAAATTTTAAGGATGTAACAACAAATAACGGAGTTATTGTGATTTTCCTATAAAAATTACTTTTAATATGCATTCATTGAAATGCAAAATGAATGTTTTATACTACAAATCGCAATAAAACCATTACTTGTTGTCAAATTCTTACAAATCTTATACTATTGGTTAGATAATTGTATTTGTCAATATTTTGTCCCTAATAACCTTTTTGTAAAATTTGCCTTTTTGAGTTTAAAGTTTTTAAATGGCCGCCATTTTGAAAATACACATAGGAAAAAAATTCTTCTGAAAATAAACATTGATGTTATAAATGTTCATGCAAAGTATGAACTTCATATGATGATCCTTTGTGGAAATGATAATTTAATTATTTTATTTGATCATTTTGTAAAAATGAAAATGGCGGATAGAGGCTAAACGAAGGATTTTTCGACATACGTCAAGAGGACATTTTTTTTTAATTGACGAGTCCTATCAGTCCCCGAGGTTTGTGACATTTTTTATAAACACTCTGTATATATTTTTTGTAAACTTTTACTGGTTAATATTTTGTTAGTTTGTTGTTTTAGTGTAAAAATTACAGTCAGTTATCTGGTACCGTTTATTTCATTTGTATGTCCCGTTGATTACATATCAATCTTACATTCGACCAATAAATTTTGTAGTTTGTGGTGAGTTTCCCTCTTGGTGAGTTAATAACAGGTGACTGAATAAATCGTTTTTAACGCAGTACTCTTGCTTCCTTGCTCTAACCGGGCAACAAGGCAATATAATGTTTTATTTTTACTTTTTCATAAATAAAGGCTATATGTTTATTGTAGAGTACGTTTATTAATAAACAAATTCTTCTACTTGGTCCCTCCCAATTGATGGTTTTTAAGTGAGTTTCAGATCGACGATTGCCGATAACGATGGCGAACAATTTTCGGGACGTCTCTTGGGGACTCGGGACGAAACGAAACGTCCCAGGGGCTGTCCCAATATAATGAAACTGAACCATCAATCAATAAACATAAAATACTTCGGCGTAACTTATGTCTACTACTTTATAATTATACAATGTGTCCCATACCACCCGTACACCCTTTTAAACTTTACAGAATTAATTTTATAACAAAAAACTATTTTGCCATTATAGGTAAACCAGTTACGCTCTATCAATTGGCAGTAATTTCAATTTACAGGGTGTACCAGAAGTCACTTTTCCAGGCTGAAAGTTACTAATTTGAAATACAAACCCCCACTTTTTACGACATTTTTGGATTCTACACATAATATTAAGACAGTTTACAATTTAATTTGTACCATAATCTTAACGGTTTAGGAGATAATGTTGAAATTGATATTTTTCCCATAGGCTAAGAGTAACATGGAACAAATTATCAACTCCATTATCTCTGGACATTTTGGCTTAACAAAAATGTCTTAGACTCCCCTATTAACAAAATTATTAGTTAAGTCAAAAATTATTTTGTTTTTCCGAAAAAGTACAATATGGTGGAGATTATAAAACTGTATGGGAAAGTAAAAGTAAGTGATAATCGATATTTTTTGTAGAGATTATTTAAAATGAGGATCTAAGACAATTCATGCATCCTTGTACAGTTCTGTTTAACTTATATCTTATATATTAAGAGATAATTCATGTGAAATTTTTCCCATGTTATTCTCATGAAAAAAAAAAAAACTAAATTTCAACCGCAATTATTTCCTAAACCGGATTAAGGATACAAATAAAATTGTAAAGTTGTCTTAAAATTACGTGTAGAATCCAAAACTGCCATAAAAAGGTGGAAGGTTTGTATTTAAAATTAGCGACTTCCAGTCTGGTAACGTTACGTCTGATGCACCCTGTACATTGAAATTAGTGTCAATCGATAGAGCATAACTGTTTTACTTATAACGGCACAATTTGTTTTTTAGAAATATTATTTATTTAAATCTTAAAAGGGGTGTACGGGTGGTCTGGGACACCCGGTATTAAAGGGCATCGACCTTTACTAACTTTGCCAAGTCATAAGGAGGTAGAAACAAGGATAAAGTGCAATATAACACTGCGTTCTGTTTAGAACCGCTTTCTGAACGTCTGAAGGTAATTTTGTATTAAACCTTGATATTTTAAAAACTCTTTGAAGTACATAATTCAAACAACTATTAATAGGTAGAGGGAGTGGTGCAAATGTGGAAGCGTGTTGGTAATGTGGAAACATGTATTGTACGGCTTCAGAGGTATACTGCAGCATAGCGGCAATCGCATAAACTTCTTGTTCTAATTCATTGAAACGCCTGTATGAGCGCTGGAAGTCATTGAGTGGTTGTTAGTCAGTGAACACGTTGTTTAAAGATTTTCCAGTTTTTCAAAAGTTTTAAGGTAAGTTTTAAAATCTCTTTTATCGTGTAGTGTATCCTGTTATCTCTTAGTACTTGTTCAGTTACCGTTAAGCAATAAATAAGCTACAATACTGTGCAATTAAGGCAATTCTTAGTTTGAAAATGTAGCGTCCATTCAACTTTGTAGTCCAATATGGCAATGCTGGTAATGTGGAATCACAACATTGGTGGCAATGTGGAAACGTTTCAACATTACCCTCACCTTTTGTTGTGTGTACTACATTTCCATTGCTCGTGTTTCAGATGCCGAGGAAGACGATTGGTCTCAAGCCCAAGGGCAAATTGAAAAATTGGGATGATAAATCCATGATACAAAATATTGTTGCTGTTCGAGAAAAGAAGATGGAACTACGAAAGGCTGTGAATCAATTCCATGTTCCACAGACCTGCTATATAAATATATATATACCTGCTATACAAGTATATATAAATATAAATAATGATTTCATATTTGTGTTTTGTACCGTTATGAACCAGAAAACCCATGTTTCCACATTACCAGCACTTTTTGTAAATCGGCCCAAAATGCAAAATTTTACTATACAATTTTTATTAATATATAAACATAACTTTTTTTCAAAAACTAAAAGGTATTATTGTTGCTAACATATCTGTGAAATTGTTTTCCAGGATTTGGAGAAATTGCAATGGTAGGTAAAATAGATACGGTAAAAAATAAAACATTGTTTCCACATTTGCACCACTCCCTCTATAAAAACCAAATGCAGATGGATTTTATGATTCATAGCTTTAACTCTTTCAAAATGGCAGTATTTTTTATTTAAAATTAAATATATCTAAAAATTAGAAATTTTATAGAAGGTTTGACGGATGGACAAAAGTTGCATTTTATTATTTAATCTAAAATACTAAAATTGTTAAGGCCAAACAATACACAACGGATAAATAAGAACTTTTATTTTCAAAAACGCGATTTATGTGAGTCAACTTGTACAAATTTTCATGATTTCGAAAAAATCATGAAAACTACTCAAGCCTTGTATTTAGGTTTTCTAAAAACAGACCGGTGTGTCTTGCTTTAAATATTTATTTATTGTAGGGGTACAGTACCTAATTTTTTGTCCAAATTGTCTGCACATCTGATGGTTAAATTTTGAAAACTTTTGTTACCTGAAAACTGTCATAATTCTAGTTTATACTGTATATGGAGGGTGTCCCGGAACTCTCTGGAACCCTTTTGTATATTTGTTCCTTACATCAAGACAAGAAAAAAACATCATAGACTACAAATAGGGGTCTAAAATCCATCGTTAAGCCAATAGCCGCCATTTTGTTTTTTCACAGAGTAATTTTATTTCTGTAACTGATGGTCGTATTCAATTCATATTTGTAATAAATTTTATCATACCAACGTACATTTTCAGGAAAAAAATTAATTTTTTCTGCCATGTATTTTCAAAATGGCGGCCATTTTAAATTTTCAAACTCAAATATCTCAAAATCGGTAAATTTCATAAAAATTTTACTCGGTACAAAAAAGTTGCCAAATTAAATTATCTGACTAACGGTACCAAGTTTGTAAGGATATGATAACAAATGAGTTATTGCGATTTTTCTATGAGTATTGCCTTAATTTGCATTAATTATAATACAGAATCAATGTTTTTTTTTGGAGAAAAATCGAAATAACTCTGTAATTTGTTATCAGATCCTTATAAACTTGGTACCGTTGGTAAGATAACTTAATATGGCAACTTAATAATGACCTACCAATTTGGAGATATTTGAGTTTGAAAGTTTAAAATTGCCGCCATTTTGAAAATATACAATAGAAAAAATTTTTTCTTCCTACAATTGTACGTTGGTATGATAAAGATTTATTCTAAATATGAACTGAATACAACCATCCGTTACGGAAATAAAAATTAATATGTGAAAAAACAAAATGGTGGCTACTGGCTTAACGATGGATTTTAGACCCCTATTTCTATAGTGTTTTTTCTTGTCTTGATGTAAGGAACAAATATAAAAAAGGGTTCCAGAGAGTTCCGGGACACCCTATATAAACCCCTTCTTTAGCAAATAAGATTTCTTGCTTTAAAAAATGGTGCCATGTTAAAACCATATAAAACTTAGCATAAGACTTCTTATGCATTTGGGTCTTTACACAATGGTTGTCGCAAGTTTGAACTTTGTACTTCACGCATAGTTTTGAAGACAGGCAGAATATAACTTTGTTATATTTTTTCTTATTTTGACCTCTTGAATAAGTTGGTAAATTTTGTGAAGGTATTGAATTTGATGGACAACCGGGTGACTCAGACCGGGTGTGCAGTCTTTTATAATTATAACAGATTTAATTTTTAGCAAAATTCAACTGTATCATTATAGGTAAACCGGTTACGCTCTATCGATTGACAGCGATTTTAATGTACAAGGTGTACCAGAATAAGTCATTTTCCACACCGGAAGTAAGTAATTTTAAATACAAACCCCCACTTTTTATGAAATGGATTCTACACGTAATTTAACTTTACAATTTAATTTGTACCCACAACCCTAACGGTTTAGGAGATAATGGCGATTGACGTTTAGATTTTTCCCATAAGAATAACATGGAACAAATTTTCAACTCCATTATCTCTGAACATTTTGGGTTAAACAAACATGACCCACCACAAAAATGTCATAAACTCTCCTTTAAAATATATTCCATCATAAATTATTCGTTTTGTCACAAATTCTTAATTTTTTTCAAAAACATTACAATAGGGTGGAGATTATTAAAATTGTATGGAAGAGTAAAATTGTAATTCCGTGAGAATCGATTTTTACAATAGAATATTATCCAAAATAAGAGTCCAAAATATTTTCATGCTTAGATAGTTCCCTTCTAACGTAAAATTTTCCGAGATAATATTGTTATTCTTATGGGAAAAACTAAATTTCAACCACCATTATTTCCTAAACCGTAGGATCAGGGGTGTAAATTAAATTGTAAAGTTGTCTTAAAATTACTTGTAGAATCCAAAGATTTATACATTTTGATAGATTCCACAACTTGTCATTTAATCTAAAGTGGAACGAGAGTGGACTGTGACGGAAATAAGGTGTGTAATTCATTTAAAAAAATTCATAAAGAGTGGGTCTTGTATTTCTAATCAACCACTTCCTGTCTGGATGTATTTTGAACATCACATCATTCGGTCTGTGATGGTGTTAAAATAATTTGAAACCTTCTGGTACACCCTGTAATTTGAAATTAGTGTCAATCAGAGCGTAACTGGTTTAATTATCACTCTAAAATTTGTTTTTGTGACAAATTATTTATTTTAATTTTAAAAGAAGTTGGTATACTACACTCCATTACTATATCATTGATTTGCACCTGCCAAATTTTTCCAAAAGTATTACAAACGAGACTTGATGCAGTATTTGCAGCAGTACCCAGAGCGCTGCTTGGCTGCTTGTATACCATACCACACCACCACCACCTCGTGTGGATGTGAGTGTCAAGGAAAGGCGAATTTGGCAACTCCTCCGCCAAGTTTCCAGACGACCTGTTTTTCTTGGACATCCTTCCTCTTACCAACTCCCTCAGTGAACAAAGCATTATTCTTTAAATTTTCAAACATAGATCACTACAGCGTTATAAAATATTTGTTTGTATTCACCTGATTATAAATTTTTGTAATGTTTGAATAATGTTTAGGTTGGAGGGGACGAGGAGATTCAAGATGCTACTTTGCTTATAATCTCGGGTTGAATATATTGTTTACTATTATTTCGAACCATACACTGTAACTAAACTTTTTGTGAAAATCCTTAATCAGTCCTATAGCACTCCAATATATTATGCTCTGAAATAATTTTATCGAGGAATAAAGTTGTAAATGCAACTGTAGGAATAAAAATTCTAAATATAAATTTTAAATTTTCTTAGGGGCAAGTAGGTACCGATTTTAAATAAAATTTATTATAAATATCCTCCTGGAAGGCCCTCAAGAAAATGGTAGGCCTAGTCTTTTCGTCACCAATCGAACGGGTTTTTAAAGAAGTACCCTGATTAAAAAAGTATTGTAGCAAATTTTGTTAAGTTTACAACGTTGTTTACGAGCCCTAGCAGTCGGCAACTTTTAGCACATGAAAATAAATAAATAAAAGCAGATATTAAAATTTGACATTGTGTTATTTATAGCAAACTTTAGCTTAAGTAATATCGCACTATTTCCAGTACATTATATGAGGAAAGTTTATTTTGAAAGCTTCAGACTATACTGTATCGGAAAATACGAATTCTTTGTAAATTGCAAACAAAAGCTTTGAGTTCGGAAATGGGCCGTATTTAATAAATATAGGTCCCCTACCCAAAATTTAACTTTCTAGACATTTCTAGAGCAGCATTTTATTAAAAAACAAACTTTTTTACTTCAACAAAATATCTTTTTAGTCTCTAAAATTTCTTTTGGTTAAACTCAGCGCGCTCTACAATCATAGATAGCATATTAATTTCTGTTAAACAGAGCATAAGAGAAATGAGGAAGAGAGTATTATAATTCCTGATCTGATAATAGGAGTTGCATTTTTTATCAGCTGCAGAGTTGGACCGGAAACGAGTGGAGACTGAATATGTAAAGCGCGTCCCCCACTTCCGCTTTGTCAAGCCGCCTAGCCGCCAAGCTGTTCCCTAGTCGCTGGCCGAAGGTGTTGATGTGCCTACAGGGTCATCGGAAAGGTTTCTCCATTAACAATCATAAACAAGTAATGCTTTGACGTTCAATTATATATTAATTATATGAATGTTGGGAAATTTTGCATTTTTTATTAATGGGATTTAGTAATGTTCCACAGTGACCTGCTCACGATAATGCACTTGATCCAATTCACAAAAATCATGGAGTAAAAACAAACACAATCATATTGAATAATCCAGCACTTGTATGTAATAACCTAAAAACATAATCAAGTTTCATTTTCGTAATTTCCTAGCCGGTTGTAATTAATTTAGAAGAAATTTTAACCACAAAAAATAATCTTTCATTTGAGTCATTGTACTTTCTTTGGGATTGTTTGTATTTAAACAACAATATATATAATAATATAGTTGAATAAGCATAGGAGTTGCACAATTCTGGATTTAAAAACTCAACATTGATGCATTTATTTTTTATTCAAGTGCTTCTGAGCGGGTAAATGTACTTGTGCTACATTTGTAGCAAACTCACTCTCGATAAATCACGTGACAAAATGTCTCAAATGAACATGGACGAGACAAAATTTCTCTATTCACGAGTCATTCAGGGCCTGCTGCAGGGATCCCAGTCCGTCAGGCACACCGCACATTGTTCTTAGGGCACAAATCACCTGGAAGTCACAGTAAAAAAAAACTTGCCACTGATTAAAAAATACACAATTTATAAGTTTTAGCCTGTACGAGTAACATTTTTAACAGGGGAATCCTTTTTATGGTCTTTTTAATACTGTAAGGTAAGATTTTCGCTTGTGTGAAATAACCATTTGTGTAATAAGAGCGTAAAGTACGTCATTGCCACTCGAGAATTGTAGATGACAGCACGAAGCGTCAGCTGAGTGCGACCAAACATTTCGAGAGCGGCAATGACTATTTTTGCGCTCGTAATACACACAAGATTTTTCCTACCAACATAATTGTTACATATTACATGTTTTATTGTATACTAACTGTCATTTAGATTATTTTTTATTTGTTTCTGTTGTAACACAATGTTAACTATCAAACATAACCTCAAACTAAAAAAGAAGCAATTACTAAACGACAACAATGAATAACAGCTGTAGCATGGTTTGTAATAACAGCTGATTTAAAATTGCTGTTTGATCTAGCGTGCGGTAATGAATCATTGCCGCTCTAGAGCGGGAAAGAAACGGAAACCGGAAATGAACTGTTTTCCATAGGGGTTACAGGTGTAGCAAAGCGATTATTTCCATGCAGTGGCAGGAATAGTTATTTATGCAACAAGTGCGGAAAGTGCCGATTTGCTGCACTCGAGAGAAATGTTTATGCACGAGCCGCAGGCGAGTGCGGAATAATTTCTCTCGAGTGCAGTGAAAGCACTTTTCGCACGAGTTGCATATTAAATTTTTCCTACGACTGCCAAATATTTCTTATATAAGTATAAACGGTTAATATTCACGTTAAAATACCCACTATGTGAGGTCCCTGTCTCAAGATAGTGATATTAATGATATCCTGTATTATGCACTTCCTACATTTAGTTAAAAATTTATTAAATTTTTCATGCAGAAGATTTAACGCCACTGTTTTAGCAGTTTTAGCAAGATCGTCAGGGAATAAGTCACTTAAATCACTAAAGTCACTGTCATAGTTGATCATTGCGCATCTAACTTACGTGCCGGTAGCTCACCTGTAGCTGGTTTGTAGGTTATGTTTATGTTGATTCAATAGAAAACTACCACATGGACAACAATAGATCAGATGTTTATATCCAGTGTTGCCAACTTAATTCCTGACTAATCAACGTTTCCTTGCTGGCTAATGCAAATTGTTTTGTGTTCTAATGTTTAAACACTGGAGTGCGCAAAGTAAATCTAGCGTGCGCAAAGTAAATCTAGCGTGCGCAAAGTAAATTGAATACGGCAATCACCTGTTTTGCGACGAGTATCGAGTGCGTAAACAACTGTTTTCACGGGCAGTCGTAGGAAAAATATATTTAAATTCAATAAATATTCAATAAATCATAGCAATCATGAGACGTTACCGAATGGCAATATGGTGTAGCCCCAGATAGAGGTAGATTTCTGCCGTGTAGCTCAAATTTAAAAAAAATTGCGATACATATTCTATTTTTAAAAAACATTAAATTTTCAAACAGACTTAAATTAGGCCTAATAATCCTATCACGTTCATTAGAAGAAAGGACGTTTGAAAATGAGAAAGCAGAATCCATGTTGATATGACAGGAAGACTTGATTTGAAACCAAAGTGGAGGAGTTTTACAGTTTACTCTACCAAGGTTTAATTCAATCTCCATGCGTTGTGTATGTGGCACGGTATATGTCAAACGGCAGTCTATTTCTTGCCATTGGACAAAGCACCTAGAGTAATTAACGTGATTTTCCAGCCTCTGTAATGCGCACACTGAATTTAAGTGAAGCAGGCAAAGGTGAAACATAAAATGTTTCCAGAATAAAAATCATGGTACTGAAGTATATTTTGACCGTGATTGTAGGAACAATATTAGGTATTCCTACTATTCTCGATCAAATTCCGAATAGAAACATTTTTACTTTCAAGGTAAATTCTTTGTATAAGCTAAATAACTTTGTATTACTTAATTAATTTATCTTATATTTTTGAAAGTATACACAACTATTTTTCTTGAAATGTAATTTTTCAGTAACAAGAAGTAGGCCTAGTAGACCTATAATAAATAAATAAAGTTAAATTGATACATCAGTAAAGCTACCTACACTATTTTTCTTTGTCCAAAGACATGTATTTATTTGTTTATTTATTCTGTTTCCACGGTACAACAATTTTATTCAATCAATAATACAAGATGACGAAAGATGACTAACGAATTACTTACAGAGAGGAACAAGTGTGCATAACAAGTAATAACAATAAATATAACAATACAAATAACAACTCAACAATAAAATTAGAATGATGATACATCATTGGAATCCCATGATGTATTAAACTTATTTCATCATTCTCGTGTAATCTGATCTTCCAATTTTGAAATGCGCTGTACTCATAGTCATCTCTCAATATCTAACTAGATTTACCTAGGTAAGGTAAGACGAGTTTAAACCACGAGTAGCTGTCAAATACATTCAGTGTTAGTTGTACAGAGTTGTAACCCACACATCTGCAAGTAACGCGGGTAGACATGGACGACATCGCTATCCTGCCGTAATATACAGGTGTATAGGTTGATGCGGGCCGAGAGAGATAACTAGACATGGCCAACTAAACTTGGCAAGGTATGTCCACCCACACTCACAGAGGAGAAAAAGTCTGTGGTATGTCGCTCGGCGAAAATCGAAGGATGTTTAGTGAGTAGTGGGGAATGGGGGCTTTTGGGCCAGTTCAAGGTCACCCGAGCGATGACGTCATCGATGACGTCATCGAGGTCAATGACCTCATTGATGACGTCATCGATTGCATCATCGATGACGTCATCACCAATGACGTCACTTCCTTGACGTCACACCCATGACGTCACAAAAATGACGTGCTGATGACGTCATCACCCCTTACGTCACCAAGATGACGTCATCGATGTCACAAAGGTCAAGGTCACGCTGAAACCTAAAATTTTTTGGCACTTTTGCTGTTTCTCGCACTACGCTCCGAGTTTCAGTCACAGTTACCATGACCTTGACAACTTGGAGCGAATTTGCAATGAGAAACAGCAAAAGTGCTGAGGAAACTTGAAGTTTGCAACGTGACTCTGCCTAAACCATCATGTGACACCGCTCGGGTGACCTTGAACTGACCCAGAAGCCCCCATTCGACCATTACTGCAACCGCGATGCGTACCCTACGACAGACACCGAGCGACTGACTATCCAGCCCCGCGCACTCTAGGTATATGGGAAGTGGTGGGGGAAATTGTGATGACCTCGGGAAACTTGAAAATGTCAAGCCGGGTAGCACCGTTTCGGTGCTACCTTAAAGTTACATGCTAAAGTGTGATGACCTTGAGTAAAAACATAGAAATACTACAAGTTGATACCGTCCCAGAGTTAAAGTGTGGTGACATTGAGTCAAAACACTGAAATACTATAAGTTAAAATCATCCCAGAGTTAAAGTGTGATGACCTTGAGTGAAAACACAGAAATAATACAAGTAGATCCCGTCCCAGAGTTTAAGTGAGATGACCTTGAGTCAAAACACAGAAATAATACAAGTTGATGCAGTCCCAGAGTTAAAGTGTGATGACCTTGAAGTTGTAGAAGTGTGGTGACTTTGAACTACCCCAAATTGTCAGGAATTGGAGTAGCAACCGCGATGTGCACCCTACGACGGACACCGAGCGACTGACTGTCCAGCCCTGCGCACTCTAGGTATATGGGAAGTGGTGGGGGAAATCTCAAGGTCATCCAAATTGGGTTTTAAAAAAATAAGAAACTCTAAACCTCATGCTCCTCTTCTTCCCTTTCCACCTCATTTGTAGTATATATGGTTGACGATGGTAAATTTGACAAATACTCCAGTGATTGTTGATCGTCTTGCTGCAGTATAACTTCAGACCAATCATAATCTAAAGTGACCTTGAGCTTTATTCCCGGGTTGTCGAGGAGAATAGACTTCATCCAATCGCAGATGGTTTCTAAATAATGCACGTTGTCGATTGTCAATTTCCAATTCGTATTGGGTACATCTTCGGTGGAAGACATGGCATTGCAAGCAGGTGTGTCCGCCATGGTTGTTGGAGGAGGAATGATGCTTGGTGCAGCGAGCAATGCTGGTATTACAGAGTAGTGGGGGAAATTTCAAGGTCATCCAAATGGAGTTTTTTAAAAAAAAGGAAACTTTTTCTATTTACTTATAACATAACCACTTAAAACTAAAAGGATTGGGATCAACAGTACGTTTAATCACCATATTCGTTATATTCTTCCTGTTTCTCAGTTTTCACCTCCGCCCGGATAGTACCTCCACTCTTTAGCTCCTTTTCGGCTTCTTCTAGTTGCTGGGTAATCGCCATCTGACATTGAAGTTCAAAATCATCACGCGGCACAGATCCGCAAATATCCATCTGAGCCAACCAGAGCTGCCTGAGGTTCTTTTCCTTTTCCTCGACAGCTTCGACGGCTGCATGTAATTCCTTTTCTGTAATAGAGGAGTCCCACAATTGTTGATCATCGGTTTTGTTGACAACCTCCTTTTCAGACTCCTTGTACAAATTGTTCAGCTCCTGCTGAGTCTTAATGGTTACCTCCTCGTAACTAGCACAACTTACATTGAGAGACATCTTGATGTTGTACGGTTGACCGTTGGAGTTGAAATGAGGCTGAGGCACAGCGCTTGGGGGTACTATGAAAAAGTGGTGGGGGAAGTTTCAAGGTCATCCAAATTGTGTTTTAAAAAATCCTATCTTGTTACTGAGCACATATGTCAGTAACAAGATAGGTGTTTTTTTCTCTTTTACATCTTTAATATAACAAATAAATAAACATATTCTACAATGGTAAGAAGAAGGAAGACAACTGCTAGTCAGCTGAAATAATCCAAAGTCTGGCTCGCTGGGGGTACTATGAAAAAGTGGTGGGGGAAGTTTCAAGGTCATCCAAATTGTGTTTTAAAAAATCCTATCTTGTTACTGAGCACATATGTCAGTAACAAGATAGGTGTTTTTTTCTCTTTTACATCTTTAATATAACAAATAAATAAACATATTCTACAATGGTAAGAAGAAGGAAGACAACTGCTAGTCAGCTGAAATAATCCAAAGTCTGGCTCGCTTCAGTCTTCATGGACGCCGGTGATGAAGTCGCTGGAGAAGAGTAATGTTCAGACTCTTCTTTTGGGTGTCGGAGATTGCGTATATTGCAAGCGTAGACTTGCACATTTATACGGTAGCCTCGCGCCACCATCAGCTGCAACTCCTTGTACAAGTCGTTCAGCTCCTGCTGAGTCTTAATGGTTACCTCCTCGTAACTAGCACAACTTACATTGAGAGACATCTTGATGTTGTACGGTTGACCGTCGGAGTTGAAATGAAGCTGAGGCACAGCGCTTGGGGGTACTATAAAAAGTGGTGGGGGTGTTTGCATCGAAGCAGGTTTAACCTTTAGCTTGGTGGTGGGGGTAACTGTGAAATGCAAAGGTCAAAGGTCAAGGTCACCCGCGAAGTTTAAAAAAAAAATGCAACATATCAATATGTGACAAACTTCACATATTGATATGTTGCATTTTTTGTTTTTATGGTTTATTTATTTATAAAACATTACAATAACATATGTACAACAGTAAAATTAAAATCTAACACTGCTGCTTGTCGGCGATGTGGATGGTCAACTCGGTGGAATTGCTACCCGTGCAACCGTGGGAAACCAGGTAGAGACAGCCGGGTTGGATGGAGCGCAGATCCTCGTTCTGGAGGAGATGGACGAACCGTTTCGGCAGGTAGACTTGGAACTTGGGCTCATCCCCCGGAGTGAACGGTGCCTCGCTAAGACTGCAGCAAATGGCCTCTCCAACTGAAGTCTCCATCTTCTTCATGGCGTGGATAATGTAGTGCTTCTCGTCTTTAAGTTCGGAACACTTCTTGACGGGTAGTATGGTAGATTTGGAGTGAGCATTGAACTGCTCAACCAAAGTTTGCAGGAACTGGTGAGATGCCATGGTTGAGTTAAAGATTGTCTTCTTCTTCGTCTTCTTGCTGGGAGATGTTGTCGTCTCGGAATCTCGAGTAATACTCATGCCAGGTCCCGGTCTGCTCCTCACTTATATAACCCCCGTCACCCCCACCACTCCCCACTTCCCCACTTTGAAGGTAAGATGCGAGTTTATAGGCGTTTTTTAAAGCGCAATGTCTATCTTTTTCATGTTCTGGACTTTTAGTACAAATACAAACATTTTCCATCGTATACTTGTAGTTTTTATCCAAGTCCACATCATTAACCGGAACATGAGTAAATTCTTCGATCCATCTCTTCTTTTCCAGTCCTTTTGTATAAATATTGGTAAACCTGTTTGAAAACTGATGCATGATGTTATATAAGTCCGTGTAACTTGCAAAACCATCATACCAATCGATATGATGGAAATATTTTGAAATCCACCTGTTGGTAGTAGCGGCTTTGCTAGTTAATGATGAATAAGAACATGGTGGTTTGAACAAAAATGTATATGGAACACTTGTATTGATATCGAAAAACACAAGTTCTTTTATGATAAATCTATCATCATTACCCCGAAACGCTTGGAACTCAATTATACCAGGTTTGGACTTTACTTGTTCTTCTTCCTTGTCCATTGCGAAGATCACTCGTCTGCTCATGACGAAGTCCAAAGGTCAACTGATTTCCACACCACGGTAGGTACGACTTTTATACCTGGCCGTACAGTTGTTGGCGCGTTGGTGTATATTTAACGTGGGCACCGTCCCCGGTAGGCCTAACCCCACAAAGTGTTTGATATTGTTTTAAAAACCAACCATTGTCATCTAAGTTTCCATCTTTACATTCTCCTTGTTTTCATTTTCATCACTAACACTTGATTCTTCTCCTCCTTCTTCCTCTTCTTCCTGTTTTACTGATTTCTTATGTAGTTGAGCGTATTTTTCCAACTGTCTCCACATTTGTACTTCATGAGGAACCCTATTAAATATAGAAGTATCCACAGGTCCGTACAATATAGGTGCGTCCGGTTGTTTGTCCAAAGTGTCTTCCAAATAATCTTTAATAATAGAACTTGAAAACACTAGTTGTCTCAAGTATCTTGTTATTGGTTCAGTTGCACAGGTTAGAATAAAAAACTCTTCTCGATTAAGTTGAATCTTGTTATCATGTCTTGTTGTGTCTCTAAACCGCAATTGATGGTCACCACGATTCTTTATAATATCAATTTCCACATTTGAATCCAAAAGTCCTACTCTTGTCTTTCTTCCATACATGTTACTAGTTAAATAGCATTCTAGCAGATGCAAGTGCTTCATAAAAGATTCCCAAGCACTATCGGTGAACAAAATCATTTTGGGTCCATGAGTCAAAATTACAGTAGGTGAATAATCCGTCGATTTCATAACACCGATTAAAACACTTTTGTCCAAACTGGATGAGATTGGATAAAATATTCGCAAGAATACCTCACTCAATATGTTAGGAGAAATATTATCTTCAGTATCCCTTTTCTTCTTCTGTGCATTCTTTCTTCTTTTACCTTTTTCCTCAACATTATTACTGCCGTGGAGTTGTCCGCAAGCGTTGTGTTCATCTCCCTCCGGTTGACCTTGAAGATCTAAAAAGTCGGATATCTCCTTCTCAATATCTACTACATTTTCTTGTGTACCACTAGGAGAAGCCATATTGAATAAGATGCTACCCATACAAGAACAGGCAACAAACTGATGAGGAGCGACCTGAACACTCTGCTTTTATACTCGCGGAATGCATTGGAATGTAACAAAACCGGTTTTTACAATACATTTTTAACAATTCCAGTTAAAGGTGTGTATGTTACGATTTTATCATGTAGAATTAAACAGTATGCAGTTGTATTAGCCGATATAGGCGCGTTGAATTCCATTTCTATTTTTATATCTACACTTGATGATTTTACCGATTCATTTTGTTTAGAACAATCGATTACAACTATAGGGTAACCATCTAAGTATTTTTCTGGTGATAGTAAAGGTGCATTCGTTTTACCATAATATGAACTTTGGAATCTTGCATACATATCGTACAATATGCTGTACTTTTTATTAGCGAATGACACATTTAAATTATCGTATGGAAAAAATTGTGAATTTAAATAAACTTTAATATTTTTCAAGTTGCAATGATCAAATTGGCCTGCATGTTTGGTGATGGTGTCTCTTCTGCCTGTTTGTAAACCAAATATAATATACCTGGCTCGTTCCACATAATTAGATGTTTTAACTGTCCAAGTGTGTCTATCCGTAGTTGGCAAGCTGGGATGTTCATGAAATTCCCAACTTCTAAAAGGAATTACAATATCACGATCAGCCTTTAACTTTCTTAATAGTAGCATTCTATGCTCGTCAGCTAATTTTACATGTGGAACTCTCCATACAATTTTGTCTAATGTTAATTTCCATTCTAAAGTTGCATCTGTTGTACCGTCTGGAGCTTTAATAATATCTTTATCGTTTGAAGATCTCAACAAAACTAATTCTTGTTTAACGTTTAATATTATTTTCCTATAATCTTCAGCAAAACCAAGCAACAAACGTAACGGAATATGAAAATCAAAATTTCCATTTGTATCTGGAGTGATTGTGTCTTTTGCAGGTAAAACCCATCCTGCAGGTTGTATTAAATTGGTTTCATTAGGTGATATAGATGTTAATCCCTTTAAAGTTGTTGCAATACCTACTTTTTTAGTAGAATCAACTGTTACACCTGATATTTCATATCTAATTTCATCAAACAGGAAAGCCATGGGATTATTTATAAATGGAACTGTTGTACCAGTAGTAGTACCGTCCTTTTTAGTAACTTTTCCTTCAATATACAAGTAACTTTCACATGGTAGTGTGTAAATGTCTTGATTTTGTATGGGAATACGAATTTCATCGTTATTGTTTAATTTTGATGAAGTGTAAGGGTTGTGGGTGTGATATTCTTTTTCCCATAGGGTTTCGTCGAATGTTGGACCCTGAGCTATATCCAGTATATCCATTATCGGTTACTTTTAATCCAATTCTCTCTAAGAAACGAATGTTCTCGCGTGTTAACTCCTCCACAGCTGAAGAGCTACTAATGCGGATTCCCGTAGGTTGTTCGCTTTTAAATGTTAAACCCATGGTTTTGTATTAAAGTGTTGATTTTAAATGTAATCTAACCGTAATAGGCTCTTCTCGGAAATCTATCAAGTTACCGTCTTGATCCAATACGTTCAACACGATGTCTGAAATGAAAGTGGTGTTCAAAGGTAGATATACCAGGTTTTGCGGCTTTTCAACAATTTTAAATCCAGGTGGTACACTGGGGTAAAAAGTATGTATTATATGAGTATTTGCTCCATCTCTGTAAGCTCCTTGTATAATATTACAAGTTATGTCTATACTATTGACTTTTAATATTGTTACAGTTTGTTTACCGGAATGTGTTTTATTTGGTTCTAAAATCGCTCCATCTTTGGGAAATCCTAATAAATCACCAATTGAGTCTGACTTACTGAAATCTATATAATATTTTGAAGTAAGCTCAGCTTTCATTGTATTGTTATTACCTTTTAGCGTTATATTGTCTTTTCCCATTTTATTTTGCAAAAATTCATTAATATGATCAATTTCATAAGAACCTGTGGGTAGAGTGCAAACTTCCAAGTCTGTAAACTTCCCACTGGCATCTTTTCCTTTATAATAATGTAATAAGTTATTTTTACCTTCCGTAACATTGGGAATAGAGTTGTAAGTTGTAAAATCCAACAGTGCTGCCTCCCAAAATCTTCCTTTTTGCAAGCGTAACGCTGGAAAAAGGATACTTCGTAAAGTGGACGATTTTCCTGTTAATGATACCGTATAGGAAGACATCTCAATAGTGACTGATACTTTTAGCTAGGAATTCCAAACATAAATGGCCGCATATTGAAGTATTATCAGGTTGTTCTCTTTTATAGTTGTAATATATGTTTTTAGCAGATTTAAAGTAATGTTCAAGTTCTTTAGGTGGTGGCAAATTTCCAAAACTATCAAAATAATATACATTACTATTTAGTTTCTTATAACACACCCAATGGGTGCCGGACCCTTCAGTATTATCCAAATTTACGATTCCAGTCTCATTTTTCCATATTTTCTTTGGTAAACTGTCTTTCATAAATACTCCGCGGAAAAATGGTATTTTTAAACAGGAAATATATTTAAATAATTCAACATTAGTCAACGCTTTATGTGGTATAACCAATTGATTTCTTTTATTTAATATGCACGATACGGTCTTAGGTATAGACCAGCCCCGTTTTTTACCATTGACCATATTGTCGGTTTTTTATTATTTTTCCTCGGAGAACGTCTTTTTAGTCTAATATTACCACCATGTTTTCTCTTGGTTGATCCTTTTTTATTCTTACCCCTCCTTTTTCCACCTCCTACCGCTGTTTTAGCCTTCATACCTGCTGTTACCGCTAAAGCTGCTGCTTTTTCCGCAATACTAGCGTCACTAGACTTTACTCGTTGCCAAGCTATATTCGCTAGCTTTTTATCAGCGATTGACCTATTTTTTGAATCGGTAAACGTGGAATATGCGATATCGTGTTCTTTACAAGCCTGATCTAACTTATTTATGCCTGGATCACCTCTTTCCAGTCGTTTTTTCAATTTAGTTCCTGGTCCGCAATACTGATAACCTCCCGGTATGTGAAATTCGTATGGTAAAGCGTCTATTGCTCTGTTTACGATAGATCCTACTGGAATATGATTTAAAGCTTTACTTAACAGAGAAACCCCTGTGGACGTGATACCGCCTCCTTTCCGTATAGTGTCTCGATATGGACTGGTGTAATGAAACGCCATGATTGTCTTTTATATTCGAAAAGCGTAACCCATGTGTTACCTCTATGACAGGTTGCACATAAATGATGTAATATATGGTGTTATTTAATTAAATATCAAAATCACCCCAATCTGATGATCTAAACTTTTGTGTGTTATGATTAAAAAAATATTTATAAAGAATTTCTTGTTTAATCCATGTATTTCTCATTTTTTCGTCAATAGGTTTATGTTGTCCTGCTGCAATATAATTATGCATATCAAATAATAAATTACCTATTACTTTAACAAGAAAATTAACAGTTACAGCGTTATTGGCATAATCAGGGTCTGCAACATTTGTTAATCGTTTGTTATCACAATTCCACCATTTTTTTCCAGTTGGCTCTAATTGTATTATCTGTTCATAAGTAACAGCATCACCAGGCTTTTCACCAATACCTAAATTTGTCAATAACTTTCCTTTACCATCCCAAACATAATTGTTTTCTTCAAGCAAAGTAAACTTTTTATTTCCTTGTACAAATACATCTCCTTGACGTGTTACTACTTGGTTTTGTTTCACAAAACCGGAGGTTTCTTGTTTTAAAGTTTCCTTCATTTGACCCACCGTTGCACCATCTGATGGTGCAAAACCATCTTTTACATTCGCTAAACAATTACCAAGACAGTCAATAACTCCTACATCACGTGTAATACAATGATCTTTGATGTATTTTAAATTTACAGCATCATTTTCATTTTTTGGATAACCTATATCGTTAATAACAAATTTATAAAAAGAAAACCCATCTTTTGTCTTTTCAGGTATTATAGAATGTAAATAGCGTCTATTTATGCTGTCTTTTTCATCTACAGGGTCTGCTACGTTAGATATACGTCGATTTTCAGCATTATACGTTTTTCCATCGAATTTTAACGTATTTTTCAATTCCGATGATAAATAACCTCTGTTTATTGCATCAGCGTTTTGATTTGGCTTACCGACGTTGGAAATTCTATGATTACCCGCGTTATATGTGTTTTTGTCTAGTTTCAGTGTTGGTAATATCTCTTTTTTTAATACTTTTAAATTTATTGCATCATTTTCATCTGTGGGATCATTAATGTTTTTTAACCGTTTATTACTAATATCATAATCTCCATCAGGTGTTTGTGGTAAGCCAGCACCTCTTTTTAAAGTATTAAAGTAATATAATCCATCCGAGGAATATCGTCCGAACTTGTCAACACTCATGGTGCAACTGAATAACATTCTAGAGTGTAACCCATTTTTATAATATTAGTCTCGATTTCTAACCCATATCAGTTTTTATACAAATTCTTAGTCTTTATCAGTTACATTTTCATCGCTCCCGGGACATTTAAAACATTTAAAATTTCCACTAACTAATGCTCCGTCTGATTCATTTCGAAACACATGATTTTTATGAATAAATTGTTCACCAGACAATTTTCTAAATCCGCTAAATGAATTTGGATCTGCAATTAATATATTTTGATAATCATTTACATCCATTAATTTAAATCTTTGCTTATTATAAATAAACTCTTTATTTGCACTGTCATATTGTAATGTTTGTCCTACAGTTGCAGCATCATTTGGATCTCTTCCATTATGCAAGTTTTTTATTACTTTATTTATACATGTAAAAAATCTAAAAGAATGATCTGGATCTAGATGTACGGTTTGTGATAAAGCAGCTGCATCATGTTTTTCATAACCCCATCCCATATTTGATAACCCTTTACCCATGCAATCCCAAGCATTATTTTTGTATGTTAATAAATTAAATTTTTCATTACCTTGAACAAATTCATCCCCTTGCTTTGATACTACTTGATCTTGTTTTACAAAAGAGGTTGTTTCTTGTTTTAAGGTTTCCATCATTTGACCCACTGTTGCACCATCTGATGGTGCCGAACCATCTTTAACATTCGCTAAACAATTACCTAGACAATCAATAACTCCTACATCACGTGTAATACAATGATCTTTTATATATTTTAAATTTACAGCATCATTTTCATTTTTCGGATAACCTATATCGTTAATAACAAATTTATAAAAAGAAAAACCATCTTTTGTCTTTTCAGGTATTAATGAATGTAAATAGCGTCTATTTACGCTGTCTTTTGCATCTTTAGGATCATCTACGTTGGATATACGTTTATTTTCAGCAGTATACGTTTTTCCATTGAATTTTAGCGTATTTTTTAATTCTGATGATAAATAACCTTTGTTTATTGCATCAGCGTTTTGATTTGGCTTACCAACATTGACAATTCTATGATTACCTGCGTCATATGTGTTTTTCTGTAGTCTTAATGTTGGTGATATATTTTCTTTTAATATTTTTAAATTTATTGCATCGTTTTCATCTGTGGGATCTTTTATGTTTTTTAACCTTTTATTAGTTATATCATAATCTCCATCAGGTGTTTGTGGTAAACCAGCACCTCTTTTTAAATTATTTGCGTAATATAACCCATCCGAGGAGTAACGTCCGAACTTGTCGACACTCATGGTGCAACTGAATAGTAATCTAGGGAGTAACGCATTTTTATGAGATTACCCCACGGTTTCGGAGTTCATCCACTAAAGCCACCCATTCGTTTTCCAATCCAGTATGACCCGCTTCTTTAGCTTCATGTATTAGTTTCATTCTATCCACCAATTTATTGATATTATTGTAATAAATCACATTTGTGTTATATAGTTTCTTCATTAAACCTGTACCTGTAACAGATTTGTTTCTTTTTCTTGGTTCTGGAGCACTTATATCCAAAGTGGATGACACAAACCTTCGTTTTACAGGTTTTCTTGGCATTATCGGCATTGGTTGTCTTCTCGTTGTTGGTATTAACTTGGATACAAATACTCTATATTTTAAAGACCTAGATCTAAAAACTGGCTGGTCAGCTAAATACTTCCTCCTGTATGCATTGGTGTGTTCCAAAATCTGTTTATATGCTTCCATATCTTCTTCTTTAACTAACAATTCTAAAGGCTTTTTTTCAAATAATAATTCAAATAATCCTCTTGTGCCCTTATATCTTTGATTACCAACAATAATATTATCATCTTCATCAATGTTTACCGGGCTATTACCAACCATTAAACCTTCTTCTGTTAATCTTACTCCATAACTATGGTAGTTTTTATTAGGATTTATTCCAGCTAACATTTTTATCATGTATTTCCTTCCTAAAGGTCCTTTGTTATGAATGTTTTCACCCAACAAGCTTATGTTTGACGGACCTTCCCTTGCTTCTTCTTCTTTTTCCTCTTCACTAGCAGTTGATACATCTTCATGTCCTCTTTTAGCTTTTACTTCATATAATTCTCTTATACCACTATAGTCTGGTGATTCTAGCTCTCTTTCAGGTTCTTCACCGGTAAAACCACTATATGTAGAGGATTCCAGGTCTTCATCACTAAAATCTTCTGATTTTATATTTTCTCTTTCAAACTTTGTAATAGGTGCAATTGCATCTCCTTCCAAAACGGGTTTAGCAAATTTTTTGTTTAATTGTTTCAAGGGTTCAGTAATAGGTTTAAAAGTAGATTCAAGAAATTTCTCCCTTTCGCTAATACCTAATTTTAATGCTCTGTTTTTATCCCGAATAGAATCACTAAGTGATTTTATTTCCTTTATTAACTTTTCTTGGTTAACCATGTTTGTAGCAAGACGTGTTGTACAACAATGAATGTTTTACATCATGATCAGTGTATTAGTATAAATTTATCAAATCCTATCCTGTATCGACCATTGTTTAGCGGTTGTTCCTTTATAATTGTTAAAAACCCATACTTTTCAGCCCAAGCCTTTCCACACAACTCTTTAAATCGTTCGAATGGCATATCCGCACTTACATGGTCATAATATATGTGTTTTAGGTTGGTTTCATCCTGTTTAAATACAATTAACATGTTTGCATTGTCTCTAATGAGCTGTTTCGGTATTTTGCTGTAAGTTTGACCAATATAAATGCTATCTATGTTGTTATGTCGACCCATGGCGAAGTAATTCCTTATTGTATTTTGATTTTCACAAGATACATCGTCAAATATGAATACTGAGAATGGTTTAGCCTCTTGCGGTTGCATGACACTCTCGCTCGCGTTAAATTTAAAATATTTAACTTCAGGTACATTATTGAGTATTTGTTCCAATAACTGATATTTCGGTTGTTGTAGTGACTTTGAAAATACATATAAATTATTAAAACGTAAGCCTTTAGGGTTTGTAATCAAATTGAATACTACATTTGTTTTTCCACAATTGGAAGGACCGGTAACCAGACAACGCACCGTGTTTGGTAACAAAACACCGTGTTTCCCAGTATTGAATTGAGAACCATCCACTGTGAGTTCATCTATATTATTAATAGTAAAATTGTCTTTTTGCGGTATTATCTCCATCCTTTGTAATGGTTCAACCCAAAATGATGCTCTATCATTATATTAGATCCTTTTTAGGTATCCAAGAATCTTCCGTCTTATTAAATCCTAACCATCTTACTTTAACCTTATCTTTTTTGCGTTGCAACACCTTTTCTACTAGATATACATCACCTACTGTTGATTTTAACATTTCATGTCCATAAAAACCTCCTTCAAGCAATTGTCCTTTATTATCTTTTAAAATGTAAGTTTCTGGTACTGTAGGTTGCACCTTAAATACGGTAAATACCTCATTTGTCCAGTTCGGAAGATATCTTTTACTGAATACACCTTTGTATTTGCTTATTCGCACTTTATCACCAACATTAAACCTTTTAGGCTTTAGTTTTTCAACTTTTGGTTTAGTATTCATTTTTATACGTTTTAATACAAGTTTTTCATTTTTATTAGTCACCTGGCTTGGTTTCATACCGATAGTTCTATGAAACTTGTTATTGTAATCGCTTATAAGTTTTGGTAACACATCAATCCATACGTGTGATCCTCTGTTGGAAAACATCTTATACATCGCACCTTTTAAAGTTCTGTTAAATCTTTCAATTATTGATGCTTTTACCTCTGAATTGGTTGAGTAATGGTTAATGTTGTGTTTTTTCATTAAATTTGCAAATTCCTTATTAAAATATTCTTTTCCATCATCAGTTTGTAAATGTTTTATAGTATGTTTGTCTCTTTGTATAGCTGTTTCCATTGCTTTTGTAACACTTTTGCCACTTTTATCTTTTAGTGGTAAAGCATCTGCCATTTTTGAAAAACAATTAATAATAGTCAATATGTATTTAAATCCTCTATTTTGTTTACTATAAGGAATCATTTCGATTAAATCCGCTTGATATAAATCATTTATTCCTTTTATCACTGTATTTCTTCGTGGAAACTTTCTTCTTGCAGGTTTATGAAGCTCGTTGACAATTTCTTGCTTCAAGTTCTTCATATTGCAGGTTTGAATGTTTCATGTATCACATGTATAATAACAATGAATGTTGTCTTAAATATTAACATCATTTATATAGGTCAAGGTCATCCAAACTTGTGTAAAAAAATGGGGAACACGGCGTTTGACTTGCCGTGTTCCCCATTTTTTTACGGAAGGAGAAAGGAATAAGGTCGAAGTTGTAGAGGGGCGAAGAATAGGTTACTAGTCGATAGGGTTTAGAGAGTAGTGTCCAAAAGGAAGAGTGTGAATTTTATCCGGCATAATATGCCTTTTATCATCTCGAGCTGACAGTGCTCTTTTAACTTCAGTGACACTGTAGACCTCATGTTTAAAGCTTCTGATAGTGTTGAACGTTGCAGACATTGTAGAATCTTCAAACAAGCAGGTCTTGTAATGGTCAAATGTCACACGTTTCTTCAAGTACGATGTTTTGACTCCTTTAGCTTTCTTCACTGTCGGTATGTCGTTTTCCATATACATCTTGAAGGAATATAATTTGGACATCAGCGCAACTATTTCCTCCAAAGGTATTCCATTTGCTTCATCTTTAAATTTTCCAATTACTTTTTTATTCTTTTCATTGTAATTCGGATGGTTCTTCGGATAGTCAGAGAAGTCAAAGTCGTCTTTGTATGGGAAACTCCTTAGATCTTCATACATGTCCAAAGTCTTTATCCAGTAGATAAACGCGTCGGTATCCATGTATGCAACTCCAATGTTGTCTCTTCCATAGTGTTTAACCATTTTGTTGTAATGGAAATCATACATCAGAGTTTTACTTATATCCAAAATCGACATTCCAATGTATAACGGACGATCCATCACTATTGTTGTTTTATTCATACTGACAGCAACTAGATTTTCGTTTATAATCATTGATGTTCCGAAATTTGGTTTTTGCACTAATTTTTCCAATTTCCTAGGATCACTTACTAATTTTACAATTTTGTGTTTTCTCTTGTTCTCCAAGGTCTTCCCAAAGATGGCGTTGTTCATTAATTTGTAGAAGTCCTTTTCAAATGCTGTTGTCGCTGCAGCTCTTCTTGTAGTGTTGGAATCGATATATGGTTTCAACCAACAAGACTGGGTGAATTCAATTGCTCTGTGAATTTTCACTATACGTAGGCCCAATTCAAGTGCTTGTTGAACTACCCAGTAGTGTGCCACATATCGACTCTTATTCTCCAAGGTCATCATCAGCTTGGGCCATCTTCCTGTCGGTGAAACTTCAGTCTTGGCTAGGAGAGGCAGGTCGTAATGATGGTCGTGAAGGTGTTCTGGATATTCAAAATCACAGTCCAAAATATAGCCTGTTTGGCCATCTTTTGGAATCCGTGATATGTCACCAATGGTGGTCGGGTCAATCCACTTAAAGTCTGCGTAGGGAAGTGGATTTGACATCGCCCAACCATAGAGGTTGTTCGCATCAAAATATCCAAGGTAGAGTGATGGTTGTTGCTCGTCGAAGTTGGGGATATACTTGTTGTTGGCCTTAACATGTCTTGTCACAGCTTGAGTCAAACCACCTCGTACACCTGATTCGATCATGAGGACCATATCGATGTCTGTGAGAAGCTCCAATCGGCAGTTAGTTGACTTGAGCATAGCTTGCCATGCTAATCCAGGGGATGTATACGAGTGTAAAGGATCCAATCCGTATGCTGAGAAACAGGTGTTCCGAAATTCTTCCATCACATCGCACAGCAGAGTTACATCCAATTTTATATAAAAATCAGAATATTCCCCTAAAGTTTGAATGTTTAGTTGGTTCCAAACATTACACGCATGATTGTAGTCTTCAACGGAGATTTCACTTTCATTTAATTTGCTATTGAAGGCTTCAATCGGTGGTAGACTGGTTTCTTCAAACTTTTCTGTGGAAGTTATATAATCATAGGGGAAAACTCCTTTTCGTAATACTAAGTCCAATTTATCTTCAGGTACAATTTTGCTGGTTTCTTTTAGATCTTCTCTTCTTAGGTTCTCAGACAATTTGCTCAAACTAGATGACATAAATCTATAAGAGTCTACGAAGCGAAGTTTAATTTTACCAACTGTTTTTGAAAAACTGATGTACTTCTCCAATGTTTCAGCTAATACTTCGATTTTTCCATCATCTCGTCCTAACTCTGGATAATGAAGTGGGAGTCATAGCCGCTAAGATTGTGTAACACGACAGGAATAAATTGAGGCAGTTTGTAATTTATATTGCATGAATTACAAGCAGGTCCTCTGTATAACCCTGTGAGGTGATCATGATCTCTTACTTTTTGATTTTCTTCACTGAAGCTCTTCTTGCATAGATAACATCTTGTTGCCGAAATGTATTCTTCTTGTTGATTTTGGTTCAAAGGTTTCATGGGTAAAACATTACCGTATAAGCGTTCCGCCTTTTCAGCAATGTTATACAACTGGTCTACAAAATACTTAGCAGCTCCTTCCCCACGGTAGAGTATCGGAGTGGATGTTAAGCCGTAGTCTTGCAATTGTTCTTCAGGTAAAGTAGATTTCACCAATAAGCAAAAACTGTTAGGTTGATGCAATTGATATTTGGTTCTTCTAGTTACTTCACCATCCGAAAGTTCCTGCGGCACTAACGTGGATTCAAAGTCAGCGTAGATAACTAGTGGAATCCGGTATTGGTGAACTGTTTTTATTGAACTGGACAAATGCTCTAGATGGTGGTGGCAGACTAATCTTCACTTCATAGTTGTCATTACAAAGCCGCTGGTGTTCCGACAACCACTCCGATCCTCCACGTCTCAAGTCTTTATTTGTGAAACAAAAGCATCTCTTACACACTGTTACTCTAATTTTCTTTTTAGTCACTTGTCGTCCAACCAAAGTTTCAAAGTTCTTGATGTAAACATAATGTGATATTTCACCTTTGGTCAATAGCAACAAATCTGTATGATTTTGACGTTCAGTCTTTGTAACTCGTAACGGGTATACGTTATTTGATTCGTCTAAACCAAACACATTAACTGAAACTCCTGGGTTTTTTCTTTCAAATTTAGCAACATCATTAAGACTAACAGGATACGACATACCTTGGAAGTTATAGCGGTGTTGAACAGCTTCGTATGCTATGCTAGGTCTACAGGAATGGGTCTTCCACATATTTTGCTAACATTGCATACCGGAAAACATTCATTATCCTCATTTTTCACATTGATACATGATCTTGTATCTCGGATCACCTTTGGTAGAGGGATAAAGCTGCTTCCTCTCATACCATATCCATGCTTGTGAACCCTCACATCCATACCTTCAATTGATGATAGCGTCCAGCCGGATCCTCTTCCTTCATGTTCTTGAAGTTTCACTAGCAGTTCAACCAAACATTCTTCTAAAAATTTCGTTGATATCAGATGTGGTTGTAAGGGTTCGGTTTTTAGCAATGAATGCTCTCGGTGAATTTTCACCATCGGTATTAGTAAACATAGCCTCCAACACCAATCCAAATTTAATAAAGTTCAATCTTGCCAATTCTTCCGTCAATGTTTTTACAACTAGTTTTTTTAGCTTGAGTTATAAAATTTTCCAATTCTAATCGCACATTATTAATTTTGAAATGAATTACAACTGGTCCTGGCAAGGCTGTAGTGCGCAGTTGTCTTATATCTTCCATATCCTCTTCTTGGGTACGCAGTTGTCTTACATCTTCCACTTCTTCCGTATCTTCTTCTTCCATTTTCTCTTCTTGAATAAATCCTCCAGCTGTAGATGGTCCAGCTCCGGCAAATTGAATAACACTTGGTCTTCTTCTTTGCATTAACTGTAAATAGCTAGCCCAGTCCTTCTGCTTATGGGGTTTTTCCAAAAACCGATCAATCGCATCCAAGTCTTCTTCACTTACTACAATCTCTTCTTTTCTGTCCTCTTCACGATGCAATTCTCGGTGTAAAACAAAGATATCTTCATCTTGGAAAAACTCACCACAAATATCGCAAAGAGCCATTTTTTTTTTACAGTTTGGCTTTGAGTGTGCACTCGGTGAATGTCCACGCAATAATGAGCAGCGCGCTCAACCGGGTCCCTTTATACCCGAGGTTGAAGGGTGGGGGAAGGTGACGTCATATACATCCAGTTTATCAATCATGTAGCAGATTTGGCTTTTAAACACCCATTTTCAATTTATTCTTCAACAGGTTTGATAAACCAATAATCTTTGGTCTAAATCCACTACTTTGTACAAATTTTTTGTTTGGGCACTTCTCGTCCGGAGCAAAAAACTTTTTGGTCAAGGTCGAAATTTTTTCTCAAAAAAAGTTCCGGGGGAAGGGGGGGGGGGTGGGGGAGGGGGGGGAGGGGGGTGGGGGGTATTACTGTATTTAGGTCAAGGTCACGAAAAACTTTAAAAAAATTAAGCCCCACCTGGGGGCACTTGGGTTGTCATCGCTGTAGCCTCCGAAGAGACCCAACTATGACAACAGGCAACATCCAATGTCGTCTAACCTTCACCACGCAAGACTTAAGCATTTACTGCATTGCTAACAAATAACTTTTCCAATAGCTAACAAAAGGTCATTTACATAATTTTGAAAGAGGTTGAGGACAGCCCTAGTGGCTTATGTCCCCCGGTCCGAGTGCAGAGGCCATCGGCTCATTACCCCCGTATAAGCGTACAAACGGACCAACTCCAATTTCTCAGCCGCATTGAAGCATGCATGAGTGGGAGCCTAACAATTAATTATAAAAAGTGGTTTTACACGGGGGCCTACTCCCGTTCCCTATCTTTAATATTTAATATTTAAGTTCAGCAATGCAGTAAATTTATATAAGTTCTTACTAGGTCAAGGCCATACGAACATTAAAAAATTTCGGCCCCCGTACATCCATGGCGAACCACGAATGTTCGGGGGCCTTGGGGACAAAAAACACAAATAGCTAACAAAGTTTCATTTACATAATTTTGAGTTTCCGGAAGGGAAAACTAACTGAGGACACCCTAGTGGCTTACGTCCTCGGTCCGGGGCCAGAGGTGGGGGGGGGGTGGGGGGGGGAGGAGGGGGGGGGGTGGGGGGGGGTCACTTCTCGTCCGGAGCAAAAAACTTTTTGGTCAAGGTCAAAAATTTTTCCGAAAAAAAAGTTCGGGGGGGGGGAGGGGGTGGGGGGGGGGTGGGGGGGGAGGGGGTGGGGGGGGGGGTGGGGGGGGGGGTGGGGGAGGGGGTGGGGGAGGGGGGGGGGGTCACTTCTCGTCCGGAGCAAAAAACTTTTTGGTCAAGGTCAAAAATTTTTCCGAAAAAAAAAGTTCGGGGGGGGGGGGTCACTTCTCGTCCGGAGCAAAAAACTTTTTGGTCAAGGTCAAATATTTTTCCGAAAAAAAAGTTCGGGGGGGGGGGGGGCTCGCACTTTTTGTCGGGGGGGGGGGGGGCTCGCACTTTTTGTCGGGGGGGGGGGGGGGGGGCTCGCACTTTTTGTCGGGGGGGGGGGGTGGGGGGGGTGGGGGGGGAGGAGGGGGGGGGTGGGGGGGGGTCACTTCTCGTCCGGAGCAAAAAACTTTTTGGTCAAGGTCAAAAATTTTTCCGAAAAAAAAGTTCGGGGGGGGGGGGGGCTCGCACTTTTTGTCGGGGGGGGGGGTGGGGGTGGGGGAGGGGGTGGGGGAGGGGGGGGGAGGGGGGGGAGGGGGGGGGGTCACTTCTCGTCCGGAGCAAAAAACTTTTTGGTCAAGGTCAAAAATTTTTCCGAAAAAAAAGTTCGGGGGGTGGGGGGGGGGGGAGGGGGGTGGGGGGGGGAGGGGGTGGGGGAGGGGGTGGGTTGGGGGGGGGTAAGTGGGTCAAGGTCACCCACAACACTTCTACTCTAAGTGTTGGCTATACCCCCCACCACAACTGAGTCCCTAGGCTGCACAACACCGCTCCGCCAGTATGTCTCCAGCTTCCATGCGGTGCGTTTCGCTGTTCTCTAACTCTCTATATGTAAGTATTTTTTACAAGTTTTGAATCTAGGTCAATACACTTTAACTCTGGGACGATATCGACTTGTACTATTTCTGTGTTTTGACTCAAGGTCATCACATTTTAACTCTGGGATGATTTTGACTTATAGCATTTCAGTTTTTTACCTCAAGGTCGTCACACTTTTAACTCTGGGGCGGGATCGACTTGTAGTATTTCTGTGTTTTTGACTCAAGGTCACCACACTTTAACTCTGGGGACGGGATCTACTTGTATTATTTCTGTGTTTTCACTCAAGGTCATCACACTTTAACTCTGGGATGATTTTAACTTATAGTATTTCAGTGTTTTGACTCAATGTCACCACACTTTAACTCTGGGACGGTATCAACTTGTAGTATTTCTATGTTTTTACTCAAGGTCATCACACTTTAGCATGTAACTTTAAGGTAGCACCGAAACGGTGCTACCCGGCTTGACATTTTCAAGTTTCCCGAGGTCATCACAATTTCCCCCACCACTTCCCATATACCTAGAGTGCGCGGGGCTGGATAGTCATGTCGCTCGGTGTCTGTCGTAGGGTACGCATCGCGGTTGCAGTAATGGTCGAATGGGGCTTCTGGGTCAGTTCAAGGTCACCCGAGCGGTGTCACATGATGGTTTAAGGCAGAGTCACGTTGCAAACTTCAAGTTTCCTCAGCACTTTTGCTGTTTCTCATCGCAAATTCGCTCCAAGTTGTCAAGGTCATGGTAACTGTGACTGAAACTCGGAGCGTAGTGCGAGAAACAGCAAAAGTGCCAAAAAATTTTAGGTTTCAGCGTGACCTTGACCTTTGTGACATCGATGACGTCATCTTGGTGACGTAAGGGGTGATGACGTCATCAGCACGTCATTTTTGTGACGTCATGGGTGTGACGTCATTGGTGATGACGTCATCGATGATGCAATCGATGACGTCATCAATGAGGTCATTGACCTCGATGACGTCATCGATGACGTCATCGCTCGGGTGACCTTGAACTGGCCCAAAAGCCCCCATTCCCCACTACTTTAGTGCAACTGATGACAAGTGTGCTATTGCCATAACTCGTCATTTATGAGGGTGACCTAGGGTGACCAAACGTCCCGGAAAACCCGGATTGTCCCGGTTTTTTTATCATGTCAAGCTATTTGTCCCGAAAAATTGCATCGGGACGCGCAATAGTCCCGGAATTCTATGTTTAAAGAGATTAAAAAATGAAATATTGAGACATAAATATAAGCCAATTTTAAGTAACGGAACACAATGGAAGTCGACTCGTTGGAATCAATCCTCCCGATTCTTTATGATTACAAAATGTGACTGGGTGAAATTTTATAACTTACGTTTAAAATAACAAAGACTAGATCAAGAACGCCGTGAGCAGTGACAATTTTTTTCTGCAAACCCGATCATTACCATCCACAAACAGTACTGAGTAATTAAAATGTAATATGTAATCATTTGAACTCTGTTATTTAGGTGTTTGTACCATAAATACCTACATTAATAGTCAACATTATGTAGGCCTAGTCATCATGTTAACGGTATCAATTATTGTAATATTTATTTCTATCAGCCGATGACAAGTTAAATTTTGAACAATGCTATATTAACATAGAGTACTAAGCGTTTAGGTTTAAGAAATTCATGAAACTTATAGTTTTTGTGTGAATCTGATTAATTAACTGTAATTAAAAACATATAATATGAATTAATCAGTTCTTATTAAGCCTAATTCTTATCCATAGAACAATGGACCAGTTGGTTGGTATACTGGGAAGGGGGGGGGGTGGTTGGGGGAGGGGAGGGTATATATTCGGAACTGTCCCGGTTTCCTCCTTCAATGATTTGGTCACCATAGTATATAGGCTACCTTGATCGATACTTTCACACAATTAAAAAGGTGTTAAAAGCCTCCAAACATTATTGTCTTGATGGCTCAGTAGGATAGCTACCAGCTGAGAAGTACGAGCTTGACTCTACGTGCGTATGTGACTTTTAACAACGTACTGCGTTTACCGCTAAAAAAAATATTTTCTCAGCAATCACTTAACGTTAAGCAATAATTTAAAATACTGGATTATTTAGTTTTTTTTTTACCTCGGTTTGATGGTGACAAATCAAATTTATTTCAAGTTGACAGTTTTCTAGAAAAACAAAAAACTGATTTTTTAAAACACTTTAAGTAATCCACTCCTTTAAGCTCTACAATTTCTGAACGCGAGTTTTCTCAGAGATTTAGGTTGGGTCAGTTTACGCGACATTTTAATTTTAATAAACCACGAAATTTTAATTAAAATAATTGGATCCGTTTTTGAGAAACTTGGATTTTTCACATTTTTAGGGTTTTGGGGGTAAACTAGCCTTTGAAATAAAAAAATTTTAAAAATAAAAATAAACGCCTGGTAATTATAGTGGATTCGGACTTACATACCAAGTATCAAAAATATGACAATAGGGGCCTTTTCTGACCTTTCTCTGACCCTATTAACATCCAGACATACACACAGACAGACATCACTCTGACCACTTTTTTACTAAGGGTCACCACTAACAACTCGAATTCAAAAATTTTGACGAAAATAATAGGCTACTTTCTCCATATAGACTACTACGGTATAGGCTATGGGTAGAAAGTAAAAACTTAACACAGATTCGTTCGGGGCGATGAAGAAGGGAGAAGGGGGGCAAAGCATATTTGCTTGCTGCTTTTTTGTCAATTAAGTAAATCAGATTTTTCCTAAAATCAAAGAGGTATCTTGCGTAATTTCCAAAAATCAATGATTTATTATAAATTTGAAATTAAATTATACATTCTTATGTTTGTGAGTGTTGTATTTCTAAGTAGTGGAAATTTAACGTTTTGATTGGGAACAGTCGAACAGTCCAAACCCCGGCTAGCGTCAACCTGTTGTTAGATAGCTTTCATTATAACACAGACCCCAATAAATTAAATTAATTTAATAGCCAATTAAAATTTAATGCCAATTGGGTTCGGAACCGAACTTTTAAAAAGCTTATAACTTTTCTCAGGATCGAACATCCAACCGGCGACATTTGAATTCAAAGGCGAGCACAATAACCACTCAGCCCCAGCCAGTTGATATTATCGTATCAGCACCTGGGGCCCGAGCATTTTGCTCAGTAAAAACAATTCTTCGTGGTCCTATCCCAGTAACAGACGGTGCGCTAAAATGCCAAGTGCAAAAAGTCTTGTTTCTAGTGAAGACGAGCTCGTTCACTTCGCTCAAGTCTGTTTAAATTTAGGTCTACGGGTACTCAACTCTGGCATATATTTGTTGGACCAACCACATGTTGCTTCCAACACGTAGATTCTTCTCCTATAATTAACAGCTGATTTCATCATTGTTGCTAATTATTTTACTGTATTTTTAAATTTGTTCGCAACTCCACACACAATGATTATTTTTACCATTTTAATTTTATTTATATAAATATTCTTAATCACCAGTATGAAGTACGATTTAAAAAATAAATTGTTTTTATTATAGTAGCATTTAGTAACTGGTTACAATGCAAAACCCTGGCAAAACCTCATGTTTCCTATATTGGAACTGACAGTTGAGTCCGCTGTTTTCATTATATCTTTGTTTTGATTTTCAACTCTATAATGCCAATGTCACAATTTTTTTAATTTTATTTAAAGATTATAACGAAATAAGATTTTTTCCTATTATTAACTGTATTACTACCAGTATTACTGTATTACCTGTATATATTATAATTATCCCATTACTGCTGAGTTATTTGCTAAGTTTTTAGAAAATTGTTCTGGTGCCGTTTTCGAGATATATGCATACATGCATAAATACATGCACACACACATGGATACAAATATACATTAGAGTATAGGATTATCTGATCCTCACCAAGGATTGGAAATAAGGATATTTAAACTCAACTGGAGATAAGATAGTAGCAAATATTATACAAAATACACAGAATTAAGTCCTGCAAAACCCGGCAACACTCCTAATACTATGTAACGATGGTCTTGTAGAATCTTGGACTTGTGTATTATTAAAAATACATTTCAATTTTGAGACGTGTCATTTAATTAAATATTGCCGTACCACACACAATGGTTTGATTGTTTGCAATCAGTTAGTACGTAAAACTCCTAGTTTCCAGAACTGAACGATTGTTCCCAAAATGACTAACGCTGCTCTGACCTTGCAACCGGAGTAGGCTCACTTTTTTGGGTTCAATTTTTTCACTAAACCAACCGGGTCTGACGCCTTGGAAGCGCTTGAGTTCCGCACACGCCCATTTGCGGTTCTAAATACTAAATTGTTTGTCTACACCTCCCAAAATAATAATAATAAAATAGAAAAAAAATTTGGAACTTCACGAATCTCGTCCGCTCTGGAAAAACACCACAACACTCTGAAATATTTCATAGAAAATGAAATAAATACAGTATTGATAGGTAAAATTGTGAAAGAATTTAGGTTTACTATTAATGTAAGTTGATGAAGATAAAATAGTGTTATCACAGGGGTATTTGGCAAAGGAGCTTAACTGGATGGAGTTTTACTGGAAGTTATAAAATTATCTTGGTGAATGTGTAATGCACAATTTTTATTCCAGTATAAATTCTGAATTTTCTGCTTCTAACTGCAAGACTATAATACCTCCGTCGAAACAGACCTGCATACTCAGCGAATTTCCAAAGGAATTCGAGATTTTGTATGTTCCCCTTAAGAGGGCGTTGGAGTGCCGCCATGTTGGATTTATTTCCCATAAGAGCAATGCTAAACTTGTCCCCGGCATTTGTCATATAATTTCTTTATTTTTTGTCCGATTGGTTCAGAATAAATAGCGTTTGAATCACAATTAAATTCCCCGTTCCTTTTGCGAGATCGATTCTTTGTAAATAATTCACAAAATTCTGTAGAAAATGTTTTAAAAGTAGTAAAAAACTTGCTTTGTTTTTCAAGTTAGTAAAAAACACTAATTTTTATAAAAAAATCCTCTCGCAAACCAAATCCGCCTTGATGAACCCTTTATTTAGAGCTATAAACCATTATTTTCTGATTACAAATAAAAGAGTTATTTGACATCCCGTTTAACATTTCTTCTTATGGGGGAAAGGCGGAATTTGGATTGACTCTTAAACACCATAGGAATGAGTATGTAGGTTTGCTGCCATGGGATGTTGTTAAAAATGTTGGTTGTTAGGAAATGTAATGGTTAAGTAAAGTAAATGTCAAAATTGTATTAATATTCGCCACTTTTTAATTTTCCCCATAACCCCTATGGTGGGTGAGTATGTACGTTTTCCGCCATAAGAGTGTTGTAAGCAAATATCTGTTAAAACCTACCTAGTGAAAGTACATACCAAATTTTACCAAGTTATGCCAATAAATAGGCGACATGCAGGGGTTTGTAAATTTCCCATAATATTATCATAATTTTGGTTTTTCTCCGTAATATGTTGAGTAAAATTAAAAATTCAAAAAAAAACTAAATGATTTGATTTTTAAGCTCTTTTCAATAGTTTTGGTTAAAATCCTTGAATTTGGAAAATTGAGGCCCAATAATGCCAAAAACCCATTTAGACCCATTTGAAACCCCATAAAATCCCGTTCCCATAACCCGATCATGCTGGTTCGCCAACTCATGAAAATCTGTTCTTACACCTTCATACCAAATTTGATCAAAATCGGAGGTCCCCTTTTAAAGTTATCAGTATTTCCTATAGAGAAATTCGCTAAAACCTAAATAATTTTAGAAATTACTAAAAAATCCAAGCAATTTTTTTCGATTCTCTGCTGCGCTAAGTAAAAACTCGCCTACGGTTCGAGTGTATCCGAGAACACTGTATAAATAGCTGATATTTTTGAATTAATTAACCATGATTCTTGAATTACCGCTGGTAACATTTTGGCTCTGAATACTAATTTTTCCATGTTAAATTGAACAAAAGCATTTCATTTCTCCTTCTTTAGTTGTTTATAACCGTAAAATGTACTTCATGAAGTCGGGAACTTCATTTCAGTATTCTAGGTATTTCTTCCACCTGAAGACGGGATTAGATACCAGATCCCGAAACGTCGTGAATTTGTAATTTACTAATCAGTGATGAAAAATGTTCTCAATAATTTACTAAACAAATTTAGTTAAGTTTTACAAAATACCTATAACCTCCGTGGTAAGCGAAAGTTCCTAAAACACTTGATCTGACTGTTTAAAAATAGGTATAACCACAACTTTTATTACAGAACAGAGAATCGGGTAGTTACTAATCAATTGTCGGATCACTCCTTTCCTTTTTAATTTCTCCCCCTATACCATAGTATATGGAGAAAGTATTGTTTTCGTCAAAATTTTCGAATTTGAGTTGTTTGTGGATTTATCCATTTTGGTGCCCCCTGAGTCCAAAAAAGTGGTTTTCAGAGTGATGTCTGTGTGTGTGTGTGTGTGTGTGTCCGTGTGTGTGTCTGGATGTAAACAGAGCTAGAGAATGCCCCCATGGTCCGATTTTGGTGAAATTTGGTATGTAGGTCCAAACTCACAATAATTCCAGGCGTTTTTTTCATTTTTTTGAATTTTTGATTTTTAAGGGTTGTTTACCCCCAAAAACCCTCAAAAATCGTAAAAAATCAAAATTTCTCAAAAACGGCTCTAACGATTTTGATTAAAATTTTATGGTTTATTAAGCTTAAAATGGTGAATAAAATGACACCACCCGCATCTCCGAGAAAATGCGCGTTCAAAAGTTATGGAGTAAAAAGTGTTTCAAAAATCAATTTTTTGGATTTTCAAAATAGCTGTTGTCTCGAAATAAATTTTACTTATCACCTTTAAATCAAGCTCAAAAAAACTAAATAATCCAGTATTTTAAATTATTGCTCTACGGCAAGTGGTTGCGGAGAAAATTCAATTTTTCGTTTAGCGGTAAACGCAGTACGTTGTTAAAAGTCACAGACGCGCGTAGGGTCAAACGAGCGCTGCTCAGCTGGTAGCTATCCGACTGAGTCATCAAGACATTAATATTTGAAGCTTTTAACACCTTTTTTTTATTGTTGGGAGAAAGTATGTGTCAGTTAACTGATACCGTTTATTTTATAGTGCTCTGAGAACCATTTTACCAGCAATAATGCGGGCTTTTCTAGTAATCCGCATTGTTGCATTCAAACGGCAAAAATTTAATAAACTAATTTTTATCATCTACCTCGATAATACAAATTTAATATCTTGTCAAGAATATAGGAAAGGGATAAAAACTATAGGACTATGTTAAAAAAGACAAGTACGGTAACTTTTCAAGCAGATAAAATATTAATACCCTCATTGATAAGAATAACCAACTCATAAAAAACTTAAATCACATAGACTAAATAGTTTTCGAATATTTCCAACGCGTATTCATTTAATCACGTAAATTCCCACAAATTTCAACAATTTTGCCGTCAGAGAACCAAAAACATGTTAATTATTGTCTCTTTTGAAGATAGCAACTCCTTTTAAAAAGTAGAGTTATTTTACCAAAATGTGTAGTGTAATAAATGTGGCAAAAACTCAAGTGACTTGAATATTTTCGTTGATTTAATCGAGATAACCATCAGCGGTTGTTTTTTTCTTCGAAATGAATGTTTTAGCCAATTAATTATACGATGAATTCATGAACAAGAACAAGTATTTTGGGGGTTTCTTAGTAAAAATGAATGTTTTAGACAGTTAATTATACGATGAATTCATTAACAAAAACAATTATTTTTGAGCGTTTCTTAGTAAAAATGGTAATTAACTGTAACAAAGTGGGCAGAAGCACTTATTCCATTGTCTTTTGCAGTACAGATTTTGACAATATAAAGGAGAATGACTGACATGTAATCATACAACTCTTGTTCTATTACGCCACATTATGATAACCTGCGTAGGCTCCAGCAAACATCAAGGCGCTGTCTCATCCTCAAATTAAACGTCATTCATTGAAAATTTCAAAATGTTTTTGAAAACACAGGTATGAAAATCGTCCTTTTTATATTTTACCTGTCACTAAAAATGCGTAGGATTGTTACGTTCTCAAAAGATATAAAATCTGTCTTTTTGATTACAGGGCAAGTCTCACACAGTTTTAGCAGTTTTTTTTTAAGTCTTTCACAGTTTTAGCGAATTTTCCTTATAGGGAATATGCTATTACGGTAATAGCCAAGACCTAAGCACGGGGCCACGTCACTTTTTCATTTTGAGGTTCCCAGAAGCCAAAAACACCATTCGTTTATGTAATGTATTTTATATAATATTGTATACCGTAACTGATAGCCTAACCTGTGGTCATACTTCTGAGGTATTCTTCTTCTTCTCATCTTCCTTCTTGTTGCAATGGCTAGGCTAAAATATGGCGTAACTCCAGAATGGAACTGTTGTACACTAAAGTTGTCTTTTACCTTTGTGCTTGTGTAAATGATCAAAGGTATAATTGAAATTATAATAAAGTATTGTGGTGTACGGAAAGTTTGTTATTTTATTTAATCCCCGTTCACCACAGTTTATTTTCATATTTTATATGTGTATAATATGTGTGTGTGTGTGTGTGTCCATGGTGCTGATAACTTTTGACAGGAACCTCAGATTTTGATGAAATTTGGTATGAAGTTAGGACCAGGTCTATTTTCATGAGTTCGCGGACCAGCATTATGGGGTTATGGGAACGGGGTTTTATGGGGTTTCAAAAGGGTCAAAATGGATTTTTGGCATTTTTGCACCTAAATTTTTAATTTTCAAAATTTTAAACTGAAACAACTTATTAAAGAGCTTGAAAAAATTGAATTTTTAACTTGACTTAACAGGTTGCGGATAAAATAAAAAAATAGGCTTTCCATGATGTTATTCTTATGAGAAATTAACAAAACTCCGTATCTCACATAATTATTGACATAACTTGATCAAATTTTGTGTGAAGGGTACATTCACTAGGTACAGGGTTTAACTAACTTACAGCACCCATATGGCGGCAAACCTACCTACTCACTCCATGGAGTTTATGGGGGAAATGAAAAATACCAGAATTTAATGCAATAGGCCTATTATTTACGTGCACTACGTGAAGGGATTTTCATATATCTACATAAAATACCCCAATGGCATCCTCTATATCCACCGACATCCTCTTTCCTACGGTGTTTATGGGAGGAGTTAAAAAACCGAATCAAATTGGAAATTCGCTGAGTGACCGGTCTGCTGCGACAGGTGTATTTTATTTTCAATATCCAACCAATAGGCCTAAACATTAAAAGTGAGAATAAACAACAAAACCGTATTTTGGATATAACAACAAGTAAGTAGTGGGATTTGGCCACTTTTAAAACCGGCCACGTGCCCCCCGAGCCACGTGACTTGGCAGCTGGCGCCAGCTGCCATGTCACATAGCTTCCGGTGGGGGTTAGAGGGTATATATGAGATGCTGTAGTTATATGTTATGCCATATAGGTTGGGGTGGAGATGGCGATAGTGTTGGCGTTAGGGTGAAGTGAATTTGCGCATAAAATTAAAAGTTAGTTTAAAATTGAAATTCGTCGGTGTTAAAGAAACTCTAACAGTTGAAGAAAAATTAAGAGTTAGTTCAAAATTGAAATTCAAACTTATAACTGGGATGTGGAAAATATGTCAAGGTCATCCAGAGTAAGTTTTTAAAAATTCTATCCAACTATCACCAGAAATAGTTTTAAGTTGAAGTAGTTGGTGATAGCGGGATAATTGATTCGTGCCATGGGAGAGGTGTTTATCGTTTGAAAGTTGGCGATCGAATGAGAAGCGCCGCCTAGGGAGAGGGCTTATAAAATGGCAACCTTCCCCCACCACCCCTTCCCCCACTCCTTTAGACCAATAACCGGTCGCCGACTCTATGTGGTAAAACTGAACCAGACATGGCGGCCGCCATGGATAATTCTAACCTCAAATCTTAGCTCAGCTGTAGAGAATAGAGGAGTATAAAGTAGGAATTGTGGTGAGAGCACTTATATAAGGAATAGTGGGGGTAAAATAAAAAAACTTGTTGAACACAGTCGATAGGTGTAACAAGTTCAAAATTGTTGAAGTGTAACATATAACGCAAGATGTCATGAATAATACTATCATCAACATTAACCCGCGAGGTTGTTGAAGAGTATAATGGGTTGAAACTGTACCGCTTTCTTACTTTACTTAAATTAGTTTTAGACTTTGAAACTGAAAGTTTAGAATTATTTTGTAATATGTGTTGTGTTCGCAACAGTTTCAATTTTAAACTCTGCGCAACCATTACAGGAGGTGTGTTATATGTTGAAGTCAAAAGAAGACTGAGAAATAAAATATGTTATAAAGAGATAATAGAAACAGAATGTCATGTACTAACAAAATAGAGTTATAGGTTAGAATTAACTAAACAATATGTAGTAATGAAACACTATGTGGTAAGGTTAGAAGAAAATGAACGTAAATAATGTAGTAGCTATATCGATGCAATCAACATGAAAGCCAGTAAGTTAATGGTCGCGGCGCAAATGAGCAGTCTAGTTTTATAGCCTAGCAGCGGCCCACTTCCCTGGGCAGATGCCCGAGCCAACTACCTGGTTTTTATAGCAATTACTCCGGGCAGCTGCCGCTGATGACCGACTTTCACCTGAGTAGTAGGGGGTTTTGGGGCAATGACCAGAAAGGTCAATGACCCCCTCCCCCCCTCCCCCCCCTCCACCCCTCCTCCCCTCCACCCCCCTCCCCCCCCGAAAAAATGGAGCCCCCCCCTTCCCCCACTCCTTCCCCCACTCCTCCGGGTCAATGGCCGGTCACCACCTTTCCCTACTCCTTCTAGGCCAATGACCGGTCACTACCGGTTGCTGACTCTATGTGGTGAAACCAGACTAAACATGGCAGCTGCCATGGATAATTCTAACCTCAAACCTGCTGCGCATGCAACGAGTTCTCCGGATCGGAATCAGTCTATGCTATGCGCGTGCGCCTAGTCCTGTATTACTCACTTTAGCGCTACTGCACATGGATAATTCTAACCTCAAACCTTGGTTTTGTGTTGTTGCGCATGCGCCGCTCCCCACTCCTTTGCCTTCCTTTTACACTGCTGCGAACTGGACTGGATTGAACACTGTACTGGAGTGAAACAACTTCCCCCACTACTCGAGAATCCGAGGAGCAATACGAGCCTGATCTTAGCGTCAGTCGTCAACAAACTTTCATAGCGAAAGGTTGTTGGCGACTCAGCAAGAGGTTTCAAATATATAGTAGGCCTATATATATTTGAACTTCTTATACTACGTTGCGTTTTTTAATGCAATGTGGTATGTGTGTGTGTGTTTAGTTGTATTTAATTTAAGAAATAAATTGCGCATTGCGATGTTAGTTTTAAGTTTGGTTTAGCATTAAGGTGTATTAATTTTTAAGAGGTTTTTAGCATTAAGGTGTATTAATTTTTAAGAGGTTTTTAGCATTAAGGTGTATTAAATTTAAGAATAACGAAGGTATTTGGTTGTGTTGAATTATTTGGTTTTTAATAATGATGTGTTGTTAGTTTTAAGTGTTGGTACTAATAATTAATGTTGTTTTGCCTTACAGCTAGATGTTAGGGGGTAGATTAACTGTAAATTCAGAAGTTCAGTTGAACTTCACTTAGAAGGGGTGGGACATCCGCAAATTGTAGGTAAGCGGACTAGGTTTTTGCATTTTGTTTAGGAATATGATGGGTGGGATTAGTTTGGGTGGGGTTAGAGTTGCGTTTCTGCATTAGCTGTTCCAGTTTCCCTATTTAGCGTTACGCTTTGATGCGGACAGGGACGTTACGCTTTGAATTATCTGCTTCAATTTTTGAGGTTAGAATTTCATTTGTGAAAGACAAGTTGAAAACAAACAATTATATAATTGTATAAATTTCAAGGATTTTACGAAAAATATAAAAGCGAGAAAATAATTAGTGGAAACTTCATTCTATCTTCAACCGTCGTATGGGAAACATCATTCGCAAGATGAATTCTACTAACGGAGAAGAAAATACACCTCTAATGGATGATAATAGTTCAGATATAGAAAAACAAGTTGAACGAGAAATGGACGAGTTCCTAAAGTTTAACAAACATAAGAAGAGAGAAGAAGAAGCTGAAAAAGAAGTAAAAAGGAAGAAGGTTGAAGTTAACATTACAACCAATATTTTAACAGAAGTATTTCTTCGGATTATCTACCCAATTTCTTCATGCATGACAAAAAGTATATCAGTTGGAATTTTAAAATCAATGGATTATTCACCAATTGTTATTTTAAATCATGGAAACAAAATGGTTACTTTCAGTGAAACTACTTGGGAATCTCTCATGAAACATTTACATCTTTTGGAGTGCTATTTAAGTAACAACACATTTGGAAGAAGAACAAGATTAAGTTTATTAGAATCAAATATTGAAGTTGATATAGTAAAACATCGTGGAGGACAAATTGTTCGCTTCAGAGATTTAACTACACACAATGTTAAATTATATTTCACTAAAGAAGAATTTTACACTTTAAGTTGTACTACCGGTCCCGTCACCAGATATTTGAAACAACTAATATTTTCAAGTGCAATAATTAAAGACTATCTAATTGATACATTGGACAAACAACCTTTTGTTCCAATTTTATATGGTCCCGTGGATACTTCAATCTTTAATAGAATACCTCAAGAAGTTGAAATGTGGAGACAATTAAACAACTATCACACCAATTTTAATATCAATGAAGTGGCACAAGAAGTGAAAGAAGAAGAACAATCCTGTCTGTTATAAACGTCGGCTCATTCAATTTTTAAGTCAGTTGTTAATAAGACTTCATCATGAATAAACGGGTTTCGTTTTCTAATGCGCCACACATAATGGAAGTTAAAAGAGGTATAATTGAATTTCAAGCTTTCCGAGGAAATGATGGTAATTTTATTATTAAAGAATTAGTAATCTTGGACATGAACACATCAGTAGTTTATCATTATTTGTTTAAACCTCCAGTACCATTTAATAGACTAACAACTAAAGCGAAAGTTACAAACAAATGGTTGAACAAACATTTTCACAACTTAAGATGGGATGAAGGTTTCATTAATTATAACATGATGCCGCACATTATGAATCATTATTGCAAAGAGTTTAAAATTATCTACACAAGAGGATTGGAAAAAGCAAATTGGATACAATCATTTACAAGCAACGAAGTGATTAATGCAACAATTGATAAAAATTTCCAATGCTACTTCAATGAACTTTGTATTTCATCAAAAAGTTTGAAACATCGAAGGTCGCAGTGCGCTTTAAAGAATGCCTACCGCTTGAATAATTTCCTTCAACAAAGTGGTGGGGGTAGTGTCGATTATAAAAGTGAGAGCGCTACCATGACGCAGCATGAGTATTACTCGAACCTCCGAAGAGACAACATCTCCGACGGACATTCTTATTAACAAGAAAATTAACAATAACATCAAGATGGCATCGCAGAACTTACTTCAAAATTTGGTCGATCAGTTCAACGCTCATTCTAAATCATCAATTCTACCTACGAAGAAATGTTCTGAACTAAAAGAAGAAAAACATTACATGATTCATACGATCAAGAAAACGGAAACTTCAGTGGGTGATGCTATTAATTGCACATTGAGTGAGGCACCGTATACAGTTGGTGACGAACCAAAGTTTCAAATCTTCCTACCTACACGTTTCGTACAACTTCTTCAAAATGAAGATCTTCGTGTAGTTCAACCCGGCGCACTATTTGGTTTCGCACGGACCAAGTGGAAACAACTCTACTGAACTTACAATTCATGTAACGCCTACTATTGATTAGTTTGTACATAACATTGTAAATATTTGTTTGTAATTGTTTCTCAATAAATATGATAAAAAACAAAAAAGAAATAAAAAGCAACATATTGTAATGTCTTTGTACATTACAATATGTTGCTTTTTTAAAAATTCCACGGAATGACCTTGACCCAGTTTTGTGTGATGATAAAAGCGGAAATCTACTTGTGAAGTTCATCAGTCTACGACTACCTTTCGTACCGTACACATCTCGCTCACTCTATTGCTTAATATAAAAACTAAAAGATGTCTCTTAAAGTCAAGTGTGCATCTTATGATACCAACACCATTACAACTTTTGAACAACTCGAAGATTTAACCAACGAAATGCGAGTTTTACTTACCGGTGGTTATCACTTAACTGTTGATGTTAGTGCCACTAATACAAGGATGTTCACTAAAACAAAATATTGCGATGATGAAATATTTATTTCTACACAACCTACAACTTCTTCATCGCCTACTGGTCAACATAACATCAAGTTCCAAAAATATTACCAATGTTGAATAACTTTTGACAAACAAAACTACAACTAAAGAATCACGTGTTGAATGTGAGTTAATAAAAAGAATGTAATACTTGAATAAATAATCATTTGCTTCTCAGCTCTCACCACGACAAGACCTATTCAAGAAAATGTTGTACAGAATGATGATTCAACTTGATGGAAAAATCTATGGAAAAGATTACAACACTGTTGAACAAATGACTAAAGATATAGATGTATTAGCTAAAGAAGGATACCAAGCTAAATTAATTTTAAAATTTCCTGAAGTACATCCGCTATCAATAGAAGAACTAGTTGCTATGGCTAAAGCTGAGAAAGATAAAAAGTCTGAAGAAAACAAAGAGAAACAAACTTCTTAAGTATCAACATTCCTTACATTAGTAAGGTATAATTTTTTAAAACTCCATTTGGATGACCTTGAAATTACCCCCACCACTTTTCACAGTACATAAAACTCGCTATTCAACACTATACACTCTTATTCTTTCACTGGACTCCGCAGCGTCAACATGGAAGAGCAAAAATACAAGTACAAACCTCGTTACTGTTGTGAACAACAATGTACAGATTTAGGACCAATGATGGTGGATGGGTTAGCTTGTACTAAATGTGAATTCTTCGGATCTTGTTATTGCAAATGCAAAACAAAACAACTACCGCCACCGGAATTGCGAACTTTCAAATTTTACAAATCAAGATATTTTCATACATGTTGTCCTCAAAGATGTTTCAAATTTCACCCTCTAGATCTTGCTCATTGTCAACGCACCAAGTCTCATCAAGATGATTTTTGTACACATATGATAAAAAGATGTAAATACAGATCAGATTGGTATTCCGATCCTGTAGAACCATCAAATGTGTAATTTCAGTTTTACATTCTTTTTTAAAACTTCAATTGGATGACCTTGAGATTTCCCCCACTACCGGTTGTAATTTTTATATAATATTAAATTCAACTTTAAATCATTTCACTTCCAACATTCTAACTAATAACATGGAAGCAAAATTTATCAAGTTTGAACATATAATAACTGAGAGGGAGGAGATGGAAGAATTGTTTCAAAACTTACTTTCTGTCATTGACGAATATCCTATAAGATGGTTCAGAATTGTAGTTCAATATTTAAATCCTGGTGAATTGTTTTCTTCATCAAGTGAAGAAGATGAAACAACTACTTCGGTTCAAATAATTGAATTAAAAGACGAAGAAGAAGAACTAAACGTTTTATTCAATCATAAGCTCAAGGTTCCCTATATAAAAGCCCCATCCCTAGACAGCCCCCCTCCCTAGACGCCTGCTCAAGGTCACCATTATATAAGCCCCCTCCCTATGCGCCGATCCTCATTCCATCACCGACTCTCCAACAATGAACAACTCTCCATTGGCCCGAATGAATTCTAGTTTTGAAATAAACTCTAAAGAAGAGTTACAAGACATTTTTAATATTTTACAAGAACTTGTAGATAATTTTACAACCATCAAAATGAATTTGGAAATAACATACGATTGTCCTATTTGTGATAAGGTTGAAAGTTCGGACGAAGACAGTTTACTAAATCTAACTCCTGCACCATCTGACACTACTGATGGTAATAATTAAGAGCAACGTCTTTCCCCCACCACTTCTTTGTAATTCATCCTTCCCCCCACCACTTCTTTATTTAACTAACATTTCTCCCTTTCACTTCTCATTCCGTCTTCAACTTCTGAACTATCAACATCATTTGTTTTAAAATTTCAAACACTAACACAATCATGATGGATATGATGGATGAAGTTCCCTTCGTAACTAGAATGGAAGAGGATAAATTGAAATTGGAAATTAAACGATTGAAAATGGAACAGGAAAACCAACTCGAAATGTTACATTTGTTCAAGCTTTTCAAATACATCATCTGGGGACTCTGCATTTACCTTCTCATCGTCGTCGGTGTTTGCATTTACAACTCTGTAATTCATCACAAAAGTTCAACTTGTTTAAACTCTGCTGTTGCACATTAATTGTATGTTCACTAATAAAATTTAAAAGTTACTTCAACCTATCCTACTATCACCAACTAGTTCAACTTAGAACTATTTCTGGTGGTAGTTGGGTAGGCTTTTTTAAAACTTACTCTGGATGACCTTGACATACTTTCCAAATCCCATTTATAAATTTGAATTTCAGTTTTAAACTAACTTTTAATTTTGTTCAACTATTAAGAGTTTTGTTAACACCGTCAAATTTCAGTTTTCAACTAACTTTTAATTTATGTGCACTTTTAGTTCAACCCTAGTTACTTTATTCGCAAATTCAGTTCAACCGACCACCAACGCTATCCCCATCTCCACCCCAATATTTCAACATCTCTGCCCCCAACACTTGCCCGAACATCTGCCCGTAGGGGCAGCTGCCCGGACATCTGTTCGGTTTTAAAAATATAAAAGAAAGGTAAAGGAGTGGGAGTGGCACATGCTCACCAATGCAAAACTAAGGTTTGAGGTTAGAATTATCCATGGCGGCCGCCATGTCTGGTTCAGTTTTACCACATAGAGTCGGCGACCGGTTATTGGTCTAAAGGAGTGGGGGAAGGGGTGGTGGGGGAAGGTTGCCGTTTTATAAGCCCTCTCCCTAGGCGGCGCTTCTCATTCGATCGCCAACTTTCAAACGATAAACACCTCTCCCATGGCACGAATAAATTATCCCGCTATCACCAACTACTTCAACTTAAAACTATTTCTGGTGATAGTTGGATAGAATTTTTAAAAACTTACTCTGGATGACCTTGACATATTTTCCACATCCCAGTTATAAGTTTGAATTTCAATTTTGAACTAACTCTTAATTTTTCTTCAACTGTTAGAGTTTCTTTAACACCGACGAATTTCAATTTTAAACTAACTTTTAATTTTATGCGCAAATTCACTTCACCCTAACGCCAACACTATCGCCATCTCCACCCCAACCTATATGGCATAACATATAACTACAACATCTCATATATACCCTCTAACCCCCACCGGAAGCTATGTGACATGGCAGCTGGCGCCAGCTGCCAAGTCACGTGGCTCGGGGGGCACGTGGCCGGTTTTAAAAGTGGCCAAATCCCACTACTCAAGTATTATACTCAAGTATAAAATAATATATTTAAACGATATTTTAAGTTAAGTATCTTTTACATTTTTATTATATACGTGAATAAGGACGAAATGTGATTATATAAAAAAAATCTGATTGGGTACCTCGCTTCTTGCTTCATGAGATTCAATAAAATCTCGTACCATCAAGTCGGCAGTTATAATGCTTGCAACGCAAACAAATCAGCTGATTAGAGACAAGAAACAGCTGAGAGCTGTACAGTAACTGGAGTGGAGCGGTGAGTTCGGGGTCAATGAATCAGAATCGCACATGGAGCACTCATTGATTGGAGCAATTGTTCTTTCCGCATGCCAGCTTTATTAACAACGAAACGTCCATCTTGAGTAAGGAGAAAACATACTATTGTGATTACATATGCTTCATTTTTGTATAATTGGCGTGCTTAAAATTTGGCAATCGTTATCAATTAAGAATAATTCTCGAGGATAAAATACGTAGGCCTTACCAGATTTCTGTAATCGAAAAGCATGAATAGATTATTTTATATATTTGAAACTCTAGACGAGGCCAATGCTGGAAAACTAAAAATATTTATTTTTATACCTCCTTCTCACAATTTACATACAACTCTCATTAGGCTCAAAATAATTAATTTTGAATAAATCTTGGTGGGTTTCAAAAATGTAGTTGCTAAAACGTTGATGATAAATGCAATATCACGTAAATACGGATGTGAAATAGTTTCCGGCGTAAATAGAGTGTAAACTCATCAGAAAACGCGTCCCACGTGGATTAGACGTCGTGGAATGGAATGCGTAGGTCTACGTCCATATTACTTGGTTAATTTTATATGGAGGTCATAATTAAGATAATGCATATTTCAATACGTTACGAATAAAAGGTTATTTTTCACTACCAGACTAAAGATCTGGTAGAATAAACTTTTGATAAAAATTAAACCGTGCGTCTTATCTGTTATTGTTAAGGGATGGGAAGATTTTAACATTCATTTCCATAACATCTTAAGATAAAATAACAATGAAGTATACAATTTAATGAATACCTATTAAGATTCATAATGTTAAAAATCTCAAAACAGTTAGCATTTTATCGAGATGCAAATAAAATCAGTTATAGGAAGTTTAGTGCAGAATTAAATTATAATACCGGTTATTTGGAACGATAAGAACTAATAATTAATTTTAAAACTTAAATTGTAATTTAGATTACTCAGCGTGTAATATGCGAGTAGCTCATTAATAGACATAAAGTTCCACAGTGAAGCTGACTCGTCTACAGCGGTACAGTAGCGAAATACAACCAAGATAAGAAACCGTTTGCTCAGATTCGACAAGATAAATAGCCTTTATGATTTACAGCTCGGAGAATCGCGTCTCGGACCGTGCACTCAGTAGAGATCGTTACAGTGTTCTCCGAGACGCGACCATTTTGAATCCTAACCTATGATCGATTTTGGCTGCGCGGCCCCCAAGGGTGGTCGTGCTGTTTACTCGGCTAAATACAGGAGTGTTTACATAGAGTGAAGGCTTACTCGGGTCGAAGCGATGAGTCGGCGGCTCAACACATCGGTGAGTGCGAGGGAGAGCGAGCGACGACCACCGTGTAGCCAGGGACCGAGGAACACGACTGAGTGAGAGGGCGGGTGTTTGTACGGTACAGTATAGCGGGTGGCGGGCGGCCCGGCGCGCGCCCTCCCCCCACCCCCGCCCGAGACACCACCACAACCCCCACCCCTAACCCCCTACACCGCTCCCGCCGCTTGACACACGACTGAGACACTTCAACCGGTGCCCCATAGTCCGGCCAGCCTGGTAGATATTTTTATCAGCTACAGATAACGAATTATCTTTTGGAGAAGTCTTAGTGACCAAAATAAAAAACTTTTTTCTGTATCAGAATTTGTAAGCCCAGGGGCGGCTCGTGAGTTTTTTAGCACCGTGCAAAGACCAAATTTGCACCCACCCTTCCCCCGATCAGCAGACCCTGCTCACTTTCGGGGTAACTCATGATAAAAATGATACGATGTCACGTGCACGCCTCGTCTCGATTTCATACCCAAGCTCGTAAGATGTTGGAAAATGATTGTTTTAAAATAAACAATTTCCAAGAATTCCTCAGAATTAAGGTTATTTTCTTCGTCTTTGATCCTTTTCATGTCCGGTATTCTTCACCGCTTAATTTTTTGATACATCAAATCAGAACTTTAATCGCACAAACAGTTTTTATATAGCCCATCAAAGACGTAGCTTAGTTGTACGGCAAACACATGATAAACACTGATGTCATTTCCCATCTCTTTGGTTTTTCAATCGCTTGCCTTGGTCTTTAAAACCAACTGATGAGCCAATTCAGAATTTCTTAGTACCAGTTGGTTGGTTTTTGGGTTTTGATGTGGTTTGATTCTATGAACTGCTTTGAGATTAAAGCAGCCTTCAAAATTTTGGTTGTGGTGAGAAGCATATGATTATAAATTGGTTTTCGATCATCCTTATGCTATGCAGAACATCAAAATGGTGGCCAGTCATCCGAACTCAACTCCAAACGAGTTAGATTTAAACAATAGAATATAGGACAAGTATATTCATTTGGACAGTGTTCACATGACAGTTGGTAGATCACATTGTGAGTTTCACAAGTTGAGCCACCAACTATCAGATAAACCCTGTTTGTAACACTGCTTTTAAAGTCAGTGGAATCGCATATAATTTTGCAAATGCCACATTGGGGTTTGTGGCAAGGTTTACAACGGTGGTTGTTTACCAAATCGTTTTGAGGCCAAGGATTTTGAATTTTGGGTCTCACCAACATATTTTTTATATTTTGTGGCCTTTTAAATACGACACGTGGTGGTCTGGAAAATAAATTTTCTGTGGAGGGGGAGGATTTTAAGACATTGAATGCTGCTTTTAGTACACCATTTACTTTTTGCAGTCCAGGAAAATATTCTGTTATGAATTTAGGGTCCGTTTCAAAATTGGTTTGTTTCAAATTGTTTTTAGGTTTTTTCATCTGATCATCTAACAGCTTTTGAGGAAATCCTCGTTTGATACAAGCAGAATTCAATTTAGAAAGGTACTTTTCAAAGTCCGCTCTGTCATTACAAAGGGATTTGGCACGAATCGAAAGGCCTTTTGGAATTGATTTTTTCATATACATGGGGTGACAGCTCTGATAATGCAAGTATTGGGTTGTGTTGGTATCTTTCACATTGATTTTCGTCTTAAGTATGTCCTTGTCAATGTAAAAATTAACATCTAAAAATGTAACAGAAGTTTTAGAAAAGCTCCAAGTGAAGTTTAAGTAGGCTTGCATAATTTTACAGGACCAAACTGGGACACCCAGTATGAAACCCCCCCCCCCCTCCCCCCAAAAGTGTAAATGGAAAAGTAATCGGAGGTCTCAATTAAAAAAATTTAAGCTTGGATTAATATTGTAGAAAAGTTGTATCTTATACATACAATATTTTGTTTTAGTCTGGGAAAGTAAAAATGTTTAGGATGGTGTAAGAAATTACTGTAATCAAAACTACAAAAATAAAATGATAGTAGCATTTGTATATTTTTGGTTAGCATATTATACTAACACATGCTCAAAAGATAGGACCTACGCCTTCTTGAATCAAAATAAGGTTTCGTTTCGACAGTAATAAATCTCCTCTTCTTGTCATTGACATTTGACTGGAACATTGGAACATTCCTTTTTCAATTATAATATGCCTATTTCTTCCACGCAAGTGCACTAGACTTGCCCAGCCAATCATTATCTCCCACCTTACGGACGTAAAATTTCATTTTTAATATAAATTTGATTGCCTTCTAAAAATTGAATTGTCATGTTAATTTAGTAGTACGTTTTACTATATAAAATTTTACATGAATATTTATTTTCAAAAGTAAAACAAAATAAATTTATATTTTTTTGTTGATAATTCTTTGTTTTTTTTTTCAATTTAAAAAATCTGGGACAAAAGCAAAACCAACCGGGACACCGGGACAACAGGAATAAACCGAGACTGTCCCGGTCAAACCGGGACGTACCTACCAACAAAGTGAAACCTCAGACCTGTTAAATAGTAAATAATTATTGACGGCTAATATGTTATTATCTCTTTTAATAATAATACTATTCTATTAGTATAGATTGTATATTAACATTATACAAATGATATAGTAACGTTACGGAAAAAATATTTTAAAAACTAGTCTAATTTATATATAACTTTTAAAAATATTCAGATCTAAAAGCCGTGTATCTTTATTTTACAATTAATTAATCAATAAGATGATTGATATCTTGTCTGTTTCATACAATTAAAAGACACGTTCCTTTCTTGTGTCCTATGTTCAGAATTCCTATACATGTAAATGCACTCTTCATATAATAGACTATGTAAATGTAATAAAACATACAAACATCACCAATCATCAATTTAAACATGCCCTTTATTTAAATTGCTATATTTTCTAGTTTCCTTATATCTTATCCTATTTGCAAAAGCTTTCTCCAATAGAAAATAGTGATAACATTTTATATTTCATAATAAAGGGATCTTGTTGCTTTTTTGTTACTTTTTCTATAATGTATATATCAAATATACATTTTTTAAACTTACAATCGGTATAATGACATTTTTAATCATGGGTCATATTATAGTAGTTTATGTAACTATTGTATTAGAAAGGCTGTAAATTTATAGTTCATAGGGGTCACCCATAAAAATACTTAGCTACAAATTTGCTGCTTGACCTTGAATCGTCCACTGAAATATGACCACTCCCTTTTGAGGTTAGGCACATAAAAAACTAAACCATGAACTGTAATTGAACAATCAGCTATGTGCGAACTGCGCAATTTCTATTCAAAACTTTTTTCTTCGAACGCCAAGCTCTCATTGGTATAGAACCTATATTTAAATGGAAAACCTGTAGGTTTAATACCTCATTAGGCAACGGGTTTGAATTTAGTTTAATAATGTACCTCTTTATGTCAATTGAAATATTATTATTTGCGTTATCGCAACGGCAGTAAATAAAATACGTTGAATCTCTTAGGTCGAAATGAAATGATTGCTATAAGGACTTTTCTTTCTAGGAATTTCTTCAACCCACAGACGATTAAAGTATAATTGAATTACTCACTTCTATTCACCCTACTCATCTGGAGAGATTTTAGGTATTGTAGGTCTAAAGATGCGTCGCATGTCGATATTTAATAGTGTTAAGCGTATCATCCCACTGAAACGCCTCCTCACAATGTATTGTTGTGCCTTCCCGGTAGACGGAGAAAATGCAAAGTTTAATGATGTTTTTACGTATTTTAGCGAATTTCCTTTGGAAATAAGCTTTTACCGCCGTTTTCATGGGAGCTGCCGTTTATACAGTTTAGGGGACACCTCTGCGATTATATAATTTTATATATGAAATTGTAGCTTTTTATGTGTACTTTCTGGATACGTAGTGATTATTTAGTATTCATTGTGACCCTGGATTGGAATCTACTTTTTACCTACTTTGTGATAAGAGTGAAGTGCTGGCCAGCCCAAGTACAATTTTAATCAGTTTTATTCTGTTTTACTAATTTTATCACTATGACAACTTTTAGTTTTAGTGACTGGGACAACCTTTTATTGAATCATTTGACAAACCACAATGTAATAATACATTGGATTATGTGGTAGTTGCATACTATAGACCTGAAGATGTTCTAAGGAACGAAACATGTTGTCTTTTGATAACCAGTGATTGGATAAGGTAATTTTATTTCATTATAGTGATTATTTGTCGGAAACACATTTAAAACTGCACAAATAACGATTTACTAAAAAATTTAACATGGGCTTATATGGGAAATAGAATTTTCAAGTTTGAGTGTTTGTGAACATGATAACTAGTGCAAAAATCGTCTGATCATCATGAAATTTGGTACAGGCATGTACAGTTATTTTTTCTTGGATGAGTTCGTGAACCAGTAAGATCGGCAGGGAAACAGTTGTCTGATCATCATGAAATTTGGTACACTTAAGTAAATTTTGCCATTGGAAATTCGCTAAGTACGCAGGTCTGCTGCGACGGGGGTATTATTACTTCATCATTATCATAAGCTTCATTTTGAATATATCCATACACTGATTTTCCTTTATGCCCTAGCGAGGAATAAATATAAATGTAGATCCGTTTGTATCCGAATGGTTTCAAGTTCCGTAACCACAGAGGGCATATAATTTCCCACAGGACGATGGATATTCAGTTGTATAATTCGTTCAACCATGTTCAGAAATACATGTAGAAATTACATTGTATGGAAAGTAAGGCAATAGTTATAAAATTACATACCAACCTTACTTAACGTTTCTATTACAGAAAATGTATTGATAATAGTAAATGTGAGTAACCATAGTTATACATTCTCGAATGGTCAAAATACCGTGAAACATTTTAACATCAATTTTTATGTACACGATTTTAACTTATGAAAACATTTATAGTAATTTATAATATATACACATAGGTAAACTCAAAATTTCTTTGGTGGTACCCCATGAATCTCAATAAAAAGGCTAATATTATTGTAAGGTTCACAAAAATAGTCCAATGAGAGTTGATGCATTGTTGCCAAATCTATCCGGAAAAATATTTTTATTCTGTATCACAACATTTCCTAAAACAAAACCTAATTACAACATTTCAGAATGAGAGGGGGGTCACAGCTGTTGAAATTTTCATCGGACTATTATCGTGTCCCTTTCTATTGTAAAAACTTTAATCGTCTATAAGAAAGCTTTTTTCAAATGAATGGTCAAACATTCATAATTTTTGTTTGTAATTCAGTATTGTTTACATTCATACAATTCATCGTGGAGGCCCTCTATATTTATTTTAGCTACAGCTTCGACGATTGTTATGGATTAAAGTTAACAATATATATTTATTAATAACCCACAATTTGAACACTTGTTAAAAAAATTTTGAAAATATAGGAATTGTAAATTAATAACAACAGAAAAATCCGATAAATATGTACTATTTTGCTAAATTTAGATTTTTAGGGCCTGCAGAATAGTTATAACAAGAAGTTTAGGGGCCACATTTTTTGGGCTTTTCTTATCTGCCCTATTTGTTTTTATAATGTTATTACGCATCGGGTGTCCACAAAGTCTTACTCTGATTTCATAGCTTTGCTTTATGGACATGGACATCATTATAGGAACATGCATCTTTCATTTCTTGTTTTCAAGGGAATTCAATCTGGGTTTTCTCTCATTAATTTGTTAATACCTAAGCTCAGCTGATTGACCACAATGTAGTTTACTTATAATTAGGCTTGCCATAATTTTACAGGACCAAACCGGGACGCCCAGTATGAAACCCAACCGAACCCCACACCTCCCCAAAAGTGTAAATGGAAAACGATTCGGTGGTCTCAATTATGCAAAATTTCAGCTTGGATTAATATTTTAGAAAAAGTTGTATCTTATAAATACAATATTTTATTTTAGTCTGGGAAAGTTAAAATGTTTAGGATTGTACCCTATAAGAAATTAATCCAAACTACAAAAATAAAATGATAGTATCAGTTGTATATTTTTGGTTAGCTTGTTGCAACAGTAATAAATCCCCTCTTCTTGTCATTGACATTTAACTGGAACCTACCTTTTTAATTATATGTATATTTCTTCCACGAAGTGCTCTAGACTTGCCCAGCAAATGTTTATCCCCCACCTTACGGACGTAAAATTTCATTTTGACTTTAAATTTGATTGCCTTCTAAAAATTGAATATTCATGTTAATTTAGTAGTACTTTCTATCGTAAAAAATTTTATATGAATATTTATTTTCAGAAATAAAAAAAATAAAGTGTTACTTTTTAGTAATGATTTTTTATTTTTTTTCTATTAAAAAACCGGGACAAAATCAAAACCGGCCGGGACACCGGGACAACAGCGAAAAACCGGGACGTATGACAAGCCTAAGTTTAAGCAACAAAATTGATTTAGATTGTGCAAAAACTGTTGTAAATTTTCTAAGCCATGCTGCCAAATAATAAAAATGTCGTCAATGAATCTAAGCCAAACTAAGGGTGAAAGCAGCCTGTTTGATAAAAAATTTTGTCCCACTACACCCATTAAAAGATTGGCATAAGATGGGGCCATACATACCCATTGCTGTACCTTTAATTTGTAGAAAATCTCTTTCCATAAATTTAAAGTTGTTCATTGTTAAAATCATATGAATTAAAGTAGCTAAGAAAATAGTGGAAGGTTTAGAGTTAATGGGTCTAGAGTTCAGAAGGAATTTGGCAGCCTTCAGACCATCATCGTGTGGAATATTTGTGTACAGAGATTCAACATCAACTGTCACAAGAAAGATTTCTGAGGATTCGGGAAGTACTATACTAAAAATTTTGTTCAGAAAGTCTTTTGTGTCTTTAATATACATGGAAGTTGTTTTACCAATGGTTGTAATTGTAAATGTTCATCGACAAATGCGGAGATTCTCTCTGTCGGCGACCCTATAGTAGACACAATTGGTCTTTCCTGGTGGCGGTGTTGAAGGCTTGTGGATTTTGGGCAAAGTGTAAAAAACTGGAGCTTTGGGGAATTTGGATGTTAAAAGTTTAATTGTTTTCCTGGACAGACTTTCTTTGGGACCGCACTTTTCTAAGAACTCTTGAATCTCTTCGTTAAAGACAGCAGTCTTGTCCTCCTGTAGTCTTTGATAGGTCGATTTGTCATTTAATTGGCGTTCACATTCTGTTCTTCTGTACAGGGTTAATCTTCTTTGTCAAGGAGAACAATACCGTTACTTTATCGGCTGGCAGAATCACAATGTTTTCACTAGATTTTAATGATTTAATTGCTCTAAATTCTAATGGTTTTAGATTTTTTGTTTTAGGTAAATTGTCAAAAAATAAGGGATCAGCCAGATTTGAAGTCACAATATTAACAAATTGTTCAATTGGATGATCAGGTACCAAGGCATCTGGTTCCCAGGTGTTGTCTTTGAATTTAGTTAAGGATAACGGTATGTCACTTTCAGATCCCAGGACATCTTTAAAACTGGTTTATACTAGTTGCGAAGTTGACATTGGGTACAGCAAACGAAGTTGTCATAACACTGTGGTAAGTCTTTTGGCTGTCCACTATGACAATTTCCCTTCATTCAAACCCCATTCATGTTCAAGACAGCGGGAGGTTAATGCGAACTGCATGGTTAGTCCCTAGCTGGAATATATGTAGACGCCAGGGGGTGAGTAGAAATGCTATGGGCATGGAAACCCCTAGCTGGAACATATGTTCAAGACAGCAGGGGGAGAGGAGTGCGACGGGCATAGAAACCCCTCGCTGGAACATGAGTGGACAGTCTGTCCCGTGCCTCACCCTTTCTCTTTAGTTACACGTGTAACTATCCCATGTTACCCCAATATCCCATCCTTCCGGTGGCCTGCGCAAAATGCCCATTAGAGGCAGACGTGCTCAACTGTTCGGCCGCGGTCTCCTTATTCACCAATAACAACAACAACATGTCACTTTCAGTAGGGTTTGGATTTTGTTCATGCGGTAGTATTCTTTTCTAATTTTTTTAGTGAAATTTAATGAGTCTGTAACTAATTTTATTTGGTTAAACTTCGCTGTCGGTGAAAAAGTGAGCCATTTCTTTAGAACGTATCTTTCATCTTCATTAGGAATATATTTTGATAAATTAACTATCAATGTTTCAATAGGTTCATTGGAGGTTGTACTATATCCAGAGTCGTTACAGTAGAAAAGTTAAAATTCGGTTTTGTAATATAAAAAAGATTGTAATATAAAATATAGACTGTAATATAAAATAGGCCTTCCAACACCCTTCAAAATTCATTTGATAGCTCCAGTAAACCTTCATTATATGAGAAAACCCCATGTTTGGCTGATATATTCAACCAACCAAAACCGAATTTTAACTTTTGAAATGTACTTTTGACAGCTCTGACTTTGAAAAGTACATTTCTAAATTGAATTTTGCTTTTATCAAACGAGGATATCCTCAAAAGCTGTTAGATGAGACATAAACATATATATGATTTCCTTCACGGGAAATATGTTTACACAAGAGAACTTGAGTAACAACTGGCCACGTAGTGTAAAAATTCCTCTGCTGATATGAATCGGCGTGGCGTAGTTGGTAAGGGCTCGGCACAATAGTCAGAAGGTCGCAGGTTTGAATACTGGCTGCGGCAGATACATTTTTGATGATTTGGTATTTTTCTAAATGTTTTTAAAACGTTTTCATTTGTCAACTGAGAGTATTTTCAAACTATTTTAAAAGAACATTTTATTACATTTGTTTTGCTACAGGGATTTGAGCAAATATTTTATTTTCCTTTTGCTAATATTTTCCCAAAATTGTGAGACAATATTGTTACAATGTTGAACAATATTGCCACAATATTGTCTAGACAAGGTATTTTGTTGCATGAAAACATTGTAACAATATTTTTAAAATATTATTCAATATTGACCAAATATTCATCAATGTTAAAAAAATATTGTCGACAATATTGAGAAAATATTGTTTTGCTATTTGGGAACGCTGATGTGGCATTTGCAAAATTATGTGTGTTTCCACTGACTTTAAAAGCAGTGTTACAAACAGGGTTTATCTGATAGTTGGTGGCTCAACTTGTGAAACTCACAATGTGATCTACCAACTGTCGTTTTGTGGACTTTGAACATCAATTGACTTGATATTTTCCCTATGATGTATATTCTCGTCTCTCGCAGTCCTAACTTCATCCTGAAGCTGTTATATATATTTTTTTTAATCAAACCTCTACAGCCCGTCACCATGGGCCAATAGGCCTATGCGATGATCTAAAAGACAGCAAGGTACGGTCACGGCATTAGGTCACATAGGCTAGCCAGAGGTGACCACTCATGTTTGTGCATGTAATGTCGTCGCCCGGGATCGAACCAGGGACCGCTGACTTATAAGGCCAGAGCTCTACCACTGAGCTGCCGCTCCCGTACTAATCAAAAGAAATAATCAAACTGTCTCCAGTTTGATTATTTCTTGCTTGTATTGTTTGTAGGAAGGTGAACTTGGCCCTTGATTGAAAGTTTCTTCATTAATTGTATCCTCCAGTGATTCTTTTTTGTTTCAACTTTAATAATTACTCATTTAAGATTTTATTTTACTTTTAAGTTCAGTTATTTTTTCTAGCAGTTTATTGTAAATGTCCTGTGCCTAAGTTTCAAGAATCTGTAGTGAGTCTCCTGCTTTTTTCTTCTCAAAGCTCATAATTGATTTGCATATTCAGTCAGATCGATGAAACTTAATTCTGGATTATTCTGTTCAATTACGTCCAGGTCATATATAAAGGTTTCTTCTGTTTCAGAACTTTCAGAGTCCTTCTCATAAGATTTTAATCTTTCTAGCTCTGGAGTTTTTGTCAATTCAGGGAAGCAATTAGAGCATTTCCAGTTGTTAATCAATTGTTTGGTATTTTTTAAATGATTTTAAACTCATTTTCAGACATCTGAATGCACCTGGTGTGAAACTAAGATTTACACTTCCCAGCGCAACAGATAGCGGAAGTTCTAACACCTTTTCCACATGGATATCTTACAACCATTTCCTAAGATTAAATAATAAAAAATTTTATGATAAAATAATAAATAAAAACAGTCTACTGGCAATAATAATTATAAAGTTTATATTAAAATAATAAATAAAAGTGGTCCACTGGCATTAATCTCTTAAAGTAAAATAAAATTATGTTGGCTTTTTTGAAAATAATTGTTTTTTTTTTTTTTTCAAACTGAATGTCAACAATCACAGGGTGACTAGGTGAGCCTGACAGATAATATTATGCAATTGCAGTCCAGTTGTTGGGCAAGGACGCTGTGCAGAAATGTCCAGAAGCCTCTGACCCTTCTTATCAGTTGTAATAACAGACCCTTCCAATCACCTTCAGAAATATTCAGGTAGATTTATCCGTTTTTCTCACCTTGAAGCTAAAGAAAATTGTAACTTGTAGAAATTATAGAAAAAAATAAAAGTTGCTGTTTTTACTAACAAATATCACTAAAACTTTTTTATAAGCCCCGGCCCACCGACAAAAGTGTGAAATGACTAATGGAACGGATAATAACATGAAAATACTACTAAGCCTATGCTACGCCTGCACACTACTTTAAAGTTAGTTATGTTGACTGAGGTGATTGTGAATTGGGTGAATTGTGAACAGTGCCTATAACTTAGAACAGTGTTTCTCAACCGTTTGGTGCCCGCGTACCACCTGATACTTTTTAGTTTTTGGCGTACCACCCTAACTCATACCTAACCCCTCCTCTCCCCTCCCCCCCACCCCCACCCACCAACCCTTAGATACAGGCAAAGACAGTCGGATATTGTATTCTTTGTAATATGTTTCATATAGATAGGCCCATAATGATTGGTGCGTGAAAAAAAATAAACAAATTTGCAACAATTAGAAAAATTATATTTTAACAGAATAAATTGAAGTGAGAATTGTAGTTCTAAGCTATACAAAATATTAACGTGATTATAAATTAACATAATAATACAAGTAAAATAATTTTTTCCGTTCAGAAAAAAAAAAAAAAAAAAAACCGCTGGCTGCAGGTTTTATAAACAACGTTGAATACAATAAAAATTAAACAAATTCAACTACACGCTTACAAAGCAAAAAGTTCCTTGGAAATTTTACAAAAGTTACAAATTAATAAAATATGAAACAATTAATTGATAAATATTGACACGAAATATGTTGTTAATCGGGAAACTTGCCGTTGTTACTTGCTCATAAGATAAGACTCAATGTCAGGACTAATTAAAAATCAGTCCTACCTATGAACAAATAACTGTCACGACACACACTATTTTGACCTGGCTTTTACCGAAGAAATACACAGCATGTTGTAGTGTTACCAAGTGATAAACTTAAAATTCGCTGTCGATATTACCAATTAAATTAACCCTCACCTTTTATTGTTCCTGCAGAGTGTGTCTCATAACTTGAAATGTTAAAAGGTAAATTTTGAAAATTCTAGTTTTGGACGAGTACAGGACACAAAATTATTATTTGTTAATATAAAAATGTTCGAAAAATGAGAATCTTAAAATAATTTACTTTGCTACGTAGGTAAGAAATTGCTCTAATTAGAAAGAAGTCCATCTACCTATTGAAGTCTCTCAAACTAAGCAGAACTGAGCTGACCAATACAGCCATCCGTTTGGCATTGTCAGAAAGTCGGTCGATCGGGATTGTTTTTTTTTTCTGTGTACCGTATTTATTTTTTATTTCTTCCATTGTCCTTCGCGTACCCCCTGAAATGTTCTCGCGTACCACCAGAGGTACGCGTACCACCGGTTGAGAAACACTGACTTAGAAAGTAACATTAATATCATTAAAAACGAAATTGCAATAAGTTTTTCACACTATTAAAATTTAGTAATAATTTTTAAAGAATTAGTATTTTGTTAGAGGTTTTAAAAAACCATTACAAATTTTTATGTATATCACTTTGACCACTCAGTAAAAATAATTAATTAAACAATAAAAAATTCATTTTTATGGAAAGAAATTTTAACATAAGCAGTGTACTTTTGTTATATTTTTCCAATGAATATTTCTGACATTATAGCTATTCTTCCATATCCCATCACTACATAAAAAAACAAAAACATTACATATGTATTCAAAGGCTCGGTGGGAGTCAATGTACAGTAGTGCAGAGGTTTTATTAAATTCCTTTACTGTTTCAATTTAGAATATATTTAAATATATAATAAATTATTTTTATATTGTATTAAACTAATAAATACAGTTTTGGTAAATGTTATTTTACCTTGCGTTTTAGCACAATTTGAAGAAATGGTAAACCTGCATTAAACAAGGGGGAAGGTGAATTCTATTGTGAGACAATAATTTTCAAACTGGGGTAAATGTAAAGAGAATTAGTTGGGCTTTATTTTGATATGCCCCATTTTGCTTTTGGTGCATTCTGAATAATATTTCTGATGGCATTCACTTTTCATGATGGCATTCACTGAATGGCCCCACAATTCATAAGATTAGCAATACTGTGCCGAAGAATCAAGAATGGATAATAACAATTTTTATATAATAGGAATTTACTCAAAATTTGTATGGTGTATTCTGAATAATGTAGAAGTAAAAATAAATAAACCATATGATATTATACTAAAATACACTTAAAACAGGGTTTTTATCAAAACATGAAAACTTGTTCACAATTACCCCAATAAAGGCAGAGTTTTTAGGAATTCCCAACAGTGCCCTAACAGTAGCGTCTCCTATTAGTCATCGTCTGGGGGCGCCAATACCGTGAGTCAGAAGCAGAATGTTCATAGAAAGGTCTTTACCTAGCTTCCACCCAACCCCCGCCATCACTACCACTCCGCGCCGCACCAGGCCTAAGCCCCAACTTACCTGTAACTAGCTGTACAAACCAAAAATAGTTTTTTATGCCTAAAGCGTAAATTTTTAGCGAATAAGCTATTACCTTAGGTATCATGGTAAGACCTAAGCCCGGGACCATGTTATAGCTGCATATATATGTATATACATACGTATGTATGTGTCCCTAGACACGAAACCAAATTTGGTAGAGATGTGTAATCCTACCTTTATTTTGATGAGTTCGTAAACCAGATACATCGGCCTACCAGAAGGGGTAGTTTTTTTTGGGGGGGGGGGGTTTGTACCCCAATAATGGGGGTTTTTGCATTATTCATATGTAATTTTAAATTTTGATTTGCACCACTGGATTTAGCCAAAAAACACACACACCCACACAATTTCGTATGAAACTTGGTATTTAACTTCATTTGATTGAGATTCATCCATTTATGGTAAATCTTGGTATTTGTACTTATCACGGCAGAAAACCTGCGTACTCTTTTCCCATATTAAATATATGGAGAATAGGCAAACTCCTTTATTTATACACAGATATTGATGAAACTTAGCATATGGCTTCATATACTAGAAATAATTTTTGTATATGCTAAAAATCTACTTTTAGTGTTCCCCATGGCAGCATACCTGCGTACTCTTTCCCTATATTTATCATAAGGAGAATAGACATTTAGTTCCCTAATTATGAGCACGTGATGAAATTTTGTTTACAGGTTCATCTGGTAAAAGTTAATATTACTAATTTGGAATTCGCTAAATACGCAGGTGTGCTGCAACGGAAAGTATTTTCAATCTGAATCAGCCCGATTTCCAATTTACTATGATAATTGGAGTTCTACTCTAGAATTCTGAATTACTGTACATTTTGTATCCGATTATTCATATTTATGTTAACTCTATTGTAATTTTATTATGTATTGGTTATTTTGACTGTTTTAATGAATAAATAAATTTTGTTATTTTTACAGTGTGTCCACTAAATAACTTAGGAAGTATGCACGTAATAGCAAAGTAACATCGTGTTTAGTGGAAAACATGCTGGCAAAACTGAGTATAAATAGAAGCCTGGTTTTATGCTCTAGAAATGTAACTCCAATTTAGGTATTCAAATATCGATCCGAAAACAAATGATTACAACATGAGGAAAAATATTTACTAACCCATAGCTTGTATTCTAACAATACAAAATAAACAGCAACAATATTAACAGGAATGAGAAAGGGAAAGAAATAAAAGCGTATCAAACAAACATAACATGAATCTTTAATTTGAAGCAGACAAAATGTCTCGGGCAACAATACAAACTGATCACTGAAAATAGAGCATTAATAAAAAAATAGCTAACACAGCCCCCAAGTAGGTCCTGTACTTGCCGTAATGATCTCAGCTGCCTGTGTACAGCTCAACTTGAGTGTCTTTTAAAATAGCATAATTATACATAACAAGAGATCAAACTGTTGTGCTGCCACATGGTCATCAACAACCTCCATTGACTTTAGAAAATAATACACGAGAATCTTTTATTGGTTTTACAAGCAACATTTGGAAATATTTCAGAAATTATTTTAAAATCGAGAAATCTGTACAATAATTTACAATCCATTACTTAAATAGTTTGGCTAAATATTTCTGAAATATTAACAATTAATTATAAGACGATCTAATGACTATTACTGACCAGATTTCCTTTGTTAAATCAGTTACAATTAACGCACACAAAACTAAACTCTTCAATTAATGGCTATCAAATAAATAAATAATCGGAGCGAGTAACCACCGAAAATGTCTGGAATGAAGTACATTATATGTACGATGGACTAAAGCTATTCGATAAATGACTAGAATTAATCGATGGAAAGACAAACACAAACGAACGCCGACATACAAAATGATATTGCACATTACGTGGAACTCGCAGTGGTTCCAGACATTTTGTAAGAACCTATCACGAGTATCACAAAACCCGACTTGGCTTAGTCTTTCGTGCTGTATTGTACTCTGTTAAGATCACACACACTTTATTGCCATACGTAATATGTTAGCGTACGTACATCTAAAACGTGTGAAATACCAAGTCACCCTGTACAACACCTAACATATAATGTGTGCATATTATGAAGGCTGACGTCCGAACACAAGTCGGTGAAAATTAAATAACTAAACACTAGAGAACCAGCACGAAAGACTGAGTCGAGTTAAACATAATATCATCGGCAAACAAAAATATCACTTAAAACATAAATTACGATTAAGATCTTATACAATATTAAGTTTAAGTGTACTTTCAAACTACATAACTTATGGCACTGGTTTGAAAGTTCTAATACTAAGTAAAAAATAATCTGGAGACCAAGGCGATATTCTAAACACGTTTAAGTATAGATTAGTAGTAAAGTCTGTGGTGCCTTTGGAGCCGATCCCACCAAATTTATCTGCAACAAATTAGTGTTTGTGTTACTCTTACAATCTAAAGAACTAACAATCCAGTAACAACAAAAAGGAAAGTCTTTCTTGCTTTCTTTGTTATATTAAAATAAAAGTTACCATACACAAAATGTTACTGTAGAATTTAATCAGCAAAATTTTAATTTGTTAACATGCATAAATAAATAAAATGACACTTCTACTTTCAGCTGGTTATTATTATCAAAGTTGACCAATATACGAGTTTAAAAATAAAATACAGTCATGAAAAAAAATTATAGACGAGTTTTAACAGATTAAAGTGAGGTAACTTTATATGTTACTTTTTTACTAAGAAAGGCACTAAGTCACATAAGGCCGAAGAGTGTACTCTACTAATTTACTTTATTGCTGTTAATTAGTTTCTGGCAATATATTTCCTTAATTCTTTTGTCAATAATCTGGCATACAGCTGCTTTAATCTCAAATTATAAAATAAAAATAATATGTTGCAATTTATTGATAACAAGAAAATCATATATTTTACAAACTCCTACAATTATTGAGAGAAAAGAATTCAATTGGATGGTTCCATTCTGAGGTAAATTGTTAATTAGTTCAGCTTGGGCAAACTGAAACAAAGTACGTAACTATGTCACTAAACTGATGTTCGTGGATTGAAGAAACTTTTACAAGTGGATTGGAGAAAATCTTACAAACTTCAGCATGGTTGATTTCCTATTTTACTCCTTCTCAAATTCTTTTATTCTTAAAAAAAAACTTTCTTGGAAAATTTCAAATCTTTATGACTGTACTAAAACAATTTCTAATGTGAAGACCAAGATACTCTATGAAGATAGAAAATGTTAATAATTTTTGTTTTAAGTGGGTTTTTGTAATTGACGATCTCCAGAAAACTTTTATTTATTAAAGTAGAGCATGAAACTTAATCTACATAATAAAAGTATTATGTACAAATTTACATTCTGCTTGGCAAAAATTGAAGAAAACAACACACCATGAGTCGTAAGTTAATAGCACAAAAGGCTGAAGCTTGGGCCTAAATGGTAAAACTAATCTAAACATAATTTAGAACATTCATGTAGTGCTTTAAAACCAAACATTCCAATAAAATAAAATAAAACCATCAAGCTATAATTTCTTTTATGTAAGTTTGGCATTCCATTCTTAAATACAGGATCTAATGAAATGTTTTAGCCATTCAAATCAGGCTATTAATAATCAAATAAAACATCTACTGTAATTTCAGGTTTTTTTATCTCACAACTATTTTTATATTTGAAAAAAAAATCATTTGAATGGTTTTTGAGATAAATATGTAGACAAACGTTAGTTATACAGTACACTCTCGTTCATCGGAACTAATGTGGCGGACGGCTGGTTCGGATGTCAAAAAATTCCGATGAAGCGGAGTCCGTCGTGAGTCATCATTTCCGCCCATATGTTGCCCTATTGTGATTTTACTCACTCTTATTTTTAAGATAACACAAGAGATTTTATGAAAATAAGGCACTCAAACTTTGAACATGGTAACAATGAACCTATAAGCCTATGAACCTATTAAGCAACGCAGGAAATAAAGATAAAAAATCTTTATTCTCATATTCCATATTCATATTCAGCAGTCAAGTGACTTCCACGTAACACAGGTACAGTCGCAATGCGAGACAGACAGAAAGACAGTTTGGGAAGCGGTCGACGCGGATGTTCACTTCCTGCCCTCTTCCTCTTTCTATTTTTGTGCGAATACTCCACGGCCTCGTAAATCACATCGATGGGTACAGATTATGGAAAACGCCTGATGACTTTTGATGCAAAATGTGATACTTCACTGTTGTGCGGATAGAAGGAATGGAAATTGAAGGCGCTAAAACGGAAAAATTATTTATTTCGCAAGAAAACAAAAATTAATAATATCCGGATTTTCATTTCCGATGAAGCGGAGTTCCGATGTCGCCGAGTCCGATGAACGAGAGTGTACTGTATTCGAGTACCATATAGGATATTTTGACCAAGGTTTCATTGATGATTTATAAAATACAGGGAGGAAAAAAGTCTGGAAACGGTCTAATATCTTTAAAAGTATTTAAGTAATTAAAACTCAAACTCTACAAATTGATTATGAGTGATTAAGTCTACTTCCTAAAGTACTTTTTGTCCTTAGACCTCCAAGAAGACAGAAGAAAATCTTAAATGTAAGCATAGGTAAATATGTACATCAAATTAAAGGTCTAAAAAAAAAAAAAATAGAGAATAATGCCGCAAACCCAACCTCAAAAGGATGACGAGTCAAAAATGGCAGGAGATCAAACTTTGCATCAAAATCATATTGCTGAAAACAAAAAATGCAATTACTCCCGATATACTTGACCTTTTGAGGTCGGGTTTGTGGCAAATTGCTTATAATGCAAAGCGCTTTAAAATTATGTATCATATGTCGTAGGCCAAATCAGTTTCTCTGACGACTTCCACTACGGACGTCCCTAAAGGAAGTCTTGGGAAAAACTTCATTGGCCTACATCATATGATATATCATTTTAAAGGGCTTTGCATTCTAAGCAATTTGCCACAAAACCCGACCTCAAAAGGTTGAGTGTATCGGGAATTATTGCATTTTTTGTTTTCAGCAATGTGATTTTAATTCAAAGTTTGATCGCCTGCAATTTTTGACTCTGTCATCCTTTTGAGATCGGGTTTGCAGCATTGTTCCCTATTCTTAGAGACCTTTAATTTAATGAATACATTGACCTATGCTTATATTTAAGATTTTCTTCTGACTCCTTATGGGCCTTTCTACGTCCCCCCTTGGAGGCCTAAGGACAAAAAGTAGTTCAGGCAGTAGACTTTGTCACTCAAAATAAGTTTTAGTTTTATTACTTAAATACTTTTAAAGATATTAGACCGTTTCCAGACTTTTTTCCACCCTGTATATAATAATATAGTTTGTGCATTTGAATGATACTTACAAGAGGATGAAATAGGATGATTGTGTTAAACTCATGAGTTTCGAGTGGTGTCCGAGTGTGGCACCACGGGATGAAACCTCCGACACCTACCGACAAAACAGGGTACGTGAGGCTTTACAGGTAGGAAACAACACTTCACACGTCATTTGCTTTAATATAAAATCATAACCGTAATACAGGGTGTTTATGAAAAAAACTACTTAACTTTAAGTGTTATTTTAATCAAGATAAATAAAATAATTAAGTTACCTAACTAAATATTCTGAATGGGTGAGATCCCAAGGTTAATTGAACATTTTTATGTGATGGTTAATTTTTTCCATGTTTTTTAGTCAATTGGATGTAATGAAACTAATTGCTGCAACACTCCTCTAATGTGAGGTGTAAGGTCATGGATATTATTATTATGTTATGTTATACCACCAAGAACATATGTAATTGTGGTGTAATGTCTGCAGGACTTGTTACTCTGATCCTGATATGTTGTTTCTGTGGTAATCATATCATAAGATCTCATGGCCATCTAGGAGTCATGTAGAATCAAAATATTGTTCTTGGGGGTATAAAATAACACAGAAAAAATTCCTTGACTTTAGACACTTACATGAGAGAAATGGCTTCCATTACAGTCACTCGGCTGGTAAGAAAAAAGGGAAAACCAAGTAATTGCTTAAAACTTTGCAGTGAGGAGTGCTTATACAGGGTGTTTATTTTAAAACACAACTCACGGATATTTGAAATTAAAACTTTCAAACATAAACAATTATACATTTACAAATTATATTGTTATTCACATTTATTCCAACTATTTACATGATTTTAAAAATATTCTGTTTAGCTTTGATGTTCAAAACTACCATCATGATATGATGAATGTCATGTATACAATTTCATGTACTACAGAATGACTTGTGGAATTTGAAACAGTCGTTGTACCGTTATTACATGAGTTAGAGATATTTGGATTATGTCGTTGTCTTGAGTATGTCTTACCAGCTTTGTCTAAATATACAACTAGTCAATATAGTGCCTTGTTTTTTCAAACAACACTTTTGTTAAAAATTGTAAATTTATCATCACAGCAAAACGTATCTTTATTCAAAATGTAAAGATCTGTTACAATGACAAACTTATCAAAACAACAGAAACAGTAAAAAATAGTAATCCAAATGTAAATATAAGCGTAATCAGTGAAAATACCCAAAAAATTACCGTTTATTAATTTTTTTTACTCGTCTCAAGTTCTTAACTATTTTGTGTTTTTCGTATGTTTTAAAAACTTTTTTAAACATTCAGTATTTAACTATAATTGGTGTACAAAACACTTGGATTACCCATTCAGAATAGTGTTGTAAATTGGAATTTAATGTGATTTAAATAACACTTATAATCAGACAGTTCTTTTAAAAGCACTCCGTGTTTTCGTTAGTATAAATTGTACAAAATTATTTCATATGTAATAATTATTACAAGGATTAAAATGAAAATAAATGATACAACACACTAGTTCAAGTTTCAATGGGCTTTTTTTACTCTAAATTTAAACTTAAGAGGGCTAACCATGAGGAAATAAAAAAGCCTTTTTTATCCGGCTATTTTATAACAGCATTGATGATTGAAATATTGCTTGCATATCAGCCAAATACTGCAAAGGACCTATCATAGACCAGTTGCAACTGCGTTTACTTTTATTTAGGCTTTTATTTTTGCATTTCAGCAACGAATAACTGTATTTAACTTGTTTACAGGTACAGTATAGTCCTACTATTCTAAAACAACTTCATCAGGAAAATCCCATCTTTTTTTAACCTTGCATAAGAATGGAGAAAATCACAGACTTTGATGTAAGCAAACACAATTTATGGTCATTAAACACATTACCTTAACTATTTCGGAAGCTATTATCGGTTTGGTTGTTGTTGACAAGCTTTGCTACAATATTCAATCGGTAATTGCCATCATCAAGTGCTGATATTACATGTGCTTAAGGAGAAAACGAGTTTTGCATCTTATATTATTCATAAACTCAGTCTCATCAGAAAATCAACAAGGTCAACAAGAATCGGGAGTAAACAAGGTCTGGTACTATTTAGTTTGAAATAGTAGGAACCTGAGGACTTAAGAGTTATCTTCACCCCTGTGCCAGTAGCCCATTGCTCCGCAGTCGGCAATGTTAATCATACGGCTTTTATGCTAAAACATGGTATTTTATTCCCCTGTTTCGGACGCCGTTTTTCAACCGATTTTCTTGAAACTTGGTAAGTGTTTAGTTGAATAGTTATATTAGGCCTCTCATACCTCGAAATTTTGAAAAATTTACTAAATTTTGAAATATTACTAAGGAAAATCGAGTTACTTTGCGATGTCACAGAGAGTTAAATTTTCAAAATTTCAAGGTATGAGAAGCCTAATATAACTATTCGACTAAACACTTACCAAGTTTAAAGAAAATCAGTTGAAAAACAGCGCCCGAAACAGGGGAATAAAATACCATGTTTTGCATTAAAAGCAGTATGGTTAACATTGCCGACTGCGCAACAATGGGCTACTGGCACAGGGGTGAAGATGCATGATTCTTAAACAGAAAAATTTGATATCTGGTCTCCAGCGTGGGTAGTAGGATGTTACCTGGCATTGTTCTCCTGGGGTGGCAGCAGCTCGAGGGGCGGAGGCTGAGCAACAATGGGCTACAGCGTGGGTGGTAGGATGTTACCTGGCGTTGTTCTCCTGGGGTGGCAGCAGCTCGAGGGGCGGAGGCTGAGCAACAATGGGCTACAGCGTGGGTGGTAGGATGTTACCTGGCGTTGTTCTCCTGGGGTGGCAGCAGCTCGAGGGGCGGAGGCTGAGCAACAATGGGCTACAGCGTGGGTGGTAGGATGTTACCTGGCGTTGTTCTCCTGGGGTGGCAGCAGCTCGAGGGGCGGAGGCTGAGCAACAATGGGCTACAGCGTGGGTGGTAGGATGTTACCTGGCGTTGTTCTCCTGGGGTGGCAGCAGCTCGAGGGGCGGAGGCTGAGCAACAATGGGCTACAGCGTGGGTGGTAGGATGTTACCTGGCGTTGTTCTCCTGGGGTGGCAGCAGCTCGAGGGGCGGAGGCTGAGCAACAATGGGCTACAGCGTGGGTGGTAGGATGTTACCTGGCGTTGTTCTCCTGGGGTGGCAGCAGCTCGAGGGGCGGAGGCTGAGCAACAATGGGCTACAGCGTGGGTGGTAGGATGTTACCTGGCGTTGTTCTCCTGGGGTGGCAGCAGCTCGAGGGGCGGAGGCTGAGGGTTGTTGCCGGAGGAGTCACTCGACACCTCGCTGTTCTCCTCTCCCCCGGGGGCCCCCAGCAGGTGACTGGGGATGCCCCGCGACGCCCAAATCCTGAAAAATAAAACCACGAATCACATCACACTTTGGGTCTGCTTTACTCATTTTGATTTTTGTTATTTACTTGAATATTTTTAACCGACCCAAATTTTATAGTATCGTACAATTCAATCAAATTTTACTAAATTATTTAGTAGGCTAAAGCAAAATGTGAAGCAAAAATTCAAAGCAAAATGTGGCATAGGCTAAATTTATATTTTTCTGTCTGTCTATGTAGTTTTTATTATTTTAATCCAAGATATTTGTACATTTTTTGTGGTACAGAATTTAAACTTCATAGAAGTGTTATGTGAATGCTATAATTCGATGTATCAGATCGGTTCTTCTTGAAAAAATGCTAATTTATAGAATCTCATATTATATTCTATAGATATATGTAAAAACAAAGTACAGTACACTCTCGTTCATCGGACTCGGCGATATCGGAACTCCGCTTCATCGGAACTGAAAATTTGGACATTATTAATTTTTTTTTCTTACGATATAAATAAGTTTTCCGTTTTAGCGCCTTCAATTTCCATTCGTTCTACCCGCACAACAGTGAAGTATCACATTTTGCATCAAAAGTCATCAGGCGTTTTCCATAATCTGTACCCATCGATGTGATTTACGAGGCCGTGGAGTATTCGCACAAAAATAGAAAGAGGAAGGGGACAGGAAGTGAACAATACATCCGCTTCGACCGCTTCCCAAACTGTCATTCAGTCTGTCTTGCGTCGCGACTGCACCTGTGTTACGTGGAAGTCAGTTTACTGCTGGAATATGAGAATAAAGATTTTGGATCTTTATTTCCTGCGTTGTTTTTATTCCTATAGGTTCATTGTTACCATGTTCAAAGTTTGAGCGGCTTATTTTTATAAAATCTCTTGTGTTATCTTAAAAACAAGAGTGAATACAATCACGATAGGTCACCGTACGGGCGGAAATGATGACTCTCAACGGACTCCGCTTCATCGGAATTTTTTGACTTCCGAATCGGCCGTCCGCCACATTAGTTCCGATGAACCAGAGTGTACTGTATATTAATTTACTGATGGTGAAAAATACGAGGGGCAGTTTATAAAAAATAACAACAGGATAGGAAAATGTAAAACAAAAGTTTAAAAATCAAATTTGTAAGATTCAAATATTAAAATTCATAGAAAATACTTAAGAAAAGTTTCCAATAACAGATAAGTTCTAGCAGAACTGTAACAAAACTTATTCAATGACAAAAATGATAAATAATCAATACCCCCTCCGCAGCAGACCTGCGTACTCAGTGAATTTCCGACAGGATTTGTTTTTTTTTAACTTCTCCCATAAATACCATGGAATTGAGGATGTAGGTTTGCTACCATGGGGGTATTGTTAGTAGATACATAGGAAAATCTCTTCCCAGTGCACGTATATACTACATTGCATCAAATTCTGGAATTTTTCACTTTTCCCTATAAACCCCATGGAGGTGAGTATGTAGGTTTGCCGCCATAAGGGTGTTGTGAGCAAATTTCAGTTAACCCCTATTTATTAAAGGTACATGCCTAATCTTTTCTAATTATGTCAATTAATAAACGAGACATGGAGTTTTGTTAATTCCCTATAAAAATAACTTGGGAAACATATTTTAGGATTTTCTCCGTAACCCTTTAAGCCAAGTTAAAAATTCAAAATACTAAATTGTACATTTTTTAGAGTTATTTTAAATGGTTTTACTTAAAATTGGTGAATTATAAAAATTGAGGTTGAAAAAAGCCAAAAACCCATTTTCACTCATTTGAAACCCCATAAAACTCCCTTCGCGAACTCATTAAAATAGACTTGGTCATACACCTCCATACCAAATTTTATCAAAATTGGAGGTCCCTTTCAAACGTTATCAGTACCACGGACAGACACACTCTGTTTATTTTGCACACATGTATACACATGTATTTGTGTTGTACGTACAAATAAAAATGACCGAATGGTGTTTTTGGCTTCTGGGAACCTCAAAATGAAAAAGTAACATGGTCCCAAACATAGGTCTTACCATGGCTACTACCGTAATAGTGTATTCCCTATAGGGAAATTCGCTAAAAAGCAAAATACAAAACAATATGCACATTTTCTTTTTGATAAAAATTTTTTAACGGACTAGGAAAACACTAAGCTCAATTCAAAAAATTGTTACCGTTTAAATAATTGAAATAGGCTACCAACAACAAACATTTAAATACATGACAGTATTTAAGAACAATACATGCACTTTTCACATAAGATGGATAGGGGTGTAACTTTGAATTTCTTAGTGGACCTATCTTAATGATTAATCTATACAAATTTCACAACTAACATTAAAACTAATATTGAACTTTGTCAAGTTTAAGAATAGGCCTACAAAGGATAATTTTTAAGAGATAAGACTTTGTATTAATTCATTGGTTAATATGTTTAGTTAATGATTGATTTATTATTGTATGTGTTATAATTATATCAATTACATAATGAAACTATAGTTCAAATCTATCCAATTATTCTCAATTCAATTGAATTATATTTCCTTTTGTCCAAAGTTATATTGAACGTGATGATATATCATAAAACACATTCTAAGATTTAAAAATATTTTAGGTAGGCCTAAATGAAGGCTACGATATGCATGACATAAACAATTAATTGAAGGTCTACTCATCAACAGTATGCCATCAATTTATATCTAATCTCTAAATAATATGTCACTTTCAAATATAAAACTTATGAAAATCCTTCAAAACCTCAAACAGTTCATGTTTATTGTACTAAATACAATATTATAAGGTCTTTCAATACCTGGAATTTAATGACACAAAATATTATAGAATACTTCTACAAAACATATGAGCCTACTGCAGTAGCATCAAAAAAGCTATTGCATAAAGCGAGCCAAAATATAAACCTTACTACTTCAACTCAATTTGGCAGTGAGTGTGCGGAGTGGTGGGTGGGGGTGGGGGGAATTAAAGGTAAGATGCTGGAGGCAGTGAATCGTGTAGGGGTTGTGAGGGGCAGTGGGGGAGGGGGGAGCACAGAAGCCTGCAGACGACACAGTGGCAGGCTTATAGTGTGTTGTGTGTACCTCTCCCTAGCCTGTGAGTCAACTGACCGTCTCGGCCTCGTGAACCTGAGTGGCAACTGTGATTGGTCGGTAACGTATTTGCCGTCGCCGCCCCTGCGTCTCCGCAGCGCCGGGGTCAGCTCATTGTCGCGCCGCGCATCCGGCAATGTCGCGCATCGTCTCAGTTCCACTGCGACAATAGGCACCGCATCCCTCACACACTCTGCCTCCGCACTCAACATTTCCACATCGGCCCTGAAACAACACTTCTATTCTAACTTCTGTTTCCCACGCTTTTAAATTTAAAGAGCTAAAGAGTTTACTTTTGAATAACCAATCTTGAAAGTTTGAAAAGAAAAGGAAGAGATAGGGTTACATCTTAAAAATATGTAAACGGCTTTGTAGGGGTATGTTGAACGCGTGCAAAATTTTATATATGACTTTATAAAACAAGTGAATACCACAAAGTCGAGTAACCACTGTAAATTGAATTACTTCGAACAATTTAAAATTTTGTGAATAGGTACAATATACCAGCAAAAACTAATCCAAATATTGACAAGATTATTGGAAAACAAATTAAACCGAGACAATAATTATAACATCTTTTGATCACAAATGTAAAGACTTTTGTTACAGCTACTGTTTCCTTTTAAAATACTTCCGCACTACAGAATGCAATTTAGAAAGTTGTATAGTTGTATCCTTTCGTTTAAACTCGATTAGTGTTAGTCTATTCTACGAACATGATCCATGCCAAAATGCTGACTGTTTATCTATATTTAATACTGTTTATGTTTAAAAGGATGCTTCTTCGAATAATCAAATCTTAAAACGAATTATGAGAATCCTATTGATGTTGTTAAGTAATCTTTAAAGATGTAAATGTGTTAAATGTCAGAGCTTAATTTAGTGAACAAAAACTACACAAGTCACAAGCAGCTTTGATTGTGCGGCTTTCGAAAAATAGGCAAGCTTACAAGCATGCAAGCGGTACTATAAACATGTTAGGGGTTTACTTGCCACGATGACAAATTTTGTGTAATTATGTTTTCAACAGGTTATTCTTCTTTTATTTACTAACATTTTGTTGGAAATAGTTGTGGAGATGAGGCAAGAGTGGAACTTTGAAGAGAATTATGACTCAATACAGTGGTGTAGGTTACGGACTCACTGCTAGGGAGAGGTAAGGTGTTAGGCTTGTAACTTAGCAGCAAAAGTATTTAGACTAAAAACTATAGCACAAAATGTGGTTAGTTCAAATCTGAAAACTCCAAATGTGACCGACTACTGATCTATTACTGCAATGGCTCTCACCTTGCTTTGGTTTGTAGTCCAAATTCTGGGTTTTGGTTATGTTATTGTGAGTTTACTATGGATTTACTGAAGTCTTGTAATCAGTCATAAGAAATAATTTACTATGTTTATAAGGGAGATTAGAATATAAGGTTAACTCTAGGACAGTCTCTAAACAATAAAGAAAGAAAGTTATTTAAAATAGTCTATCCTCCCAAATAATGAACATAGAAATCAAGATGCTCAAAACTACTTTACTACCTACAAAATATTTTTTTCACATAGTAGCTCTCTTACCTAAAAAAATGATTCGATACCTTTTATGTGTTTTCAATGATGAAAACATTGACGTTTCAAAAAATGATTTCAATAACCTTTTTGAGTTACTTTAAGTTAAACTCAACAAAATTGACAAAAAGGGGCAAGATGATTTTTTACGGCTATGATGGGAATGTAGTTACTTAATTTCACATATTAAATAAGAAAAATTGTAAAATATCTCTTAAAACCAGCAGAACTTGTAGTTTTGAGTTTAATAAGTTTCATAGCTTATTTTTTTAATAGCAATATTTTGGACACAGAACTGAAATAGGACGTGCTCAAAAGAAGGATGACAACCTCAATCTACATTTTTTATAATAGAATTTAAGTTCATATATCTAAAGATAATCGATTCTAAATTATTGATCTTACTTGACTGAAAATATCACTGGTGGCAGTGGTAGACATCGGCAAAACCAATCAAACTAGTTTTGTGTTTACAATTATGAAACTAATTTTTGAATGTCTAGAGTTGTTACAAAACTCATTCATTAATATATAACATGTAAAAATCGTATCACAAGACATGACATTTTCAAACACTAGATAACACCAAACTAAAAAAGTTCATTTGTAAAAATCAGCGATAAACCTTATTAATATGACCCACTCCTTATATAGAAACAAACAAGCATACACCACTTACTAAATACTATCATACAATTTAACCCCAATGAAAACTGATTGTGCTTATCAGAAATCTGCAAGCGCTACAGACAAGCTCCAAATAAATACTTTCTGGTAATTTGATGAGTTTTGACGAGACCGCTTCGGCTTACTCACACGCAGTCTGACGGCAACTAACAGTTTGATGAGTAAGGTATTTTGACGGCAAATTAGTATGGATTATGGATGTTCTGGAATGTCCATCACGATACTGTCCAAAAATAATAGGAAAGACATTCCAGATTGTTCATGAGTATTCAATTTTTATTAAAGAAATTCTTTAAGACAATGATAAGAATGACTCTGGAAGAGGTTTAAGCTAACTTGATAGGCCTACTCATAAAATTATTATGAGAAGGCTGCTAATAACAGTAAAGGTGTGGAATATTAGTGCTGTGAAATGCCACTCCCGCCACCTGGTGCGCTGGTGTTGTAAGTTGAAACTTGTTGGCAGTACTTACACTTACACGCTTTGTTTAAATGCTTTTATAGTCTTTTGTGGTAGTGATTTACATTTATTATGTGAAAAATGAATATAGACGTTAGACATTGAAAACACTGACTTCCAAAAAATTATGAAATCAGGGCAAAAGATATTTTAGTAACTTTACTTTTAGACTGCTCTGTTATTGGTTTTAGTTATAAACTTATGTAAAAATGAGGATTAAGATCATTTGAGGAGATATTTTTTTCTTACTCCTTTGGCCCACTTGAAGACTGCTCCTTTTGACATAGGAGATTTCAACGTTCAGGAACTTCCATACCCGGGAAAGGATTAAATTTCCTTTAGTGATAAGTGAAAGGAGGGAAAGGGGAGAGTTCTGCTGAGGAGAAGAGGTAAAGGGCCAAAATGTATGGTGATAAAGCCTATAAGCGTTCTGAAACCTCCTATAGACATTCTCGCCTGCACCAAGCAGATTGAATGTTTTATACTATTCATTGATAAGTAAATGTGACAAAAGGATATTTTTTTCTTGAATTAATAGGCTTCAGTCATCTCAAATCAAGAGATTCCACAGGCATAATTTCTTTAAATCAAAGTAGACTATAAATTACCTAATAACACATAATAACAACACATAAGTAACACAAATGGCAAAGTAACAATGTCAAATTGATTTCCCAGGTGTTTTTTTTTCACTTGTGTGACAGGCAGCAAATATTTTTTTCCAATATTGGTTTTTTGACAATGTTAAAAATGAAGTATGGCTTTGTTGAGAAAATTCTGTGGGATAATAATGATTATCTGATAATAATGAGATGATTATTCTATAATATATTAATGATATTCAAAATGTGGAGTTAAGGTTTGCTTTTAGGTAGTGGTTTTAATTTACAAGTTGAGGCAAGAAAATTCAAAAAATTTCTAAGAACAACATGTTTTAAAAGATTGGTGGTAAATAAAAAAAAAGAATGAGAAGGGCAACAAAAAAAGTTGTACTACCTAAAGCAAGGATCTTGAATAATTAAATGGGCAATGAAGAGTACAACTAAGATATTATCCTATCCTATACTGTACGAGGTAATACGAAGAATGTCTGTGGCAATGTATTTTCCATGATCTTGAAATCTAGCGGGTAGACTTGTCTTAAACTTTGCATTTAAGAGTGTTTTGACCAAAAATAAAGAGTGTTTTAACCAAAAAATGAGTTAAGAAACAGCGTCAACCACAGGGAAAATTGATTTTTGACTAAAATTAAGTTTAAAAATTGTAATTTTTAACATTGGTCAAATAGGTTGCTATTTTGGTATTTAACGAAATAAAATAATGAAATGTAAAAAGAAAATTAATAAAAGAAGACTACATTTAAGCATTCTTCATGAAACCAGCTACGAGGGCTATTCAGAAAGTAATAAACGTTTCCGTCTTACGCCGCTAGGCGCGCGCGTATCGCCTATGTTCGGGTATGAGAGCGCTCGGGGCCTCAGTGGCTATCCAGCCGTGACACTAGGAGCATCGTCACGCTGCCAGTTTTCTTTCTTTTTAAATTCAAAATGGCTGCTCCTATAAAAAATCCCACCAGTTGCGAAGTGCAATCAGTAACACACTTTTTGTTGGCAAAAAACTTAAAACCGATAGAGATTAATCGATTTTTATTCTTCTAATTGCAACACAGCAAAGTCTGTGAAACTTGAGAGAAAGATAACGAAAGCTCCGTTATGGTGGAGCAGCGGTTTTCACGGATCTTCTCGTCAACTTTAGTGACCAGTTCGTCAGTCACGATGCTTGGTCGTCCACTCTACTGCTCATCAAGAACATTGGTTCGGTCATTTGTAAATTGAATACACAACTTACGCACAGAACTTTCATTCAAGACATTGTTCCCATACACCTCGCACACTTTTCAATAAATCTTTATCCGTTTTAAGTTTTTTGCCAACAAAAACCGTGTTACCGATCGCACGTCGCAACTGGCGGGATTTTTTAAAGGAGCAGCCATTTTGAATTTAAAAATAAAGAAAACTGGCAGCGCGACGATGCTCCTAGCGTCACGGCTGGATAGCCACTGAGGCTCCGAGTGCTCTCATATCCTATAGGCGATACGCGCGCGCCTAACAGCATAAGACGGAAACGTTCCTTACTTTCTGATTAGCCCTCATATTAACTGTGAAGAGGTATAGTTAGTTGTCGGTGTAAACTTAATAGCCTCATTACCATGATACTATAACAAAATTGAATTAAAACCAACAAGCAAGGCTTTGGTCAACCAGATAATTAGCTAGATAAGGCCTTTTTCAATCTAAACCAAAAGTGGTTTTATTTCTGATAATTGAGACCAAAAAGAAGAATGCCAGAAAGCATGTCATAAGAGAGTTCCGAAACCAAGCTTTCTGTGACTAAACAATTGAGATTGCTATAAAAAATTGGATTGATATTGTTTGTAACAATGCTTGTGATTAAGAATAAGACTAAATTTCCTTTAATCCATAACTAGAAATTTAAAATTGTTTAAAAGAAAAAAATGCTTGAGTATTATACTAGTTTTTATCGGGACATTCCATCTATCTAGATCATGCAGCTTGGCGTCATGACAGCCGAAAAGCTATTGTGCTACAATTTTATTTTGTAGTAGATGCAATAAAGTGGCCACATTTTGTAAACAATCTAAGGATTCTTGAGTGTCATTACTTAAAGCATACAGGCAAATCATGAGAAGGCGAGAGGTTCTAAAGCGGAACTGAATATGAATGAAACATAAATATGGGAGGGGACAGAGCGGGGTAATGTGTGGGTACCTGGGTAAAGCATCGATTACGCTTGCTCGGGGGCTTTTGCTGCCGGTGACGGGGACCGGGATTTTGCTGGTTTTGGTGTTGGATCCCTTGCTCCTGGAACAAGAGCTTTGATGGATCACACACATCACAAACTACCTTGCGACCCATCTCCTCCCCACCAGCCACCTCATCATGCCAACTCTTTACCATTGATTCACTCTCCAAAGCAATATTTTTTAAGAAGTGTGAGTGGAAAGAAACTTTTTTTAGATAATGTCAGTCTGAGGCCTAGCTGCAATACAATAATAACGCACATTACAGAAGTAATGGAATGTTATTAAATTAAATAGAGTAAGTATCAAAATTTGTTTTCTATTTAGATTTATGTGGAAAGATAAAGAGTTCCTAGAATATGTTGTATGTCCTGCACTTCCATCTATAAGGCCATTGCAAACCTCCCTTTTCCCCCTGTATAACCTCCATTCATATTTTTGTTTTTTATTTTGAACTCTGTTAGCTGTCTAATCTACACGATTACTAAACTAATATTGAAAAGAAGTGCAACGGTCTGTCATGGATGTTACCAGCCCTTTTCAGCTAGAGGAGTGTAAAGTAGGCTTGGCCGCATCAGCAATTCAAGTGGATGGAACTAAAATTACTGAAATCCAGCAGTGTAGTGATTATCAGGCTTCGGCTGAAATGCCCAAAGAATGCTTTTCGGAGTTTTCTAACTTCAGATACATAAAGTAATTTTGTCATGGAAGATTTTCACAATTTTTTTTTTTGTGGTGACAGTCAAAGTTGTGAACAAAATGTACTTCTATCTATATATTATGCATACTATTATAGGATGTCTACAAAATTTAATTTGTATACGAGATTTCCCTATTTTTCCACCAAATATTACGGTTTATAAAAAATTTCACACAAGATAGTTCAAATCAGTATACCGTATATAATAATTCTTGAAAATAATTATTTCTACTCATAAATAAGGGAACGAGGGTTCCCCAATTCGGGAGGGGTAAGCAACCCTACTGTTGAGAAAGAGTGTCTCTGATCAGCGGACACGAGAATCTCCTCTCAATGGACAAGAGTCTCCGATTGACGGACACGAGAGTTCCCGTTTTGGCGGGCACGAGACTTTTGGATTCTCAGTGAAGTTTGGCCTTGATCCACGGTACAGAAGGCCCCCAATCGGTGAACACGAGCGTCTCCTATTGACGGACCCAAGAGTCTCTGATGGACATGTCTCCAATTGACACAAACACACTTGATTGAAAAACACGAGCGCAGTCTATTGTCAGTGAAGAGTGGCCTGAATTAGCGAGTGCCTCCAATCAACGAACACATTATGGCGAACATGGATGTCTGCAATAGGTGGTGAAGAAAGCCTTAAATCTGCATTTCAAAGGGATTTAGATTTGCTCTACAGAGCGACTAGATTGGCACTGAAGAGTAGCTACTATCGGCGAACGCAAGTGCTTTGAACCAGCGCACACGGGCACCTACAATCGGCAGGCATACGAGTCTTGGATTGGCGGGCACAAGGGACTGCTTTTAATCAAAATTCTTATATAAAACACACATTTTTTTGTTCATATTCCTGCATATGCCTTGCATATTCACACCAACGAAAAATTCCTCTAAAATTCCTGCTTTTTGTGAAATTTAAATGGTATGGCCACCCTGTATTAGTTACATGACATAAGGTGATCAGTTACGTGGAAATCCATATTTAAAAAAACTAAGGGTCCTAAAAATTTGAAAGGAAGTACTTAGAATAATTAATAGCTAAAACAAAAGACTTCATGTAAACCAACATTTCAACAAATCAAAATTTTACCATAGATATATCAGGAGAATATGAATGAAGGGAGAGTGTAATGAGTGTGAAGGACCAGATGAGATGTTGCTTTGTTATTGACAAAGACCAGCCGAATAAATGGTCAGGATCATTAATTAATAGTCTATTGAACAAAAATCACTGGGTCCACTTTGGAACCTTCAAAACATTCCAACTTTCCCACGATCTAAACGGCAACCTTTGAATTATAAGGTGAGTTCTATAACCACTCAGCTACCCAGCCATTCCCAAATATTAATATTTATTAAATACTTAATTAAAAAAAAAAAAAAAAAAAAAAAAAACGTAATTTGTCATTATTTGAAACACTCCAACATTCTTACAAAGCTAGGAACCCATTGTTAAACAGGAGCCTTCTACAGATTAGCAATGTATGGAAAATTACTTCTTTCTTGTTCAATTCTTTACCTAATGAAATAAAGAATATTTATTTGTGCAACTAGTGTGCAAAGTGAGCAATTGCCTCACTCGAGAGAAACCCTTACTCACGAGCCATAGGCGAGTGAGGAATGGTTTCTCGAGTAAGGCGATTGCACTTTGCACTCGAGTTGCACATTACATTTTTCCTACAGTTACCATAAAACAAACTATTATTACTAAAATCGTCATTAATGTCCATTTTGCGACAGCAAAACTACCTTTAGTTTACAAATGGCAAATCAATGAAATGGTGGCTTCTGCCGTGACCGGCAGTGTTGTGACAAGTACAACAGCTGACCAGCTGATTTACAGCCAGTGCTGCCAACGTATTTTGCGCGCATACGACCTTGTCTGCATTTTACGCACTCACTATTTCGTGCCTTCATGTTGCAAATCTGGAGTGAGACAAAGTAATTAGTGTGAGACAATGTTAACATTGTCTCACTGATGAGCGAATTGGCCACTTTGCTTTCTTAAATCAGTGAGAGAACATGTACATTGTTAGGTAACTGTAGGAAAATAAAATTAGTTTACAATTTTTAAAGTAAACCTTAGGGCCTACCTCACAACTCATGCCTTTTACTCACAACAGGAGTTTATGTAATAAATGTCTTGAGTTCATCTTAGACGATAGTTCACAGCTTGTTAAATTGTATGTTAATTCACAAATACTAAATAAGTGCCTAAATATATTTTCTATTTATTTTACTACGAACTGTATAATTTATTAAGATCACGGAATGTCATATTTTTGTACATGATGAGTTTACCACGATATTTATTTAAATTTAATGACTACACCTAAGGTGAATTTTTAGTAAATTATTAATTTATGTTGCAATTCCTTTGTGAAATACTTTCATTATTCAAATCATCCAGATTCCACAGTATAAAATAGCCACTTTTTGTCATTTCGGAAGATTCATGTAGTCTGCTGGCAGCATTAGTCATGTTACTGAACTACTGGACCATTTTTGTTGCATGTTTTTTTTCGCATTTATGTTTTATGGATAGGTCTACTTACGCTTACATCCTTATTATTTATCTATCTAGCACTTGTGTGGATACTTCTCATACTTTTCTACATCAAATATAAATTACAGCTAATTCAATAGATATATGGCCATTTAAAACTAGTGTGGCAGGGTTAGAGGGTGCAACCCCACACAAGGGATATCTCCTGAAGGTGCTTTAGCAGTGAACATGTAAATGAGTTCTCAGATACATACATTTTTTTTAAACAACAATCTATAACATGATCTTAAAAAAGCCGCATCTAGTGCTAGAACAGTAACATTCGGAGGCATCAGTACCAGTGCTAGGTAGATGACTCATAAGTAATCTATTTTATCGGAGGTCTATAAGGCAGTGCTGTGTGCTATAATTAACAATCGAAATGGCCGCTAGAAATACAGCCTGACCTGTATCAACATAAATAATGTGGATTTTTATTAACAGTTTATCGTTTTCTCAAACATAATATTCCATATGGGCAAGATGATCATCATTGGTTACCATGGACAGCCAGCAGTGAAAGACGTAAATTGTAAATTTACTCAAGAACTTTTGTTCTCTTAATAATTTTGAGCAGCGCAAAAACCCTCTTCAATTCATTCTGGACATTAGTGGATCTTCTTTTTAAGAAAAGTGCACTGATGCTTAAGTCTAAGGCTGTAATAAGACTCATTATCTGTTCTACATAAACTTATTCAGTATAGAATACATCAACTCCAATAAGTGAGGTTTCTATTGACAAAGATGAGGGTAAAAAAAATTTTCCTACCACTGCATAGAAAGAATCACATTTGCCAGTAATGCCACACCTGTAAACCGTACGTAATACAGTTCATTTCCGTTTCATTCCCACTCTAGAGTGGCAATGTTCATTCCTGCATGCCAAATCAAGTAGAAATTTAAGGTCAACTATTGTTACAAACCATGATTCAGCCGTTGGTCATTGTTGTCGTTGAGTAATTGCTGCTTTGTTAGTTAGAGGTTATGTTTGATAGTTAAAAGTGTGTTCCAACAGAAAAAAATCAAAACATAACCTAACTTAAATGTCTTGTAAACAATAAAACATTTAATCTGTTGCAATTATGGTGGTAGGAAAATTCTTGTGTATATTACGAGCAGAATTAGTCATTGCTGCTCTCAAAATTTTTTGCCGCACTCAGCTAACACTTTGTGTGGACATTCACAATTCTTGGGTGGCAATGACGTGCTTTGCGCTCTTATACACAAAAAGCAGTTTTTTATAGTAAAAAATGAATATTTTACGGTTGTCTATTCTTAGTAGTTTTGAATATTTTAGTTGTTGTCCATTCTCGTTTAGTGATGTCTATTCTTCTGGAGCTTCTTCTGAAGATAACCAATGGATATCCATTGTTTACTTTTTGCCCAAAACATTTAATTAAAGATTTCAGACTAGTCAATAGCGGCAGCGGACTCAATGGCACTTTAATTTGTAGTGGCTATTTTGATTTTGTGTTTAAGTGCACAACGTAGCCCACAGACCTTCGATACTTACAGATAGATTCCTTATGCGTCTATCTACCCAACACAGACACTGGCATGCCTCTACCTACACCTTTGCCTTCACCAGATAAAACGGAACTTATTTTTTTTGTTATTATTTTTTTTTTTTTTTTAAACCTCCACTGCCCGTCACCATGGGCTCACCACCAATAGGTCTGTGCGGTGATCTAAAGACAGCAAGGTACCGTCACGGCATTAAGTCACATAGGCTAGCCAGAGGTGACCGCTCATGTTTGTGCAATGTTGTCGCCCGGGATCGAACAGGGGACCGCTGGCTTGTGAGGCCAGAGCTCTATCACTGAGCTGCCGCTCCCGTAACTTTACAACTGCTTGAACTTTAAAAGTTACAATTGTATTTCTGGCCCAGTGATAAACTGTTTATATTATAGTACAGGGTATCCTTTGAGATGACACTTTGGTAACTGTGAGAGCGTAGTTGCACCGAAATATGCATATAAATTTTGGCAAGACACTTTTCAACTGAGAGACGGCTACTTTAGGGCTGTTCAAAGAAGAGCTTTTACTTTTGTTATTCTTTTGTATAACAAAAGCTCTTTAGCTTCAGATAAAGAAGGAACAAACTGTTGAAAAGGAGAATTTTTTGGCACTAATCGCAAGATAACATGGTATCTGTAGTATGTGTTCTCGACCTTTATAGGGATACTGAGTGTTTAAGGACCAGTTGAAACTGTGAATTAATTAAAAAATGTCCTTGGAATTAATGGAAAACTAATTATTTATAATTTTATAGGATATGTCTAAAGTGGAAGAGGGATTTTTTAGTTGTATGTATGATTTTTTTTATGAACCACACTATATCTACCTCAATAATATCACTTATCAAAATATAAATGTAAAAACAAACGTAAAGATGTTTTTCGAAACTCACTGATTTGACTTTGACTTTTTCACTTTATAGCCAAGTAATAAAATATATCATTCTTGCAATGCTGATTCTGATAGAGATAACTGTGGACTCTTAACATATCCCGAATAGTTCAAAATTGTTGATTCAAGATAGGTTAATAGAGCTTCCACTGTATATAGGATGTCCCATAAGTAAAGTCCCAAACTCCGGGAAATGGTTTAAGAATCAAAATACAGAGAAAAGCAAGGATACAATTTTTTCCAAAATAAAATCACTTTGTTTAGGAGATATCTGCCATGTAGTTTTCAGGAAAAATTTCATCTTTGAATTTTTCCCGCCTCTCTGAGTCTTTCTGAAACTTGGAATGTATGTGAAGGCAAACAGACAAAATTTAAAACTGTACAATTTAAAATAAAAATGGCACCAATTAATTTTTTTTAACAGATATGGGAGGAAAACTAAAACTGTATTATTGCCACAAAATTTAAATTGAAAAAGTTTAAATTGAAACTTTATTTGGGAATAAGTATCTTTTGAATTGACATACGTACCCCGAATTACATGAAAATTAATAGGAACAAATACAAAGATAAAAAAGCAGATATCTAGTAAACAAAGTGTTTTTGGAAAAACAATTATTTTTATTTCCCTTTGTTTGAGCTAGTACAATCATTCCTAGAGCCTTTACTTATGGGACACCCTTGTTTACTAACTTTTAAGTACAGTTATTAACATTTTTAAAATGTGTAACAGAATTAATGATCTCAAATGTTTCCCATTTTACACACTTTTCCTGTAAGTTAAATTATTTTAAAGCCAATGAAATTTAAATAACTGTTCCTGACTAATTACTTAAGTTATTACAACACTATTAGTTTAAGTATTTGCATAAGTGAAGGCCACGTTTTAAAAGAAAGTTTCTTAAAGATGTGTACATTATTAATAAAATGGAATGATAACTTGCAAAAAAACCTTGTGTTGATAGCAAAAACACTCTTTCATACCCAAGCAATAGTGCATCTTACTCAATCCTTAAAATTGTTACACCATTTTTTTATATGAGTTTGTATTTTGTAAAAGCATTATACATTTGTAATACAGGTATTAAAAGTAAAATACGTAAAACTCTTTAAAGCTGACTGCATTTACAATGAAGACTGGGATATGAATTAGCTAGCTTATCTGGTTTGAAATAGTTTGTTTTGGTGAGGGTAAATAAGTCAAACAGTCACATTTTACACTGATATTTTGCCCCTTCTTGCGACTTCAACATAGATAAGGAAAAGCTCCTAACTACTGTACTGATGAAAAAGTAACCCCTGGTGAGTGGAAAGTGTGTACTGTCAGTCTCAACTGCCCTTTGTAGGACCAGATCCACGAGGGTAGATAGTAAAAAGGTACAAAAAATGTAACAAATTTACAGAAATTTAAGAATTAAACAATTTAATTTATAAGTAAGATGGGCGAAAGCCTTATTTTGAATGGAACACTCCTGATATTGTATGTCTGACAGTTCTCATATGTTTTTTTTTTAAACACAATATTTAACAAAACTATCAATCACATTTATCATACAATGACCAAATCTTAAATTTTGGTCATTTTAAGAGAATATATTGTTATTCAAATTTTTAAGTAAGGGATATTTACCAGTTTGACAACAAGAAGTCAGCTGAGACGATGGTCGTGAATTTTTTCATAGAAGACTAATACGTCGCGGTTAATGCGAAAGGAATTAGGGTAAGGGCCCTTTTGGAATTAATTCTGTGCTTTGCTCCTAAAAATATTAAATAATTTTTCTTGCTGTAGATCGCCGCACAGGCTTTTATTCGCCCATAGTGATAAGCAGTTGATGGTTTTCATTACAAAGAAACTTGAGTAATATTCATTGAAAAAAGTTAAGTTTTTTTGAGATTGTTGCTTAAAAAGTGTATTTTACAAGTGAGACTAGTTTAATTAATCTTAATTAAGTTGCTAAATTTTCTTTAAGTAACACTTTGGTTTTAAGCTGAGGATGGTGTACACCAGATCGCTCTTCCTTGTAAACAGAATAAAAGAGAGTCCATTCCCTTTTGTTGCGACTCAAATCCAATACCTAAGATGTTGATTACCAAGCAATAATCCTTGTTGACTACCTTTAACTTTCGAAAATAATGTGATGTTATGTTTTTAAAGTATATTAAAGCTAAATGAAAAATTGTTTGCCGAAAGACGCAAGCAGCAGAAGCAAAAAGCAGAAGAAAGAAGACAGCTTAAGGAAGCAGTAATAGCCAGCTAGCTGCTGAAGATGGAGACAGACCCCAAGAAGCACGAGTTGGAGAGTCAGACATACTTGTTTTAGCAGAGGTTTCTTATTGCCATGTTATTTGCCTAGTGCCTATATGCTTAAAAATATTGAGATTATTTTCATGCTTGACTCAATCAGTTGGGGAAGTACAACATAAAGTACAACATTCACATAGATTCAAAAAGTTTCAGGATGTCTTTATAATTTTGTTACTAATAAAGAAAGACCAATGAAACTTGGATCTTAGTTATAGGACATAAAATACTACTTTAACACACTTTCAGTGATTTCCTATCTTCTATGGGGAACAGCCCACAAAGAGTCACAAGGAAATCATAAATGTAAGTATGGGTTGATATTCACATTAAATTGGTTATAATTAGTAGAGATGAACGCCACAAACTCCACCTGAAATGGATAATAAGTTAAAAAATATCAGGGGGCTAAACTTAGCATTAAAATCATACATTAAAACAAAATTTTAAAATGCTATAAATTTTGGCATATTTTACCTTTTAAGTTTAGGTTTGTGGCAAATTGCTCTGATGGAGTATGGCATGGTTTGGCATTGACTAATCAAGATTTCTCACAGACTTCCATTGCCTTCCTTAGAGGAAGTCCTAGATCAAACTTACTTGGGCTACATCATGTCACACATCCTTTTAAAGGCCTTAAACTTCAGAACAACTGGCCACAAATTGAACCTCAAAAGGTTGAACATGTCGGCCGTTATTACAATTTAAATTTTTGTTAAATATGTTTTTACAGCTAATTTTAATCTCATCATTTTTTAACTGGTTATCCATCTGAGATTGAGTTTGTGGTGTTGTTATTGACTAATTGAGATCTTTAATTACATATATACATCAACCATGCTTAAGTTTAAGATTTTCTTCTGACTCCTTGTGAAAGATCGAGGAAGACAGAAAATCACTGAAAGTATTTCATTCGTATTTATGTACTGCAACAAAGTTCCAGGTTATGTTGATTCATCATTATTATTCACAAAATTATAAAGACGTCCAGGGACTTTATGAACACCCGGTGTGTTAAAAACATACTTCATATATATAGACTGAATAGTCCAAACAATACTGTTTACAGATAAAGTAAGCACGCACCCTTGAGGGTATTTAATGTTTTAGAATGGACTGGTTTGCAGCTAATGGTTTATCTATAAATGTGTCAAAAACACAAATGATAAAATTTTCAGCTTCCTATTTTGATGTAAATAAATTAAATGCAAACTCAAACGTTCCTGCCATGAACTCTCAAAATTTAGTTGACTATTTTGGAATCAAAATTGATTCAAGCTTAAATTGTAACACACATTGAAACCTTTTAAGGCATATCTAAACGTTTAACTTCAGCCACTTTTGTAATTTGTGTAACTAGGGTCACCACAAATTTTGAAACCCACATTTCAATTTATCAAGCATATTTTTCTTCTTTCACGAATTACTGTCTGATTGCATGGGGCTCAGCCAGCTTAGCCACAAAAGATTTTTGTTCTCCAAAAAAGGGTAATTAGAACCACAGCAAAAGTCCCTCTATTTACTAGTAGTAGGCAAATTTTTATAAAATCAGAATCTTCACATTTTACAGCTCCTACATTTATCAAATGTCCTTAAGAGTCTGAAGTTCCCGCCGTCTGGTATTTTCATTACCATAAGACTAATATTAAATTTCATACGCCCACTTTTTCTTTTGTCAAAAAAGATTCATTATGTAATTGTAAAGAAAATGTTAATACCTAGGTCCCAATGAAATCAAAAGTTTTATATGATTGTTTGTTTGATTAATAATTAGCAAAGTACTCTCAACTTTTTTGGTTTGAAAATGGACGTGTTTTTTCAGTAGTTTAATCTTATAAATCGCTCTTAAATCATGATTTTAATTTCAGAGTGTTCTAGATATTAAAATGCCCTTTGAAATGACATAAAGATTAATCTTTTTCAACCGATATTAAAGGCGTAGCAGATGTTTCAAATTGAACGTTAGTCTTATGGCAATAAAAATCCAAGGTGACCGGTACTGCAGACTCTTAATGGTAGAAGAGTTTTTACACATTCATGCTTAACCAAGAAAACCACCCTTACCCACCAGATTTAAAAATACATTTTAACCAGTACAACATAGAATCAAATTATTTCATCCATCCCCACAATACATGGGGCCCAAAATTTGTAATAAATTACCAGTAGCCATTAAATATATTGATTCTTTTTCCAAATTACAAAAAAAAAAAAATAATAAAAAATAAATAAATAAATAATTAAATTAAAAGAGTTGTTGGAGAAGGCTTTTTATTCAGAGGAAGAATTTCTAGATGGGGAAAAATAATGTGTCAAATTATTGTTACTTATATAATTGTTTAGAGACCAGGATAAGAAAAAAAAAAAACATTTAATTTACGGTACATATTGTTTAGCTACAAGATCTATATTAACTGTTTTTTACTAATCACACATTTTTTATTGTATTTGTATATTGATTGTATTTGACCTGTCAATCGTATTGATGTCATGTGATGATTTTGAACAAAAAAAATATAAACAAGTCAATCTGTTTCATATCATATATATTTTTCATACCCCATGTTGGTATTATTCATAAAATTCTTTTATTGGGAATTTATTTCCAAGCCGAAAATAGTTCTTAATTCAAAGTGGCAGAACTGTACTATAGTATAATTATTTCAATAAATATTAATTTTTGTTCAAACTCAATATATTTGTTAACATTAAATTAGCAGTTCTCAATGATTAATTCAACGATACTCAATATTTTAATCTACATAAGTCCAGTATTCAGATTTGTGTATTGTTTTAGCCTAACACCAATACCTCCATCTGCAGTTTCATTGTGTAATAAGAACTATAGTTGACAACTATATAAACATTGGAACTGCAAACAGAGATATTTATTAGAGATGGACAAGTCCAACAATTTCAAGAAAATTTTCTGGAGCAAAATTTTTACGATCAGGCTGGATTTTATTTTTACTCAGAAATTTTTGGGGATGCAAATTTCCAAACAATGAATGTTTACCTCCTGCTGGGTTATCTTGCTAACACGAATTCCATGAACTGGGAGACAATTTATTGTTCAGCTCATCTACTGTTCAACATCCCGTGACCCCAGGTAGTTTATTCAAGAGGGGTATTTTGCTCCTTCTACCAATTACTACTTTCTGAACCAATTCACACCCCACAAAATGTTTTTCGAATGAAACATAAAAAAACATGTTTATTAGATTTTTAAGTTTATAATTTTAAATTTACAATGTTTTTGATTCGTTTTTCCACCAACTAATTATGTTTTCTGATGTAGCAAAAAATATCTACATGAATACATAAAAATAGTAATAAACAAACTTAGGCATAGTAAGTTATAGGATTTTCACAATGTTAATATTTGTTCCGATTTAAATTTTTTAATTACGGTATTTATTATTATTATTATTATTATTATTTGGGTAGGCCTCATTTATGTAATAGAGTCTCGTTTCCTTTAAATTTTACCAATTATTTTGATTGATATTTTTTATTTACTGAAGTTTTATTTTCATTTTTAATGCCACACGTTTAAGCTTTCATTCAGCAAGACTAGTGTAAAATTTGACACAATTGTAAAAAATTTTCATCACACAAATATTGTTTAGTGTTTGTTTTTTTAAAACTTCTTTATCTGAAAGAAAAGTTTAATTTTTTCCTTATCCCTATGTGTACTGTAAGTATCAAAATTAGATATTTTTCATCTTTTTAACAAAAAAATGTTTGTTCTAATTAAGTAGTTAGTATTGTTCAAGACTTTACAGTTATACTATTTTCTACATTAATGAACATTAATTTGTTTTTATACAACAGTCAGATAAAAGTCTAAACAAATATATCCCAATAGCTGCGAAAAGAGCAGTCAAGTAACAAATTTGGAATGGAAAATAAAAATTCCTGTCCCGTCCCAAACCAAAATAGCATTCCCGTTCATCCCTTAACATTTAAGTTAATCTACAACCTCGATTTGCAGTTTTGGAGCAAATATACCATTTTCAACACTAACAAGATATTTCTATTATGGCCATTTAGAAAATAAAAAAATTGTAATTATTAAGCGCTCAATCAAAGTCATAGAACCTTTATAGTATATAATAACCTTTATAATATAATATTATAATATAATACTGTTTAAGACAATATAATACTACGAGGGCTATTCAGAAAGTAAGGAACGTTTCCGTCTTACGCCGTTAGGCGCTCGCGTATCACCTATATTAGGGTATGAGAGCACTCGGGGCCTCAGTGGCTATCCAGCCGTGACGCTAGGAGCATTGTCGCGCTGCCAGTTTTCTTTATTTTTAAATTCAAAATGGCCGCTCCCGTAAAAAATCCCGCCAGTTGTGAAGTACGATCGCTAATACGGTTTTTGTTGTCAAAAAACTTAAAACCGATAAAGATTTATCGAAAAGTGTGCGAGGTGTACGGGAACAATGTCTTGAATGAAAGTTCTGTGTGTAAATTGTGTATTCAGTTTAAAAATAACCGAACCAATGTTCTTGATGAGCAGTAGAGTGGACGACCGAGCATTGTGACTGACGAACTGGTCACTAAAATTGACGAGAAGATCCGTGAAAACCGCTGCTCCACTATAATGGAGCTTTCGTTATCTTTCCCTCAAGTTTCACGGACTTTGCTGTGTTGAAATTGAAAGAATAAAAATAGATAAATCTCTATCGGTTTTAAGTTTTTTGCCAACAAAAACCGTGTTACCAATCGCACTTCGCAACTGGCGGGATTTTTTACGGGAGCAGCCATTCTCAATTTAAAAATAAAGAAAACTGGCAGAGCGACAATCCTCCTAGCGTCACGGCTGGATAGCCACTGAGGCCCCGAGTGCTCTCATACCCTAATATAGGTGATACGCAAGCGCCTAACGGCGTAAGACGGAAACGTTCCTTACTTTCTGAATACAACTCGTATTTATAAAATCAAAGAATTTTAATTTGCTTCTTGTGATCCATAATTGATCAATTAAAGTTCAAGATTATAACAGAGAGTTTACTGGCCAACTGTTCCTTAAAACTAACAATAGATGTAGATTTTGAAGAATATCCAGACGATGGTAAACTAAATGGCATTACAATACAAAAAGAAAACTGTGCAAACATTGAGAGAGCTAAAATATTCAAATTCTTCATTTGCTATTAAAAAATAAATAGAAAAATCTTGCTCACAGACCATATTATTTGGAATATGGGTAATCAGGAAATTACATGCTCTTATTTTAAAGTAAACAAATTTTTAATTTATTTAATTTTAAATAATTCAGTTTTCACCAAAAGTTGTAAATAATTTACATTGTTGATTATTTTCCCAATGCTTGATGGCTTAAGTTTGTAATGCAACTAAAAGGATGACACTCACACAAAGAAAGTTACATGAATATAAGAAAAAAAAAAAAAAAAAATAGATAAATGTTGATTGTTTATTAAAATTTGTTTTGAATTTTTTTGGTTTGACAGGGTGTCTACTAAAATCCTAAAATGAAATTCACAACTTTTCCCAACTTTCCTAGGCCACTTTACTTAAAATTACCAACCAAAAAAGCAGCCTCACAGCTGGTATTTTTGTAAAACTCTCCAAAATAAACTGTTAAGTTTTGTAAAATACCTTAAAAATCTTGTATTTTATTACATAAGTTTTTATTATCTTGAGTTTTTCCCAACCAAAAACAAAAAATTCCTGAATTTTTCATTAGCCTACTTTTCCTGACCTCTCAAAATTCCCTAGATCCCGACTTTTCCCCACCGGTAGACACCCTGTTTGATAAATGTAACAACATCTACAAATTAGTATCATGATCCCTTAAAACCCCTATACCCTCTTAACAAATTTTGGGATGTTAAAATTTCATGCAGTGAGTTAAACTGTAAAAAATAAAACAATATAGAATAAAAACCCTTTAATTTTATTAATCACAGATAAAAAACACTTATACACATTTTAAAATATATAAAAAATAAAGCTGTAAGCTCAGTGTGACAGAAGCAAGTGCTGCAGAATGAACATGGATTTAAGCTTTGCGGAGACCAACCTGTTTTGCTGGGAGTTGGACTCTGGTACGGGGGAGAGGCTATGTTGAGCTTTGCTGTTCTCCTCTGTAGCGTCAAAGTACACGGACGCGGGCTCTTCCTTGCCGGGACTCACGGGGCTGTGGCCGGGACCTGCACACAAGTTTAACTCTACAGAGCTGGACATTTGACTGTTTGAACTTTAGCTCTTTTGGTGCTACCGTACGCGATAGTATATCATTCCTCGTCTTCTCCCGAAAAGGTAAGTAGCGACATCTGATCAGCATCAGTCAATCTTGAACGAGAATGTCAGTTGACTTAATTGTTATTCGGAAACACCAATGATTCCGTTGGATTCTCTATGCAATACGGACATGAATTATCGTTCTTTAGCAATTTTTGGGTTGAATATTGAATTTTACATATTTTTATTAAAATTCAAATACTTTATTTTCGTATCAATTTGTACAATGTGTGATTTGATACAATATACACATATCATGAATCATCATTATTCTACATTTGCAGTCAATAACACTGTCAGAATAACAAAAGATTAAAAATCATATATTATGAAAATAAAAACCAATAATAAAACCTTTGATAAAATAATATAATAAAACAAAAATCCACCTAAGGTCTTCTTTGCTCCAGATACTCAGAGAAAAAAGCCTGAACTTCTAAAAACTTCTTCAACTCTCTCCCAAATTGACCTTCGGACCGACATTCTTTTATTTTTTGGGGCAAACAATTAAAAAACTTAATACCAAAAGGTCTATAAGCTCCTTTTTCGAATTTTGAAGTCTTGTGGATTGGTTAGATAGTTGATAAAAGTTGTGAGAATGGTACAACTTAAAAACATTAACTTGTTGTTTGGCCAGTAATTTAGAGGCAACATGAATGACCAGTTCTAGTCAGTGCTGGTTTTCAGGCAAAGAGGTGCTACGTTTATGCATTTAAAGCAAATCCTAGGATCGCTTATAGCAATGAGTTAGAAGTTTGTTTCAACTTAAAAAATATCTTTATTAATAAAATTGTACATATTTCAAGAATAGTGTCAGAACAATGTATTCTAATAAAGCTCTTCACATAATAGCCTCTACCCCTTCTAACAATAACTATAAAAGTAAGCATGGCGTCCGCTTTCTCCACAGAATAGATCTTTGGCGTCTAATACCAAAGAAATCACCACTAAAGTAAATTGGGATTTTCATCTAATTATATCTTGGCTGTTTTAATTTTTTGTTTTGTTTATTCTTATACCCAATCCCTTGGAAACCCTAGCACTTTTCAAAACCAATGTAAAAATACTTCTTAATACTGAAATAGTTCAACATTTTTTTATTTTTTACCATCCCTAGTTTAAAACAACACTTATTCCTGTGATACCCAGCTGAATATGTACTACTGGTATATACTCTTTCTAAAAAACTAAGTTTCTTCATTACCTTCCTCAAAAATTCATTGAAAAGGTATATATTAAAAAAAAAAAATTAAAACAGCCAAGATATTATTAGATGAAAATCCCAATTTACTTTATTGGTGAATTCTTTGGTATTAGACGCAAAAGATCTATTCTATGGAGAAAGCGGACGACATGCTTACTTTTATAGTTATTGTTGGAAGGGGTAGAAAGCTTTTATGTGTAAAGTTTTATTAGAATAAATTGTTCTGACACTATTCTTGAAATATGTACAATTTTAAGAATAAAGATATTTTAAAAGTTGAAACACACTTCCAACTTATTGCTGTAAGCGATCCTGGGATTTGTTTTAAATTCACGTACCTAACACCTCTTTGCCTGAAAACCAGAACTGACATAGGCGTGCCCAGCTCTTCAGTAGTGGTGGTGCCAACTGAGAAAGATTTAATCTTTATAAATGTTATAGATATATGTATTTATGGTATATATTAAATTAATAATACATTAAACCTAATTGGTTGTTTTGAAGGGGGAGAGGAAATTTCCCTAAATTCAAGCAAAAAAGTAAACATTTAGGTGTGCACTAATCGGGATTGATTAACGACGATCCAAGGATCAATCCCGTTTTTCGTCCATCATAGATATACAGAATATTCAGTTTCATATTTATAGAATATTATAACAAAGCTAAAGACATTTGTATACTGTAATTTATCTATCAAATCCTTTATTTCTTTTACAACTGAAGATAGCTTTCGTTTGTAAACTAAATAGTTAATGATTCCGAAGACGGTAATTTCGTTGCTGCCGTACACCTACCCTACGAGCAATGTGATGTTGGAATTTACCAGTATCAAGCTGTTGTTTGATAACCCTAGCTCCTTCAACAATATTTCCTAAAACTAAGTACAAATAAATCCAAATTATACAAAGTTTGTACTGTATTGTCAAATTGAGATAATCGTAATTCCCATGAAATCCCCTTCTAAATTAATCCCAAGTATTCAAATAAGACTTGATATTCTGAATAAACATTAACCATACAGCAAAATTAGAAAACAGGGTTTTCCGGTAGGACTATGGTTTAGGAGAAAATGCTACAAACTACTACAAGAGTCATGATAATTACACAGTTATTAATTTATTTATGTTGCTGGTATTAATAAAATGAAAGTATTCATACATTGGTTACTGTAACAATCAATCATAATTTATTTTAATCTAATCGTAAAATCCTTAAGATTTTAACGAAAGCCTGATAGAAACTAATAATATTATGACACAAACTAAAATAAATCCATTTAATGGAATCCACTGTGGGAATTAAGGAGCGCACCGAAAGTACGGAGAGACAAGAAATTATTGTTAGCTCCCGGAATCTGCCAAGTACGAATGCGAATGCGGCCGATGATGCGAGCAAATTCAAAGTTTTGAATCTGCTGTTTCCCGGTTTCTACAACGTAAAAATCCCATTTTACACAGACCAAATTTCAATCTAGTGGTGGTGCAGCGGCACCACGTGGCACCACCCGTGCGCACGCCTATGAGAACTGACGAGCACTTTCATGTTGCTACTAAATTACTGGCAAAATCAATAAGTTTATGTTTTTATGTTTGTTTGTACCATTCTCACATTTTTTATCAACTTGACAAGAGCAGCGACTTTATTCGAGTACAGATTTTTTGCCTCTAAATCCTTAACAGCAACTTTTGAGCAACACAAATATTTAAATCACTACACTGAGTCAATTAGGAAATTGAAATGAAATACAATTATATTCAAATATGAGGGAAAAAACTGTGTCAGTTACATGATAAGTTTCGAAGATTCGTTTGTTAAAATTTGAATCTACATTTAAATTCAAAACACAAAATTGATTTTATTTTGTATGTTTAATGGATTTTGTAAGTAAAAAAGGGTTAAAGATTTTCAATTTACATATCCTTACTGTTCCAGCTCTCTTCAGTTAGTTCTTAGTGGATTATTCATTGGAGTGATAAAACCCGTGCACAGGCTATGAGATATGAGATAACAAGATTTCCTGCAGTTTCACTCATCTAATCCATGCTTTCACTAAAAATTTATTGTACTTAATACAACTTTACTATAGTACAGCATACTGACTAGTATAATACATATTTACACCACTTGTTTGATATCTGTAGTAGTAATTACATTTTGTAATTGCCATATAATTTCTTATAACAAAAATCTCCCACAATAGATTTGACTCTACAACAAAGTGGATGGCCTTTTGTAGGCACTGGATCGGTTAGTGAAAAAGGCAATTAAAGAATCCAAGAGTGCTTGTAATAAACTGAATTTATGTAAGCTACTATATGAAAAAACCTCATGCGGCATTTGATGAGCTAACAAAATACAAAAGACTTGGTTTGACCAAAATGTGTGCAGCACCCTGGTGGTTATGGGAACATCCACTGTGTATATTTTTTTAAATAGAGGGAGGAAACAACCAACCTTTGGTTTCTGGTTTGGTGTTGGTTGCGTCGGGTGTGTTGCGTTTGTTTTCTCGAGCAGTGTGTGTGGAGCCATCATTGGATCGGTCTACTACTCGAATCTCCAGGCGGCCGGAGACAGCTTTCAGCTCCATGGGCATACCCTCATCTATACACCAACAACCACTTTGTACACAATCCACCCAAATTGGGCTCAACTCTGGAAATCGCTTTTATTTTCAGGTTAAATTAGTTTGATGTGATCAGCAATAAAAAAATCTGTTGTGTGTAAGACAATTAAATTTTTCTTGAGTTGAGAGTGTCTTTAACAGAGAAGCTACTGCAAGGTGTTTTTAAATTATAGTTTTGTACAGTGGGCTTTTGACAAATTTCCAAAGTGGCAACCCACCCATTTGATACTCATACTGCTTTCATATTCATCTTAAAATGAACCTGGGCACTGTAGGTTTTTAAAATAGTGAACATTCATATTGACACACTACTGTCCAACAATGTACAGCATTGAATAAAATTTGTTATTCTATCTACATAATAGACAACAAATCATTCTCTTGCCACAAAACACCTTCAGAAATTAACAAAATGCTCAAATTCATCTCAATGTTTTATTGCAAAGACTCTAGCATAAAATAGGGATGCAATTTAAATATTTATTATTTGTTATTCAGAATGACTTGATGATATTCTACATAAAAATTTTAAGGATTGATTTGTAATGTGAAACAATCAAACCTTCGTCAGCTGTAGTCTTAGCAGTGGCTAAAGAAGATTCCTCTTTCTCAGCAGATTTGGTGGCAGCTACTGGGCGTGAAGGCGATGACTCTTTATCGCCCACAGGATATGTAATGGCTATGTTCTAAAAAAAACATATCTAAGATAAATATATTACTAATGAAACAAAAATATTATTTCCCTTAATTTTGTTAGCATAAAAATTCACGTTTTCATTCAAGCAAAAGAAGATGCGATATATTACAATTTGTTAACACATAGATGTGATTTCAATGTCTTTTCTTTTCATTGATCCCCAAGAAAACAGATTTATTAACACTTTTTTAAGCTTTATAGCTCAATTGTTGCTAGAGAATAAAAAAAAATAAAAAACACTCTGTAACAACTTATGGACAACGTACTAAATTTAAAATAAATGTTTGGCAACAATGCTGAGTTGATATTAAAGTAACTTACTCTTTGTAAATCATTTTAAATAAAATAATAATCCAAACTTAGGGTATACGATGAAATGTAAGAATAAAATAAAATCATTATTTCAAAATTACTGTGAGAAAACTGAGTATCAGGCTAAATTGTTTAAAATTTATTATACCAGATAACACAGAGGTAAATAGACCAACTGAAATAGTTATTTAATAACCTCTTTTTCATTTTTAAACCACAATAGAATAAAGTACAAAAGTTCACACGTGCTTACTGGTGATAGTAACACACACATCTGTCCAATTACCGACCGGATAACCCCTTTGGGGGACGGTCCACAAGGAGTCAGACGGAAGCATAGCTAAGCATAGGTTTTAAAAGTAAGCATAGGTTGATATGTTTATCAAATTAAAGGTCTCTTAGAATAGAGAACAATGCCACAAACCCGACCTCAAAAGGATGACCGAGTAAAAAATGACAGACAATTAAACTTTGCATTAAAATCATATTGCTGAAAACAAAAAATGCAATAACTCCCAATACACTCGGCCTACTGAGGTCGGGTTTTGTGGCAAATTGCTCACAATGCAAAGACCTTCAAAATTATTTATATGACGTAGGCCAATGCAATTTTCCTGATGACTTCCACTAGGGTCGTCCCTAAAGGAAGTCTTGGGAAAAAACTTCATTGGCCTACGTCATAAGATACAATGCAGCTTTGCCTTGTAACCGCAGTAATATAACTTTAACACTTTTTACTTTGTGAGTGAACGTACAGGAAGACTAGTCCTGCGCGAGGTGTCAGGGTGAGGTCCACGAGATGCCACCCCGTGCATTACATCCACTGCGTACACCACGTCGTTGAAAGCCGCCTGTTGTAGTAGCGGAGGCTCCAACCCATTCCTGCACACAAAAACATCACTACCTCAACCGTCTTAGGCCCGTTACACTTTAGAGGCATCCACTTCATATGCTAGTAAGAAGCGGGAGCTTACACACTGGAGTGACGCCAAGCCACATGCCAACAATAGTTCACATTTTAGGATATATAGATGATCAGTTTCGACTTTCTTTAGGACATAAAATGATGCATCAAAAACTACAGTTAAAAAATTGTCATAAAAAAACATAAAGTCTTGCGTCACATGTGACGAGTCCAAATTAGGGGAGGGATGTAAAACCTCACATTTTATTTATCTATCTTGCCTTTTGCACGCTTAGGCCTAGTTGGGTGAGGGTGAAAGGTGATACACCTGAATGTTTTTGTGTTGTTCTATTGGCCTAGACCTCGATTCAATATAATTTTAAACCATAAACCATCACATCACTTTTCACTTCACACTAAAACTCCAGCCAATTTGCGGCAAACCCCAAACTCTACGTCTGTCTAGGCCCGGTAATCCTAGTCACAACTTTATTATACTTTCGGAATTAATAAACTGGCAGGGAGAAGGGATACAATCACTACCAGCTCTAATGAACAATTACTAGCGCTCCAAGCATCCAGTATCTACTAACGTGATCCATTTACATGGCATGAAGTAGCAAATCCAACGGTATTTATTTTATGTGGCACTGAATTTGGCGGTATTGTCGTTTCTGTCTGTTGGCTGCTTGCCTGTGACCGCCATGGTTTTTTGCATTTCTAACAGAAACTATTTATTTTCCCTTTTTTCAAAGGATTGTTTCCTTCTTCATATTTTTACTCCAGGGTATTGGAACTGTTACTATGTAATACAGGGTGATTCAAAAAGAATGCCTGATTTCGGAAAACTATAATTGTTTTAAAAATTGGGGCACACAAACAAATTTTACACCAAATTACTCAAAGAAACATCAAGTTTATGATGATATACTACAAATGTTCTATGTGCCCTCCATTGGAGGCTCTGACGACATTTAGACGATAACCGAACTCATCCCAAACTGTCCACTAGATGTCTTCTGGGACTGTAGCTACTGCATCTGATATCCTGGTTTTAAGCTCCTTGATGTCACGAGCTAAGGAAGGAACGTTAAAACGTTCTTTTACGTATCCCCACAGGAAAAGGTCGCACGGTGTTATGTCAGGTGACCTTAGAGGCCAAGAATTGAAGCCGTGTCTCGCGGTCCTGTGCGCCCTATCCAACGTCTGGGGCAAGTGGTATTGAGGAAACCGCAAACATCTTTGTGCCAGATTGTCATTAGATGATATCATCTTGTTGATAAATAAAGTTGTCAGCAGTAACTTTTTTAAATAACCTATGTCGTAACATTTCTAGGTAAGATGCACAGTTGTGTTTTCCTAAAAAAGTAGGGCCCTTAAACCTTGGTTTGTGACCAAAGTTTATGACTGACACCACACCCACAGTTAGCGCTTAATTAGATATCTAGTGGCGATTTTCTAAAACTCTAGACCACCCTTGTTGTAGATACTGCAATTTCAGTGGCGGTAATGCGGTACTATCAATAATATCAAAAGTTAAAATATGGTCATTCTTTTTGAATCACCCTGTATTTCAAAGTTTTCTCTGTTGTAACACAATGAGATAAGTTTTTACATTTAGTTTAACTATTTTATTCAAGGTATAAATCCACAACAAATGGCTCTTACTTAATGTCAAAAAATGAGTTGTTAACAACAGAAAGAGATTTTTCTTTATTAAGTTTAATTATTTCATTCTATGTTTAAAAACTTGTTTTACTATATTTTAACGGCATTCACTCTTAGGGCTTGATGATGATTGCGATCGGTGTGTCTGGTTGAAATCTATTGCCATTTTCCATCTTTTACTATATATACCTTCTGTATTATTTGCAGTACGAGTGAAAATATATATCTGAATGTTGTAGACATTTGTTTTTTATTTCTTTTTTTATTATACTGTATAAAAACTTGTTTTTGCTCAAATACAGTTTGGTTCTAAATGTTGACTTTCTAATCAACAAGGAAAACTAAAAATTTAATTATTTTCATTTGGGGTTAAATGATGTTTCTTCAGTCTTATGTCAATCAGGAAACTACACAATTACTATAATTTAAATAGGAGTAGAGGGAATAGGAAATGACAAAGGTCTTTGCTTCATTTGGTTAGCTGAGTACTACAGTAAAGCTTGTAGTTTCCATGAATATTGTTGCTTGATATGAATTGGAATTGCTTTCACCAAATTCCAAAGAAACACGTTTGTTAACTGTTTATATGTGGTTTGGTCTAATTTTACTCTTCTATAGAGCTTTTAACAGTGCCATTGCATATGTATTTATTGGTACAATAATCTGCCGTTTTTTTTTTTGTATTTCCGGTTACGTCACAAAACCATGCATAATTCACAAATTTTCTTTCGTTCACCAAAATTCACAAATAGTCCCCAGTTACCTTGATTTCCCGGTTGAGTGGTAACCTTGTAATCATATTTAAGCTTGACTTGGTATTTGTGCACTAGTACAGTAACTATTAGTATTGAATAGTTAACTCAGATGTGAAATAACAGTAAGTACCTTTAGCAACCCTACGAAACTAACCTAATTTTTGCGGTAACATCTGGTAAACTCCAAGCTCTAGGAAGAGTGGATTGCAACTCAGGGAAGTTCTCGATTCCAGCGATGTTGAGACATTGGATCCTAGAGGGTGTTGCATTCGCGTTCCCATTGTTGTTGGCATTTATGCTATTTATCTGTGAATAACAATTATTGCAATCAGAAAAATTTTCATGGAAGTAACAACTGAAAATAACAATATAAATTTTAATGCAAGGTTTGTGAATTACACTTGGGCTATAATAAAGGAATATAGGGTACATAGATATTTTGTAACTGAATTTTCAATTCAAGAAAGATTACTTATAAATTACCACGACCCTTTACTAGACCTCATCATGCTGATCATGGCTGATCAAATGATAGAATTTTTATCGTTCTAGATTCCTCATTATTGAAGTAAACAATTATATTTAAATTTAGTGAAACAAAACTAACCTTACTATGACATTTTTGGCAATCTTACAATTCCATAGTTTTGTAACTATCAGATTATCACAATTCAACTGTGATAGTTATTTTACATTACAAAATACAGTTTAATTTTTTATCTAGAATTTTTTTGGTCCTCCAAAATGGATAGAATGCATGTGGCTTTCCTCACCGACGGCTGAGGCTGAGGAAGGATGTTGAAGCTCTGCCTCTCGTTGCGTGTGGAGTCCTCGCTGATCCTGGAGAGTTGCGGCTCCTGCGTGGCGACTGGTATCGGCTCAGGAGCGCGTGCTGTGGGGCTTTGCGACTGGCTCACGGCTCGCCCGTCGCTGGCCACCGCCACTACCATCGCGCCCTGCTCCAGCCCCGCCTGTGACATGACAACATGCGATACACTACAAGTCCAACTATCCAGTTCTACTTACCCATGTCGCAAAGTTAAACAATGCAAATTTTATAATCAAAAGTAAGAGTTTTACAAACATTTAGAGTACTTTTACAATCAGAGTATTTAATAACCCTCCGAGCGTTCAATATAGCACCCCGGGAGTGTTACGCATTTTTTTAAGGTTTTGCATACTTTCAAATAAAAATTAATAAAAAATATATTTTATGACCTAGCACTACATGTATGTATTATATGAAAGTAAATAAAATGGACTATCTAAAAATACAAAAATTATTACCCTTACTAATTGTTACCAAAATTAGGCTATAGGTTAAAAATTAAAAAACTTCAAAATAATATTTTATGTAACTTTGCTCACCCCAAAAATAATTTTAGAAACACATAATCAAAATTCCAAGATATATATTTTGTTTAGAATTTCATACAGTTTAAGAAAATGTACAATTAACATAGGCTAGAAGCATTTGAAAAAAATGTATGTTGAATAAAACCAAATATGTACTATGGTACTTACCCTAATCCCATAAGAACACATGAAAAATCAAGCTAGGAATATTATATTAACTCCTACTCGTATTTATGGTTATAAACTCGATAAAACATATTAATTTATTCCAATATTGTAAATTAACAGTATTAGTAACACTTTTAATCATTCATAAAATTTAAACAATTGGTAAAGTATGTATTTCATTGTTTACAAAATTAGCAGTTTTTCCCAGATGTTTCATTACATATTACAAACAATCAATCATGATCCACCATTTGAAATGGGTGTTTTTGGATAGCTTAGAATCTTCCGGTAACAGCGGTAGCGTTCACGGGTACGTTTCTGTCATTCACTATAAAGTTACGTCACAGTCAGTTTTCAAAGCGTCGAAAAATCAATGAATAACGCTCGGAGGGTTAATTAAGCATGATACTGATAAATGTAGTGCTTGTGTAAACGTAGACTAAGACGAATAGCTTTTAATCAAATGTTTTCCCAGCTATTAAGAATTAAATTTTCTTGATAATAACTCGAACAGACAAAAAAGTTGACTATATACATGCATTGCAAAATAAATTTCATCTTCACCTTTTCACTACAGACACTTTTCAAAGTTTTGATTGAAATTTAATTTATATTTTTTACAATATAAAACAAAATATGTAATACAAGTAAGCATCTAGTTAGGTTAGGAATGAGTTATGTACCTGAGCGGTAGGAGTATTTCTGTGCTCAGGACTCGGCAGATTCTCTCCCTTCCACTCATTGTCTGTTGTTTCCTCTGAGTCATCAAACTGCGACTTCCACTGGGAAGCCAATGTCAGCCCTTAAACATCGATAAAATTACTTAGACTTGTGTAACAACATGTAATAATAAAAATGATTTCTCCCACAAACAACTTGATAGGAGAGATATGGAGCATGGTTAAGTTCAGGTTTAATGATAAACCTCCACCACCACTAAGTTTTCAATCATTTAAGAAAACTGAAGTTTCAGAGGTGCACTGGACTGTCTTTTGGAACTGTTGTTTTAACTCACTGGAGTTGTAATGAAAAGAAGGAAATAAAACAAACTGAATAATTTAGTTCACAGTTTGTATCTTAGTGGGATAGGGTCTGACCTTTCAGCCAAATTTCATGTTTTCATCAAAGTTAAGGGGAAATTAAAATCTTCTAGTTAAGTCAATAATAGATTGTAACCAATCCTTCTTGGTTAGGATTCTAACTTTTTATCTATCAGTCACAAAGCACAAAATAAGGGAAATTACATGGAAGTTTTAAAATCAATATATTTATGAAAAACATATAAATGAGTAAATAGTTTTTGCTGATTATTCATATGCTGTATTTTCTTTCTAACTGTATGCAACAAATAAAAAATACATCGATGAAATCCAGCAGTTTTTTTGTTCACAGTTAATTAAAAGTATATTAAAGTATTTCATGAATAAACATTCAAACTTTTTTATCTCAATTGCTCCATTTCAAATTTAATGAGGTGCATCCATTGCTTTGATGGGTGTTCCAAAAGAATCAGCTGATTAACAACAATCTTAATGATATAAATTGAAGCAACAAAAATCATATAAAGTTCCGTCAGTCAAGCTCAAATCTAACTCGTTTCAAAAATTTGAATCTTCTTTTATGAAATTTTTTTTTAATCCCATTTCACCAAAATATAAAGCTAATATGGAAACGTCGTCCATCAGTGGTTCTTTTGAAACACCCTGACAAGAATGGAAAGGACAGTAAGGTTAACCTTGCGAGGAACTCGAAGCAGATGATTCAAGTTGCAGATCAGGTGTGCTTTCATTCCAAATTCCAGAACTGATATCATCTAATGTTTTCCCTCCAACAATAGTCACACTTGTTGAAGAGTACCAAGAAATGGACACAGGAGCAAGGTCCATGTTGGGTCTCATACTGGTAGGGGAGAGAAAGACTCTAGTGAAGGACTCAGGACGGGGGCCCAACTGTGCTACAGGGGTCGAAGAGAGAGAGCTAGAGGAGGTAACCATAAGAGAGGTTGCACTGGCGCTGACAGTGGGTGGCGGGTAGTAGGTCACCGAATCCGACGTGGAGGTAACCTGCTGCGAGGGATCACTCATAGAGACTTTAGGTATCAGACGTATAGCTCTCATTTTGGAAACATCGGGGTAGTAAGTTGGCTCGGGGACCTTATGAGGGGGTTCCGTAACAGATGGAAGAGTTGATGTGTATAGGCCGGTCACGCTACTGGTACTGGTTGGTATTGGGTAGTCGGTTTCTGTTTCAGAGGATGACACGAGGTTTTGGGGAAAAGAGGGAAATTGTTGGGAGAAATCACGCATTGTAGGAATCTCCGGGAATTGGGTCGCCTTGGAGGGATTGCTACTGGTAGAAGGTCCAGCAACATTCAATTGGAGGTCTAGACCTGGGGGAGGAATGGTGAGGTTAGTATAGGCAAATAAACAACAAGGAGTTAAAATAAAAATAATAAGCATAGATTAGCAACAATTTTAAAGACTAAGCAAACTTATTTGTTTAAGTGTCCACAAAAAATTAAATAAAATAAAAATCTGTAGCGGAATCTCAACTCACAACTTGTAATTCAAAACTTTAAACGGAACAAAAAATTGTGTCTGCTAAGTTGCTTTTCTTAAAGTACTTGGAATGTTTAGCAACAACATTCTCCTGGCCTGGCGCATGACATAGAAGAGGCAGAGCAACTACACAGAGGTAAATTTCAAGTCAGATGAGCATTTCCAAACGACTGGGCTGACACCAGTTATTATTTTAAGATTTATCAATGTGTAAAAAAAGATTGTATAATATGTTGATTTTCAATGACCTACCAAAAGTATGTCAATAATATTAACATTAAGTGACCATGTACTTGAAAAAGTGTGAGTTCATTTAAAACTTTCACTCATGCATTATTATTATTATTACTAACCATAATTAAACATTGTAAACATATATTTTTTTAGTAAATTAAATTAAATGATTATATTAAATTTATTAAATGTTGGGACTAAAAGGTTTCCTCAACATTAAATGGCAAATGTGAGTTATTTAGCCATTATAACGATCTGATCAAAACTGATTGAGGTATCATTAAGCTACTAAAAATTTAAAATCATATGAACTAACACAAAATTCATATCTAATTTATTGGTACTGATAAGAAAATGATCATGAACTTTAAGATAAAAGCATTTATCAAGTGATATGAAAACTGAACCAAAAGATCCTACACAAACACAATCTATTCATAAAAAGCGAGTTTTAGCACAGTTTGTTAGATAATTTGATATTTACTTTGCAACAGTCAAACTAATTTGGTTTTACAGAATGAGAGGGATAGTACTTGAAAAATTCAAGTGATAATGGCACAAAGTAAGGTTTTTATAAAGAAATAAAAACAAATATTTTTACATTACATCTTAAGTGATCTTAAATAAATAAGGTAAACAGATTTAGAGTCACCAGTTTTATGAATTTTATAATTACAGGCTACAATTAGTGTTGGCAAAAGTAATCTAAAAAAATAATAAATAAATAAAAACCATATAACTATTTTTCTTAATTGGATAAAAGATTTAAATTTAAGAAAATTTTCTAAATATAATGTTATACATACTTTTGAATAAAAAGACTCTAAATAGTATCTCATGAAAAGGTGCAACATTGAATCCCAATTTGAAAATGCTATTACATTTGCTAAAACAAGCTAAATGCACTATTATAATTGTCATTGTCCTCTAAAATTAAAATTAGTGTACTACACAAATTTATACAACCACTGAGTCCCTAAACACAAAAAAAAGAATCTAAAAAACATTCTGATAGCAATATTTATTGACAAAGTACTCTTGCATACTGAAGCTATTCAATTCAAGACAGGTCAATACTTAATGCCAACATTTTTCAACCAGTAGAATTAATATTGTAACCCAATCTTCTCAATGCATCAATTTAAATTTTTCTGTGTTTAGAAACCTACATTTTTCATTATACTTGGATTCCAACAAGAGGGAGGAGTCTATTCCAGGTTTTAGTTGTATTTTTTGAGAGTTGTGCACTTGCATTTCTTGAGCATTTATATATTTTTTGTCTTCATTAAGAGTATCAAAAATAAATGTTCAATGCTCTTATATAAAAAACATAATTTGTTTATGTTCTTTGATATTCTGTTTATGGTTTACATCAAATTCTATTGCTTCACTTTAATAAATGATTTAATCAATTTAAACCAAAGGGGGGAAGATTAAATAGTGATGCTTTACACAGTTTTGTTTTATTTATTTAACATAGCAATAAGACTTAAGCATAATTGTTCTATAACCCTGTAAATGACTAAATAAAACTGAGCTAAAAAATTTGTATAGTTTTTGCAAACTTATTTATATTTGATTTTATACAATAAAAACATTAATATTTAACTGCAAGTGAATTTTTTTTAAATCTGGATGTACAATAAAGACTTGAGCTAAACACTACTTAAAGCAGAATGAACACCAACAAAATAAAACCTAATTTACATTTAACTTTTCCCCTGAATGGTACTTATGAACAATAATTGAATGAGTACGCCTATTATTTTAAGTAAGAAATGTTTTGTTCCAAGAAATTGCAGGGATATGTTGGTGGTGTTATATAAAGTTTCGGAGGTTTTAGGGAAAAAGGAATATTAAGGAAGTGATAGCTCTTTTGTTTAACTGCTTGTTTTTGGGGCGATGTCTGTAAAGCCCCATTGAGATTTTTACTTTGCTGGTAGTCAATAGCAAGAATTGATGTGAACACATCTGTAAAATATCCAAATCAAATAATTTATATAAATTAAACTGGCAATTTACAAGCTGCTATTCTGTAAACACTTTAATCATAAAGTGATACTCATTAGATTTAGTTTTACTTTACTGTACGTAATATTAACTAATGTTGTCTTTAACAATAAAGATATTGGGCCAACAATAGAGATTTAATAAGATCCTACAATGGCATTCAAGGGGATATCTTCTAATAAAATATACATATACTATATTTTAGTGCATTCAAAAAACAGCCAAACGTTTATCGGGGTTTAGCATTACACTTGAGTCCCGCTAGTCCGAACACGGGTAATCCGAACGTCCGCCTAATCCGAACAAGCTCCGGACGCATTTTGCAAAACATTTTCATTACTGTAAAAATATAATTTACGTAATAAAAATAGAATTTTTGATGGAAAAGGTAAGAATTGTGGTAAATAAATGAAAACAAAGTATTCCATTGAGGAATATACTGTACAAATACTTAGTTTTATTGTGTTTGGACTAAATTTACACAATGTAAACAAAAGAATGTAAACAATAAAAAAATACAGTATACCCTGTAAAAAGTATTGCACACGTAGTAGATTAATACTGTAACACATAAAAAGTAACATTAATTTATTTGTTATTGACCATAAAGTCCAAATTCGTCTTTTGTTGAAGTTTAGTCAGTCTGTTTTTTGCCGCGTAGTTCCGCCATTTTCATATAAACATCACATCTGTGGGCGTGGCAGTACAGTCTCTGCTGGCAGTGGATACAGTCCGTGGCGCTAGGCGCGAGCAGCGTTGCCAATTCGAGGGTAATTACCCTTTTTGAAGGTATTTTGAACCTTCGAGGGTATTTTCGAAGGTAATGATTTTTTAGGATTGAAGGATAATTTTACTAAAATTGTCAAGTTTGACTAAAATGTATGAATTTTCGGGAATGGGTCGAAATCCAAAGTAGATTTAATACAAGAGTGATTAATATCACTTGAAAAGCTAATACCAATTGAACAGCTGATACACTTTTATTAATCATTCTTGTATACTAATAACTTAGATTGTTAGTAAAATTATTGATTTTTCTGATATTTTGGTGTTTTTGAGGGTATTTGAGGGTAATTTTTTCAAGGAGGGCGCGAGCGAACAATATCTTCACGCCATGCATACAGGCAGCACACGCTGCTTGCCCGCTCTGTGATCACATCCTAAAATTACGTGCAGTGGGCCATTGTGCTGTCTGCTAAGGGCTGTGCAATTGTTGGTTTTGCTTATATAAGGGGAAAATCACTGTTTAAATTGGTTTTTGTGTATTATTCGCTAATATTACAACACGTAAACCCGTTTAAATTGCTTCATTCTCCCTTATTGAATTATTTCGGATAATCCGAACAATTAGCTGATCCAAACAGCGTTCGGTCCCAATTAGTTCGGATTAGCCGGACTCAAGTGTATTTGAAATATTAGCCAATACATAAAATCTAGCTAGCAATTGTATTCCTTTCCCTCTTGCAGAGTACCTTCATATGCTTCCTCATTTTAAAAAGAACATTTCATGTTTTTAATTATCTTGTTTCAAATTTAAATTTCTTATTGTAACCTTGTAAGAAGCAACATTTTATGAGCTTGATATTTGACCAAAACTTTGTAAAAATTTCAAGGATTTTGGTCAATTTATAAAAACTATAATTAATTCAATGTTCAATGACTTACAATATCTGCTCCTATTGTAGTTACTATTACAAAAACCAAGGTTTTGCTTAAAAATGGGTCATGATGTTGTAAAACAATGTAGATATCAGTAGAGACAGCTGTGTCAGCAATTAGAGAAAGATTACTATCCACAATATTAAGGAAGCATCTCATAGGTCCCAGTTTCACAAGTCCCAGTTTGCTTAAAAATCACTAAATATTAAAAATTTCATAGGTCCCAGGTTCAAATGTCCCAGATTTATTAAATTAAATACTAAATTCAGTTAGTTCACTGGTCCCAGTTTCAAATGTCCCAGACTTTGTAAAAATAATATTAATAATTAGTGAATTCATTGGTCCCAGGTTCAAATGTCCCAGTTGCGTTAAATTAAAGCAAAAATAACGCGCGTTTCATAGGTCCCAGTTTCACAAGTCCCAGGTATCAACCGCGCCAAAAGTGACGCGGCCGCCGAGTCGGGCTGTACAGTCAGAGCAACAATCGACTCATTCGGCCGGCCGCGTACCGTATTCACCGAGTACAGCAGCACAGTTCTTGCGCTAAGCTGAACAATAGAGGAATTGCTTTGTTTATTTCATTGTTAATTAATATTTTTATTCGTTCATTTATTTATTTATGTATTATTTAAATTTATTTGTACTTCTGGTTGATTTTAAAATAAAGGCCAAACTTATCGTTGTTGATCGCGCTGTGGCATTAATTGGCGTCATTATAACGACAGTGCGTGCTGTTATCGCTCCTGTACCACAACTGAGAGGTTAAATAGCAATGAAATTTATATATTCCGTTTCTGTATTAAATACAGATTCCAACAGTATGAATATTTTCTACTTTCTTAATTATAGGTAATTATAAAAGTTGGAAGTGTTTGATAACCAATTTATTCTGACACGAAAAAGTTACTAAGAGAGGAAATTTTTTATTTCTGGGTTTGAAAACAAAATTTTATGGAAAAGTTGTAGCCAATGATAGAAATTTTATAATTGTATCAAGAAACTTAAGATAACATGACCTGATCGTTGGTAAGGGAATTAATAGTGGCGCGAAAAGGTTGAACTCGAGACTTGCGGTCTCACTTTGGCCAGCACCGAAGTTATAGATCTCGTCGTTTCTTCTATACTTTGTTAATGTTTACAGATTAACACTTTTAAATTCATAATTTATTTATATATTTGTTAGTAATTGGCGGTGAAATGTTGATGTTTTATTAATAGAGTAATTTGGCGAATTAAACAATTTAAGATAGGTTTTCAATTAAAGTACATCGTTGATAAAAACCAGTGATCGATGAAAAGGAATCTAAAGAAGAAAATGATTTAGCCTACTTTGTATGCCTTGTTTGTATGCAGTTAAGAAGAGAATCAAGTTTGTTGACAGTGGGAAACAGAGAATTTTTACTTTACAATAGTGAACGCCCTGTGAAAAAGAGGATGAGAAAGATAAGTGTTGTGTTTTTGTACATTGCAATAACAACGTCGCGCATGCGGCGTCTTATTTATTTTACTGTTAGGAATACATTTTTTTAATGTGGTTTTTTCTTAGGATTCGTTCTATTTTGTCTTATAATCATAATAACAAATGCAAGAGTGTGATGTACCTACGTATAAAATTTCACAGATAACTGCTGATACATAATCGGCTAAAAATGGATTTATTACTAGTTATTATTAAAATTCTATTACTAATGACTAGTATAAATAAATATAAATAATGAATATAAATATGAATAGTATAAATAAATATAAATAAATTAATGAATATCTCCGTCGCATCTGACGTGCGTGAACCTACTCAGCTATTTCCTACCGAATTTCGCTAAAAAAGGTTCCACCACTTATTAGATCATGCGGTATACGGTAAGTTTTATCTCTAAACATGCACCTAAGAGAGCTTTAGTGTCACAAGAAATGTATCAAACATTAAAAAAAAATTATGCTATTAACTGGTTTTAGCGACATTATTGATTTTAGTCTTACATTGTAACGTTTATGAACAATGAAAATTATCTGTATTGAGGAGAAGATTGGATTGAGTCAAAACTTCTTGATTCAGTAATAAACAATAATTAAATGTGTAACCTTTAAATTCATTTCTTACTAAAGGTTTATATTACAAATGGTTTACTTAAATAACACTTAATCTTTTAAGAAATAAAACTAATGCCAATCTACAATAGTCAATAAAACTCTAGTCGACTTCTCTCAACAAAACTGATAGTAATGGAACGTATAAAAAAAATCATAGCTCCTTTTGTAATTTTGTATGAAATACTTATGGTAGTTTAGTTAATGGTCATTAACGACTTATGGTATACGTTAAACAGCAGCATGTTAAAGATCGATAGTAGTTTTTATTCGCATTCTTTTCTAATAATTATTATTAATCTTTAGGCTCCTTTTATTCACCGCGGCATGTCGCAGTGGGCTGTCGCTGCGGCAGATCGCTGTGCCAAATTTTCACGCGACAAGTCGCTGCTGTTGACCACTGTCGTGTGGAAGGGGTAACAGTGCTGCCAACTACATTTGGTAGTCGCTCAGACAGAAAGGCAAGCACGTGTTGTGATGTTCGAGGCCGCTTGGGTTGGCAGCACTGTGAGAGTGAACGCGGGCTGCCGCTTTGAATAAACGGCCCAATACAAACCAATGCATATAGAAACCGCTCGTCGCCAGCGATTTCTAAGTGCACGCGACAGAATTTACAAAACGCCGCGACACATCGCTACTTCTGAGACCGCTCATTTCCGAATAAACGTCCCTATTTAAATCAATGCACTTACAAAATCGATGCGACAGCCCGCTGCGACATGCCGCGGGTGAATAAAAGGAGCCTTAGAGGGTGATTGATTCTAAGAACTATCATTTTAAGAACTATAAGTTTACGCCATTGAAGTGAACACATCAGCAGTCAAAAAGTAACGATGAAATTCGTCAATTTATAAACTGAAAACTATTTTCTAAGGGTCAATTCAAATAGTATAAAAATCTTTAGAGCTGTACATAAAAATTTAATGCGCAAGCGTCGTGCGTGATCTCAGATGTACTTAGCTGTACTTGTACTTAGCTGTACTCATACAATAAAATTGTAATAATTTAAACAAGTTTGCATACATCATTTATTAAATCATTGAACCAACTTGTTACAAATAAAAATTCCAACATAAATTTTACCTCAGACAAAAAACGCAAAACTTAACGCAAAAAACCTCTTATATAAAATTAAATGGATTTTTACATATTTTTTGTTACTTAGTTAATATTAAACAAACTGTTTAAATTAAAAGCTGTACATAATTATACATAACATAGTTAAAGTAATATTTTAATATATAAGTTTCATAAAAAAATATTCTGTTAAGGCCTAAGAGCGTTGCGAACGTGATGGTCACATTTCGACACTTTATGTCCAATGATTCGCCGACAGTTTTGGATATATTTAGCGTAATTTATAGTTATGGGTTAATATATGTAAATAAAATACCAAAACTAATCTTGCACTAACGCTATAAAATAGAATATTATAAGCCCATGCCGTGTGCCACACGGGAAAAGAGGCAATTAGTGGCCGTCGCACCGCCCGCTGCTGCCAGCCGGCCGGCCGGCTCGGCGGCGGTTCTTGCTCTGACTGTACAGCCCGACTCGGCGGCCGCGTCACTTTTGGCGGGGTTGATACCTGGGACTTGTGAAACTGGGACCTATGAAACGCGCATTGTTTTTCCTTTAAATTGACGCAACTGGGACATATGAACCTGGGACCAGTGAATTAACCATTTATTAATATAATTTTTGCAAAATCTGGGACATCTGAAACTGGGACCAGTAAACTAACCGAATTTAGTATTTAATTTAATAAATCTGGGACATTTGAACCTGGGACCTATGAAATTTTTAATATTTAGTGATTTTTAAGCAAACTGGGACTTGTGAAACTGGGACCTATGAACCCTACCCAATATTAATAACACTAAGTATTTCAACATTCTAAAAGCTGGCCATAATTATCTTTTTTAAACTGGTCCGATATTCTCTCTGAGTACCATAATGTCCATAATGATGACTAAGGGGCTTGACTACCTCGTACTTTGCTTGAGGATCAAATATGACTTGAGTTTTCCAAGTCCGTCGCTGATTGCTTTTTTACCCAGTTTTGCTTTTTATATTACATTATAATGACTTTTGTTATATTGATATAAGAAATGGGCTAAGACATGATTTTGACGCGTCTGCTGCACAGAAAAACTCATGCATGTAAGGGTATCTCTAGATAATGTAAATCATTACATAAAATAAATAGCTTTTTATATTTTTCTATCCATTTTGTTTGTTTCATGTAGTATTTTACCATTAATTTGTATATTATTGATACAAATGGTCTACTAAATCTTCAAATAAACAATTTGAAACAAAACTAAATAATAAAAATAAAAAGTCACCTATTGACACCTATTAATCAACATTTACTTCTACCTAAACAACTTGATACTTATGAAAGCACAAATGAAGAAAGACAGGATAGAGAGGGAGAGTGAGAGCAAATAATCACCTCCACCTCCTCGGGTGACCTGCTGCATGGCCGAGAGGTTCTCGTCATCGATCACTGCGAACTGCGTGACCGACGTGTCCTTGTTGTTCTTGGCCGCGCTGCGAGTAGAAGTGGGCGGCGGCGGCGCGCGGCGGTACCTCTGATTTGAGGAGCCTCTCACGCCCGTCTCCGTCCCTGCAAACCATCAAGCCACAAGATGTCATTTGCTAATATTTTCTTTATTTCGTTCACTGCACGTTCACTTAACTGCACGTAACTTCCTTTACACGTTCACTGCGGCATATGACATGATTGACCCCCATGCTGGATAATTTTATTGCATAAAACATATCTTATGGTTGCTGAAGATCATCTGGTTGCATGAAAAGCGCTTCAGAATACATTTTATTTGATAGCCCCGATTTTGAAAATAGCACTCACTGGTGAGTGCTCAACACCTGGCACTTTACCACACTATCCTGCCACATCAAAGATACATTTTTTGCAGTCACATGACACTAATTTGATCATTAATCGAAAAAAAAAAAAAATGTTAAAAGTTACCAACGTAAGTTATTATCAGGGTTATGGTCATCCTTTGAATCTGTCAGAAAATATTCTTTATCAGTGTTGTTAGGTTTGTCCTCTGAAAAGTTAGAAACATTTGAATCACAGTCTAAGTCATAGTTTGGACCCATTGTTTGTTTCCAGGATGTAGAAGCCATCATTGTAATAAAGGGAAAACCTATATTATTATAATGTAACATTAAACACACATTAACACATGAAAAATGAACTAACAACGAAGTAGATACTGCTTGTCAGCTCTTTTATATCTCAAAAACTATTGCAGATACAACTTTTTCGCTTAGGTTTTTGGATTCCTTGGGTTCCAAAACATAAGAATTGATACATAACTCAAAATTTATTATTTTGTCAGTTACGCCTTCTTGGCTTAGCAGGGCAGAATATCTGTCATTATTGATGAATTTCACATCAAAAACCTCACTCAACCTCACCAGGGTAAAGTTTTATTCCCGTAGTTTGGAATGGCGGGGGAGTGTGATTGAGTAGCTGTACCTTGTTTGTAGGTGTCGAATGAGTAGACGCTGCCATCTTGGTCCGTTATTGTGTCTCGGATGCGTGGGGACTCGCCGCCTACCTCCGAGTCATTATTGAGAGACACGGTCCCGGACATGAGCCTGGCCCTGTTGCGGTCCTGTGGAGCCGTCGCTACCCTCAGTCTGGACAACGCCGCATCCGCTACAGCACAACATCAATTTGAGTTATTTTTGATTGATAATTCATTCAACAACTTTTAAAAATAAAAAGGATTGAGTTGTACATACAATGCGACTACATTTCTTATAGAATTTCCTTGTTTCAAACAGATTTATGGAAATGGATTTTTAGTGGTAGATGTGAATTAAACGTCAAATGATAAGTAAATCAGTACTACCACTCTCATTAACCCCGCAAAGAGCATTTGAAATTTGAGGATGAAGTTCGTGATGATATATTTTTGTTGCACTGTAAAACCACCATTGTGATCCCAGTTGAAGCACAACTGGCATACACATACTTAGTCCAAATTTTCATTTCAATATAATCCAAATTAGGTGCTTAAAAAGATAGAAATAATTATTTTCACTCTTACAGTGTCCACTGATGGCTGATTTGGCAAGAAAACTTCCTTGCATTTGCAGGAAAATGAATTGACCTGTACCAAGTTATTTTTTCATTAAATTTAGCTTTTACTTTATTTTTTTCTGCCATCTGATAAGGTTGAGGCTTTGTGGTAAATCATATAGAGTTGACTCCCTCTCGTTTGGACTCCGATCGTCTGGACACCGGATGGTCCAGACGACGTCTTGGATATGAATCATCAGCGCGTACCGGGTTTCTCACGGACAAAATCAACAGGATTGAACGTGTTTGTTTTATTTCTGTCCTTACATGTACACAGAGAACCTCAGTTCGGCTTACGATTGCGCTCATTCAGGATCGACATGCAGCAGTGTAGCTGACTTTACTCGTTAATGTACCGTATATTGTTTTTTTTGTTATTTTTATTGTGAATTTGGCTATATTATTACTACGAGTTTATTTGTAAATAAAATTTTAGTTAGGCTACAGTAACTACAAAATAATTTTAATAATCTAAAATTCTAGCCCATTTATTCAAAAAATTAATCTATGAAGTTTTTATTTGTGGCGCTTTATAATTTTGTGTTATTTGCAATTGTTTGGAGTAGTTTTTTTCTTTTTATCAATGTCACGAAAACAACGTTCCAACGAGTTTCTTGGTAGCAAAACCCCTTAATGTATAGGTTATAAAATTGTCTTAAATGAGATTTATAATTATATATGCACTATTTAAGATTTTAATTTACTTAAGTAAAAAAACTGCCAGATTAGTCCATAAATTCCTTTATCCAGACTAGGGTCCAATCCCGAGGTGTCCTGATTAGAGGGAGTCAACTATAGGTATATAGTTTTCTTTCAACATAGTAAATGAGAGGTTCCATGGATTTGATAGACTTTTTCAGATATACAATAATTTTTGAATATCAAACATATTTTCTATTTGGACCAGAAACACAATGTCATCAGAGTATTTTTCCAATTGGAATTTTAATGCTAGTTTTTTTTTAAGGATTTTTAGTTGAACACACAGTAAAACCCCACAAACTCGACTCAATGTAGACTTAGGTACAGTTGAGTTTGGTAAAAGTCCAATTTTATGGACTCTATATTACTCTTGCCACATAATCGGACCATCTAAAATCAACTTTCAACAACGATTTAAATAGGAAATATCAATAAAACAGTGTAAAGGTGTAATATAATGTGTAATTATGTAAATTCTATTTAGTGTCGGATCAGAGGAGTCAATTTATCCAGAATTTAGAGTTATTGAGATTCCAGTTCGAGGGTTTGTCTGCACTTAATCTTATTGTCATGACTGAAATTTATAAATATAAGATTTAAATGATTATTTAGGTTATTTGAATTCAGTTTAAATTTCATAAACCACTAAAACCCAATGAAGAGAGCTTCAACAATTATTTTCTGCCGTCTCACCTGACTTGCGCTGGTTCTGGTTGGTGGTGTGCCTGCGTCGGTCGGACTGGCTTCGGGCCGACATCATGACTGCGTCTCCCTCTGGGTCAACCCCATCCCGGTCATCCTTCTCCTTGTCTGACTGCTGGCCGGCCGCCGGGGTCCCTGGCATCGACACCGCCCGTCGCTGCTTCTTGGGTGAACCTGCACACAACTCACTCTCACTGCGTGGACGGCACATCCGCACATCCCGGGTCAAACGAGTAGTGGCCAACTGCTTTATCATGACCGAGTCTTCAATACAAAATTTTGGAATAATCCATCTTCAGAATCATCCACAGAAAAAATAATATTTCATTCAGTAGTTTTGTGGACTTAAAAGCAGACCACAATTTCCAGGAATGGGTCCACTCTGGATGAAATAAATCGTGAAGGTAAAAACCATAAATTTTGTTATTTTAAGTCTGAACAATTTAATTAAATTATAATGATATTGAAAAATACTAAGTCCCTTGTAGGCATGGCATTGATCTAGTACTGGAAGCCAAGAATCTAACAGACCCCTTAGAAAAAAAATCTAACCAAAAAACTTTTTAACAGATGTCTAATTAAAGTTATTTTGATTTTAGGTAACTCTAATTTTTAACCTCAAATTTTGTAATGGTTACCGTATTGTTTTAGTTTATCAATAACATTATGGTTGGCAAACTTCTATCGTTAAATTGAGTTTTTTTAAATATTTTAATTCTCTTTCAGAATCCGTAAAATGATGAAGGTTTGGTTGTGAACATAAGTATTTTAGGAATTTTTCATTTTGATCAGGACTTTCAATCAAGCTGTGGATGTAGCAACCATGGTGCGGTAATTAACCATATGCTATATTGAGCATGTCGTCATGTCACATGATCCTTCGGGTACTTCTGAAATGACGATTTTGAGCACTTCCAAAGCCCCATACACACTGCAAAAAACACCTACAAAAATTTTATCTCCTTGAATTCTTGTATTGATTTCAACAAACTTTAGGATACAATCTAAGGGTAATATTACTGCAATTAGGATAATAGGGGTAATAGTAATAGTTAGGATAAGGATAAACATTATTGGACAGGGTTTCATCTACAAAACGGTTTGTATGATTTTTATTACATTTTAATACAGCTCAAAAATGTGTTAAAAAACTATGACAAAACAATTACTATTCTAAATCAATGAGCCTGAAAAACCGAAAACTATCAACCGGTAGTAAAAAAAAGCCCATAAAATTTACAACTAACTCCGACCCATTCACAAATATAACTGTTTAAAGAATTCTTTGACAATAATTGCTCCTTTTGACTTCAATCGTGCAGTGTGTCTGAGGATTGAAACTCAAAAGATCTTAATTCTAAAAGTAATATACGAAACCAATGACTCACTTTCTCTTTCAAAGGACTGCTTATGCTGGAGGTACTTTCTCTTTATTTCTTCAAAAATTCCCCCAACTCGTGAATGAACAACTAGTGAATGAATAACACTCAGTGAGATATCAAAATATCCAGTGAGGAAAATTAAAGGAAGCCCAGACCAAATAAATAGAAAGCAAACAGAAGAGAGACACAAAATGATAAGGGTATTCTTCTATATGACTGAATTTGAATAAGACATTATTTTTAAATTTCATACAAAATGTTTTATTTTTTATGAAACATACTGGGTGTTCATAAAAAAAGGTCACAAACTTCAGGGACTTACAGTACTCGTCATTTTGATCAAAAATGTCCTCTTTGACGTATGTCAAAAAATCCTTTGTTTAGCCGCTAGCCGCCATTTTGTTTTTTACACTAACAATTTTTATATCCCTATCAGATCATTATATGAAGGTTATATTTAGCATGAACCTTTATCAGACCAATGTTAATTTTCAGGGAAAATTTCATTTTTTCTGATGGGTATTTTCAAAAAGGCAGCCTTTTAAAATTTCTAAACTCAACTATCTCATCTCAAAAACTGTAAATTTTACAAAAATGTTACCATGGACAAAAAAGTTGACAAATTAAATTATCTAATTAATGATACCATGTTTATAAAGATCTGACAACAAATAATGGTGGTGTTGTGATTTTTCTCTTAAAATAAGTTAACTTTGGATTAATTTTAATGCAAAATCAATGTTTTATTGCATAAAATGAAAATAACTCCATTATTTATTGTCAGATCTTTGCATACTTGCATATTTGTTAGATAATATGTCAACCTTTTTGTCTTTTGTACCAATTTTGTAAAATTTACTTTTTTTAGATATTAGAGTTTAAAATTTTGAGAAATAAAAATTATTTAGTGTAAAAAAAATGACGGCTAGCAGCTAAACGAAGGATTTTTTAGATTTGTCAAGAGAAATTTGTTTGTTCGAATTGAGGAGTACTATCAGCTACTGAAGTTTGTGACATTTTTTAATGTAGGAGTGTGCCATTAAAAACAAACATAAAGTTTTTTTTTAATCTGGAACTGATAACAACAGTTATACGTAAAGAACAGATGGTCGTTGGTGCCTATTGTATATGACGACTATAGGCTGGTAAGAAACGATTCCAACCAAATGCACGTTTATTTCTTTGTAGAGGTGTCAATGACCTATCTTTGAGATATTCAATGCATTTATCCATTACATTTCTATGACAACTCAAATTACTTCAAGTGTGAAAAAGATAGTGTTACCATTTTCAAGATGGAGGTCAATTGGACTTAATCTTTTTTTTTTTTTGTATCGACGCCAGTGGCATTTTAGTTAAGAGTAGATAACCGCTTTTAGGGCAAGCGGTCCAAAAGCCTCAAAGTCAGTGGGCATCCTGGGGATCGAACCCGTGACCTCTTGAACTGTAGTCCAAGACGCTAACCGTTAGGCTAGCAAGACACCCAGCCTCCTTCCAGATTCCTTCTGGATTTCCTATCAGTATTAAATGATGGTTAGAGGCTAACTTTTCAATCTTTTTATTCAATACATTCCTTTGGGTCCTTATTTTTTATTAATAATCACCAATTTACAAACTCATATTTTTCCTTCACATTGTTTTTAAGCAAATTACTACTTGACTTGACTCACAACTCGAGTATTCTCCTTACTACAAGACTCATTCCAAAAATGCAATACTCGTCCACCCCTAATACTAACTAATCTTGGATATTTAACTTTAACCTATCCATATAAAATAGTTGATTATTTCTTTAAATTGTTCTTAAAAATACTGTTGAAATGTTGGAGAACTAGGGGTAATTTTTATTCCTGCAAAACCTATAATGTAGAAAAAACTCAAAAAAGTTGTTGAAACAACCTATTCTAAATCACAGGAAAACGTCCTACTTTGAACTTTTGCTAGGTGGGGACCATTGACCTGCTAAGCAGTGAGGCAAGAGCAAATGAACTATATGGGTTAGATACTCATTGGATCATCTTATACTGGCATACTGGCACAAAAAATATCTGGACTGTTTTCACTACGATCAAATGAAATCCCAATTCATAAAAACTGGAATGTAATGCACTTGTACTCACCCAGGACTGGAGTGGTGACATCTTGTTGTGTCGTGGCATTGCAGTTCCTATCGATAGTGATGGCTTGCTTGTCTGCATTGGTGGTTGTAACTTGAGTAGTGTCCACTTCCAGTTTCCTTGTTCTTCTACATACGCCATCAAACTCAGTCTGAAAGGTTTGATTTTTGCATTTTAGCTTCAACAGTTTTTTGAATGTATCTTTAAATGTGATGTTTGCAAAAGAACTACCGGATTTTAAGTGTAAATTAAATACATTAAATTAAATTAAATGGGCCTACTAACAAAATAATACATTCTGAAAGCAAAATCTTTTACGTGCTAAATTAGTTAGAATTCATGAGCACTATTGTTTTTCAAATGTTTAAATGGGGCAATCCAGTTTTTTGCATGTACTTGGAGCATAAGAGTGTAACATAAGCTAATGTTGAAACAATATTCTCCCCTCCATATTGAAGGTGACACAGATTTCTATATGCCACCTAAAAGATATCTGGGAATGATGTCTTTCAGGGCTTATATGGGATTGGATTTGCTCTTCTCATTCTGATGTGTTGTCAAGTATGAGGGGAGAACTGGATTACCCATTAGACACAAGGCTACAAGTGGTGCACATATTGAATTCTATGGAATATTTAAATAATTTGATAACTTTTCCTCTCAGACCATATAATCAAGTATTTATATATTATAAATCTAATATATTATTGTTATAAATCAAGTGTAAAGGACACATATGATAGTCATTGTAATTGTATTGATAGTCAAGTGTAATTACACAAATCAGCCATTACTCATTTTTGTAAAAATAATTAGGGCCTACATTCACAATAGCCACGTTTTTACAGAACTTTAAAACTGATAATCAAAATAAGCATATAAGGTTGAAAAATATCCATTTAATTGCCAAAAATTCTCAACATTACTGTTTATCTCTCAAATTGTTGTATTAGTAACTTATTAGGAGTGTGATGTATCAAAAGGTTCATAACAACTTCCCAGTAGAATTCAAAATCATGATTTAGTGGGACAAGCAATTAGACTGTTACACTATAAAAGATGAAATATTTTACATATTTATTCATAAGTCCAATGATTGCGATTGGGAGTTAACTTCAACAATATGATTTGCTTTGCTATGTGAAGATAAAGTAGGCAGTGAATACAATTTAAATTCAAATTTCAAAATTTCAATTAGTATTCTAGAAAAAAACATGTTTTTCCGAATAACTAATACATCTTCACTTGAATTCTGGGATAGGACTAAAACCTTTTTTTGAGGGGGGGGGGGGCTAAAATTAACTAAGTTTGGTTTATTAATTCTGGAAGAAAAAACCATTGCATAACAAAGTTCTGTGAAAGTGGGCCTGTAGACACTGAGTTTAAAGGTAATTTGTACTACTTTTGTTCTATTAGGGATCAATTATTCTCAACCTTTGAACATTGATGATGCTAAAGCATACAACTAATTGTTTATAACAACCCACACCTTATCATCAGAAAAAATGCATTCTATTGAAGGAACTAATAAGGGTTGGAAATCAGAACCTTCTCCACAAAAAAATGTTGAAATGTTTGGAGAAATACCTCGTTATCCTTGCGGTTGTCGGGCTGTATGTTCTGGTTGTTGTTGCGGGGCGAGAGGGGGGTGGGGGTGGTCATGGTGGTGCTGGTGATGGAGGGAGGGATCGACTGGATCTGTGGCTTCTCCCAGTCGAAGGGGTCGGACTCGCGGACGCCGCGCCGCTTCATGCAGCGCTCCAACAGCAGACTCAGCATGGCGTAGTCGGGCTTGTCCGCATACTCCAAGCTCTGCGACAGTCACTCGTGGTAAGACAAAACCAAAATTGGGATATTAAGAGGGCGTTGGAGACAATCCAGATTCCGTCTTTCCCTCATAAGAGCAATGTTAAACGGAAAACCAAATAACTCCTTTATTTGTAATCAGAAAATAATGGTTTATAGCTCTAAATAAAGGGTTCATCAAGACGGATTTGGTTAATGCTTAAGTAAAAAAGGTACATACTGGTATATTATTTACTTTCCCCATAAACGCCATGGGAGTGGGTATGTATGTTTGCTGCTACATGGGTGTTGTAACCAAATATACATTAACCCCTGCTGGTACACAGTGAACATACATACCAAATTTCATCGAGCTAGGCCAATTAAATAAGCAAGATAGAGGATTTTATTTATTAAAAATTAGAATGAAATATGATACATATTTTTGGATTTTCCTTCAGATTAATTTTGAGCTAAGTTAGAAATTAAAAATACTAAATTGTTTTTTTCATTTATTTTAAATGGTTTTAGTTAACATTATTGAATATAAAACAATAAGGTAAAAACAGTGTCAAACCACATTTTTAACCCTTTTGATAACATAAAACCCCATTCACATGGGTCCAATCATTCTGGTTTGTGAACTCATTCAAGTCGATGCTGCCTTATTATTATCAAAATCGGAGGCTACGTCCAAAACTTATGGTGTTCACAGGCACAGTGTATTTGAATTCTGGGGACCTCAAAACATAAAAGTAACATGTTCCCAGGCTTAGATCTTACAGTAACTACTATCATAATAATGTATTCTCTATAACAAAATTTTCCAAAAACTTATCTGGTTTGGGAGAAAGAAAGCAAATACTACCAAAGGTTAGTTTTATTTTAATAAACATAAACTGTATTAATCATACTTTAAACAAAGTATTAATCATAATCTTAGTAATGGGGCAATTAATTATACTTCACACTGGGTTATTTGGTCAGAAGTTTTCCTAAATTACTACAGTGGAGTCCTGACAATCCAGAATCATTGGAACTGGAGACATTTCGGAAAAACAAATATTTCGTATTAAGCTAAATTATTCCTAATATAAAATATAATTATTAAATCCAATGTGTATTAAACTAAACAGATATAAATAGTTTGACTTGACAAAGGTCGTGTGACACGATCGGTTGTCAGATGTGTATGTCGTGCTGTATGTAATCATCGGACTAGACGTTTCTACAGTTTAGTTTCTTGCTGCTTTTAATAAGGATCACATCAAATGTAGGTTACATCTCTTGAATGCAATGTTGCATATTTTTGGATGATGGTTTATTATTTATTTAATTCATGAAAATTTTTAAAAAATAGCCATGATTTGTTTTTGCCCTTAAATCATGATCTACAGTAATTATTTCAGTTACCTGAATATGCTCAAGGAACAGTCGCAGGTCTGAAGGCAAGTGTTTGAGTAGAGCTCTGTGGTCATACTTCTCCTTCATCAGTCCAACTTGTTCCTTGTCTTTAATTTTGCGCCAAGGCAGTTGACCGTTGACAAATTCTACCAGCATGTAGAACAAAGACCACAAGTCATCATGGCGACCCATCTCCTAAAAGCACAGTTTTCACAATAAAATTACATAGAAAAAAAATTGTTGAAAGAGGTTGGTAGTGTCTTTTTACATTACTATATACATCGTATGGCTGTCATAACCAGCTACCATCTTAAAATAATAACAATAAAATAATTAAAAGATGTTCTGCAGTGCAAAGCACCTGCGTCAATACATTTAAAATAAAACTAAAATAAACATTAATGATCTCTCTATAAAGCTAAATCCAGGGCGCTAAGCCATTGCAGCCCAGCTTCACTTGCACAATGAAGGCCCATCAGCTCTTCCGGGAAAGCACTCAAAGGGCACTCATTGACTATGTGAGTCATAGTCTGGAACTCCGCTCCACAGCCGCATGACTGGTCTTCTGTCATTCCCCATTTGTATTTCCAATAATTACATCTTCCCACTCCAGTGCGGAATCGATTGAGAACAGTCCACTGCTTCCGAGGAAGATCCATACCACTTACTGCTAAGGTTGGGTCAGCAATCAAAAAGTGATTCCGACCTTGGAAAGAGTCCCAGGAGGAAGTCCAGTCGGTATGGATTGAAAAGTTTGTGTTTGTCAACTGGGATTGACAAACACTGCGGATTGATCCGCAGTGGTGGTCTTCGGGACCTCAATCTGCCTGTGTCCTGGGGTAGGTAATCATGGATGGGTAGGTGTGGAGCAGATAATATCTTAGTATATTCCCTATATCTTAGTATATGAGTGCATCCCTTCGTCTGGTTTCAGGTGGAGCGATATTACACAGCACCGGGAGCCAGGGTACTGGGGTTGCCATGAGTGTACCACTAATGGCTCTCATAGCCCTGTTTAGCTGGACGTCGATATCCCTGACATGCACACTGTTCAACCACAGAGGAGCACAGTACTCAGCAGTTGAGTAAACTAGGGACAGAGCAGTGGTTCGCAGAACTTGTGCGTTAGCTCCCCATGTGGAGCCAGCAAGGTGATGGACGATGTTAGTCCTGGTTCCCACCTTGGTTGCTGTCTTTTGTAGGTGGCTTTTGAATGTCAGGGACCTACCTATTTACATTACTTAGCCCCATCTACGTATACTACAGATCTGTGCATGGAACTAATTGGCAAAATGAAGGGGCGCTACAGAATGGGTTGATGGAACTGATTCAACCCCACCTCTACTTATCGTGGTTCCAAAAAGCATCATGCTATTCACTAAGCCATCGATTCATACAAATTATATTGAGTCTAAATTTTACTGAGTCAGTGACAGTCCACAAATTACGAGGGCAAAAAATACAAATAAACATCTGCTCTGCTTAGATTATTTCCTCTGAAAAAACTCATGTATAATACATTTACAAATTAAGTATCTAGGGGTGCTAAACTATTTTTGAGACACAATGTACAAAAACAGGGTGATAATGAAGTTTGTATACCCTTTTTCACTTTTAAACTAGAACAGAACAAATACTGAAGTTCATATACCATTAGTGCTGACAGTAAAATCTGTAAATTATCGACCGGGTGATATGTTTGAGGGACAGATTACACTTTGGGGAGTTGGAGAGAAAAATGTAAGCATAGTTTGATATTCATTCATACTTTTTTATCAACCTTTGTTCATTTCCTCTGTTGTGGTTCAAAGCTTAATAAAAAGGCTGCATAATTAATTGTCACACGATACTTAAAAACTTAGAATAAACAAAAGTTATAGCTAATAGTCCAGGCTCTGAACAGGTTGAGAATGCACAAAAGTCTAACGGGATTTGACTTTTGATTATTGCTGGGAATATTTAGTAGATGTAAAAAACCGATGTTGCCACATTTCCAGAGTGGGCACAACACGGGGGACGCCCCCTAGAGGAAGACGTAGAGGGAACCGTATTGGCCAGTGTCATGTTATACATCATTTTAAAGGTCTTTGAATGTAGATTCAAATACCACAAACCCGATATCTAAAGGTCTAATATAACGCGAGTTATTGCGTTTTGAAATTTAGGCAAAATGCTTTTCATGCAAAGTTTGACTGCCTGCCATTTCTGACTCGAGCGTTCATGTAAAGTCGGCTTTGCGGCATTGCTTTCTGTTGAACATGATCCTAAAGCTCACGTTAAATATTTCATAAAAGATTTCATGGGTTGTCCCAAATCAGACTGAAAATCATAATGTAATCATAATATTTCGGACAGCAATAGAAGACGGCAAATGAAGACTTTAAAAATTTAACATTTATCCTAATTTTCAGGATATTTATAGAGAGGAAATAGATAGAATTTAAATATATTTGAAGACAATGTCACCAACTCTACCTAAAATGAATGTCTGAGCCGGAAATGACAGGTAGTCAAATTTTGCATGAAAGGATTTTACTGAAATTTCAAAACGCAATAACTCGCGTTATATTCGACCTTTGGGGATCGGGCTTGTGGCATTTGAATCTACATTCAAAATACTTTAAAATGATATACAACATGACATAGGCCAATATAGTTCACTCTACGACTTCCTCTAGGGGGCGTCCCCCGTGTTGTGCCCACTCTGGAAATGTGGCAACATCGGTTTTTTACATCTACTAAATGTTCCCAACAATAATCAAAAGTCAAATTTTGTTAGATTTTTGTGCATGCTCAACCTGTTCAGAGCCTGGACTATAAATACTTCCAGTGCACTTCCTTCCCACCGTTGATACCATGTTTGATGGTTCTATTTTAATCTGAGACACAATATCATTTTCAGTCGCTATTAGGCTCTCGAGAACAGATTTAATGATGTGATGAACATTTGTTACCCTAGTAACATAACCAAATAAATAATGGTATAAATGTCTTGACTCTTGAAGTGGTTATACATTACTGTAAATAATGTTAACCAGAAATAACAAATTTTAAACAACCAATTTTTATTTAAAATGACAATTTTTGTTCAGATTAGTTAGTTAATTTTTAATACAAACATTATACAACAATAACAACATTATTACTAACAATATACGAGGCATGTTTTTAAAGTAATGCCACGAAGATTCACTCCGACTGCGAAGTACGGTCTGTAATCCGTTTTCTGTAGGATAAAGGCCTGAAATCGATTGATATTCACTGCGAGATCTGTGGAGTGTATGGAGAAAACATTATGAGTGATGGAATGGAATGGTACGTAAGTGGTTAGGGAATTTAAAGATGGCCGCACATGTGCATGATGGTTAATGGCATCACTTATAGAACCCAGGATTTGATCAGAGAATTTGGTTGAGAACAACTTGATCATCCTCCCTACAGTAACGATCTAGTGACTATCACATGTTCATTTGAAGAAAGACCTAAGCGGCGTCACGACAATGACGACGATGTCAAAACGGCTGTATTGGAGTGTTTCTCATGGCAGGCAGCAGAATTCTAAGACGGCAAAATTGTAAAGCTAATTTTATGATATAACAAGTTTCTTAATAATTGTAGAAATTAATTGGAAAAGTAGATTCAAGTACAGGCTTTTATGTAAAAATATAATTATTAAAAAATCTCTCCTAGTTTGTTTTTTTATTTCAAAATGGTACTTACTTAAAAAAACACGCCTTGTAGTAGTTAGTAATATTTTAAAAGGGAATGTATATGAATTACAAACATCTAAATGCAGTGTCACATTGAAAACTGGTTAAATGTTAATTTATTTGTAGTTTAAGAAAATATTTTTTAAGGAAAGAATTTTATAATAGATAGAGGTTTGTACAAAGTCACAGGCGCGTGAGGTATGGCAATGAAATTGCCAACTTCAAACTGCATTAGAAGTTTATCACCATTGATTTTCATGTACAATAACTGTCGGTTGTAAAACAAATCTACTAGGTGCTAGATAAGGGAAGCGTAGAGTCTTCCAGATTGTCGAGATATTTGAGATTGTGAGCACTTGGAGTGCAAATTATCACGAATTAGAGTAAAAATGTCTTAAACCTTTCAGTACTAAAAAAATATTACATAACTTTTGAAAAGTGCTGGGAAATTATTCATGTAACTACCAAAAAGTGCTACAGTGGAAAAGGGGCAGGGCAAGAGATAAAATTTCAACAAAAAAATTGTTCTACCCAAAAGTGCTAGACAACGATATTTTGTATCTCGATTGTATGGAGAATCGAATGAAATCATCCGTGTTTTGTAATAACAATCGAGATAACCGATATTCCCATTTAAGTCCGCCGTATCGATATCAGCGACACAACGATATATCGTTGCTTCACACTTTTTGGATGAAAGGCAAGGCACGATATATTGTTGTTTAGCATTCCTGGGGAATAAGACAATAAACGATATATCGTTCCATAGCACTGAAAGGGTTAAAAATTGTTATTAAAGCTGAATGGGCTTTATTTCTATGATATATAAATCCAGGGATTGATTCCGGGATCGTTGTTAATCAATACCGAAATCCCACGATCTAAATATCAGTCTGGGACTGACACTTCTAGCGCTGATGGATGCGAATCGCACGGTGCCACGGAAGCCGGAGGCCACTGGAAGAGCTCGCACCTCCCCAGTCTCCTAGTCGCGGTTGTATATTGCCTACTGTCACTTCACTACTACTGACCTTGTTCTTGTGAGCATTGATGGATGCGTATCGCACAGTGCCTCGAAAGCCCGCGGCCGCACGAGGAGCTCGCACCTCCCCAGTCGCGGTGGTGTATTGCCTCGCTAACCCAAAGTCTAGCATGTAAACCTTGCGACAGTTGGAGGGGAGACGGCCTATCGAGAAGTTGGACTGAAAAAGAATTACATTAGACGAATTTACATCATCTGAGGATTCTTGTTTATCAAACATAGCAATTACAAGATTAGAGTACTTGCCCTCAAGGGACTAAAAGATGGATCAAATAATCAAAAGGGCAATCAAAACTGTATCCTAAGTAATTACACAAAATAATGAAAACAATTAATACAGCAATCAGATAAAAGTTGTCAAAAATAACAATGACACCCTAGACAGAATTGCTTAGCATCAGCATTCTTACTCACTTTATGGGCCAAAATAAAAACTGAACTTTACTATAATAATTAAAAATATGATTACAGTTAGTACAGCTATAGTTGAAACACAGCTAACCTACTTGATCAAAAGTGCACAAGTTATGAACATGAAATATGGTATTGAATTTAGTTAATTATTTTCTAAGAGAAGGATGTGATTGACTCATACACAATGACGTTCTTTTCGGATACGATATTGGGACATTGGCTGCAGTGATTTTCATGAGTCATTTTATAGAAAAAATGCTTAGCAACAGAATGTCCAAAGGGTCATTAGAGTAAAAGTAGTTAGAACTACCAATATGACTTGTCTCTTCTATCATACAACGCTATACAGATTATCACACAGTATAAAATGTCAACTATAAAACTGGTTTATGCTACTTGTGAAGTTGCCGAAGTTGGCATTGCGTACAGCAAACGAAGTTGTCATGACATGTGGTAAGTCTTTTGGCTGTCCACTGTCCACTATGACAATTTCCCTTCTCTCATGATCCATTCATGTTCAGGGGGTTGATATCATCAGGATATAGAAACATCTAGCTGACGAACATGAATGGACAGTCATGTTGGCCATTTAGAGGGCAGAGCGGGGTCCGCCTTCTTTCACCGTGAGAATCGCTCGTTGCAGTTCAGGATTTAGTGTCCGAAATGTCTGTAATATCTCATGTCAAAACTAAAGATCGCCATTTTGCCAGTCGCCAATCTTACGTTCACTGGTTAAATTGTGATATTTGTGATTGCGACTTTGAGATTATTTTACTGCATTTGTTAATGAATTAACCTGTTGTAATAAATAAAGATATTCTGTAAATTCTATTTGCGTTATTTCTTTTAAAACCCTTTGTTTACAGTATATATATTAATAAGAGTGTTGAGTTACAATTTATTATTCATATTACGAGTACGAATATGGCTAAAATCGAGTCCAAATCATTTATCAGGATTTCCAATTATTTGGACATCGATGTGCATCAATTAGTCCAGATAATCGATGCTCTACTGAATACCTAAACTCTTTCAATAAGAAACGACGTCACACCGAGCAATTCATTATCATCAAACTCTGTACTTGATTCGGTGACATTACATTGGATTCACATACATTCACATACATGGATTACATATGCCACTCACCGGCTTGATATCTCTGTGGAGAAAGCCGACTTGGTGTATGCTGTCGATGGCTTTGAGTATCTGGTGTCCGAGGCGCAGCGTAGTGGACAGAGAGAAAGCTCCCCTCGGCTGGGCCCGTCTCAGCTCCGCCAGGTTTTTCCCTTGCAGCTGCATCACAACATAGTTGAACCGGTCGTTCCTGCCGCACCCGATGAAGCGACACACGTGTTCTTTCCCTGCAGAATAAAATTGAGTTAATGTTTGTAGAGAATTTTGGCAGTTACACTTTACAATATGAACAGTAAGAACATTCAAAGTGGTTTTCTTTCTAGTAAAGATCAAAAGAGTCCTCCACAAAAAATCAAATGCCGGGTGTTTATAAGAGAACTATCCGATTTTATGTATTATTGAAATCACTCTGTCCTTACATATTTGTACATTTTAAGACTGTGAATCCCAAGTATTTTTAAGGTCTACAACAATTACAGATCAATATAAGGACTATTAATTGTCCTATAAATGTTTAAGAAAAGTTTTTCTTGTGTTTTCCAGTCCGGTGAGTGTAAAGGAAACAACTTCTGTAACAATCTTCTCATGTCAGGGCCTAAGGTCAAGGGTATTTTTCTACATTATTTTATGCTACCAAGAACAGGGTGATTCACAAGGATGTGCAGAAACTTCAGAAGCTGTTTCTACACATGAAAATAAGCAAAAAAAACCTATAAACATAAAATATAGAATATTTATAAACATCCCGCTTGAGTTATCAAAGTTTTAAATTTTCAGCGAGGTTTCAATGTAATGTGCTTATTCAATTTTCGCGTGTGATGTTTTATCTTTCGCCATGAAAAGTTTGCCAAACAATGTAATAAAACGCTTTGTTTAGCTGATAGCCGCCATTTTGTTTTTTTGAACTTTTTATTTCCATAACAGATTGATGTATTTACTTCATATCAATCTTTATCACATGTTAGTTTAAAAAAATTTTTTCCAATGTCTATTTTCAAAGTGGCGTCCATTTCAAATTTTTTAACTTTTCTCAAAACTGGCAAATGTATTCAAAATTTTACAAGAAACAAAAAAGTTGACAAATTAAGTTATCTAATGATACCGAAATTGTAAAGATTTAACAACAAATAATGGAGTTATTGAGATTTTTCTACAGAAAAACATAGATTTGCATTATAATTTACGTTACTTGTTGTCAGATAATTACAAATTTGGCATAATTGTTTAGACAATTTAATTTTGCTTCTTTTTCGTGTGTTATACAATTTTTATGAAACTTGCAGTTCTTAAGAAATTTTATTTTAAACACTTAAAATAGCCGCCATTTTGAAAATACACATTGGAAAAAATATTTTTTCTGAAAACTAACATTGTTTTGGTAAAGGTCCATGCCAAATATGAAGTTGATACATCAATCGGTTAAGGAAATAAAAATTATTAAGTTTTAAAAACAAAATGACGGATAGCGGATAAACAAAGCATTTTAGGGCATATGTTTATATGTTCTATTTTCCTCATTTTCATATGTAGAATGAAATAATTAGTGATGGGATGAATGGTTTTCATAACCGAATAATCGGTCAGTTATTTTTGCCGTTATTCGGTTATTTTTATTTGAATAAATCACCGAATCATTTTTAGTTATTATTCATTGTGCCAACAAACAACTAATTTGACCAGCTTGAATAACCGAATTAAACTTAGTCTATACGCAACTACTGTTTTGGACTCATCCATTGTTTGCAATAATCTTAGAGGTTGTGAAAAAATCCCACGATGAACGCTAAAAGTATTTATATGAAACCATAAATACAATAAACAAATTAATACAAATAAGTTACGTAAAAGTTAGAGTAGCCTACATTTAACTGTCAAACCTTTCATTTGACACCAATAATATCCGCTATTCATACTATTGTTACATTATATAATAACATTTGTTATGTTACAATAAAGCTATCAGGGAATCTTAAACATATGATCAACAAAACAATACAATTGTTTTTGGATGGACCAAATAAATTAATAAATAATATAAGTAATTTATAAATAATAAGATGTTTTTGATTTTTTTATCCTAAACGGATCGTAAGTAACCTAGGCCAAGTTCAATGAATAATTCACACTGGGATTAAGTTATTCTATAAACATTGCAATCTTTAAAAATAAATCACCGAATCGCCTGGATAGACATAATGGCATTCAGATGTAAAACAAACATATGTAGGCCCTAACATAGAAACTAACGGCTGTCGTTATCCATAAGCCGTCGTCGTGTTTTCGAATTATTCTAAACATTAATTCCATTCAAATAAAAAATAACCGAATCACCTGGATAGACTAATTTAACCGAATCAGAATAAAATAACCGAATTAGTCTGTTTGGCAGCAATAACCGATTGATTCGGTTATTTTCATTCGGCGACGCGCACCACTAGAAATAATGAAATAATAAAGTTTATTTCCACCAAAAATAAATAATGTTTAAGCTAAATAAAAATAAAAAATAGAATAAGCTCCCGAAGTTTCTGCACACCCTCATGAATCACCATATGGTGGTTTACCAATCCCATGGCCATGCCGTGGCCTTGCCAGAAATCACACCACCATGTATATGTTATTTGTTGCTTAGTCAGAATCAGAATTTTCATTGGTCTATGAACAAGTAACAAACATTGTGCATGAGACCTTGTCATTGGTTTACAAAGCAAATTATGTCAAAGTAAAACATAAAAAGTATTCCACTTAAAACAGGTAAATAATGAATATAAATAATAAACTGATTAAATATTTATGTCAATGAAGAAAATCCAACAATAACTAAATAAATAATATCGAATAGAATAAAATACAGTAATATCTTTATCATAAAAACTTGTCAAGAAGATTGCTGTAGTAATTGTTTTCATTAGACTTGCTTGGATGGTAAAAACTGGAAAAAGTTACTTTTCACTTAAAAATATACAGCACAATAGTGTTCATATTATAATGTAATTGGTGTACAAAAACCTTGGGAACTTAAACTTTTAGAATCTATAATTATGTAAGGAATTATTTAATGTAAAAAAAAAAAGAAAAACACTTAAATTGGACAGCTCTTTTATTAACACCATGTAAAATGCACTTAATATAAATTCAGTCAAAGCCTGAAAGTGGTACAACCTAAACAGTGTTAAAGCACATGAGAGAGCATAATGTAAAGACAAAAGTGACTGTTTAGCAAAGTAAACAATATACATGACACTTAAGTGTCATCTATACCTTTGGGCTAGTAGCGCAGTCAGCAACGTAAACCATACGGCTTTTAGGAAAAAAAAAGGTTTTTATTCCCCTGTTTAGGATGCCGTATTTAAACTGATTTCCTGCAAACTTGGATTTCATTTAGTTAAAAAGTCCCTACATTAGGACTCTCAAGCCTTAAAGTTTAAAAATGTTAAAATATTACTCTCATTGATATGGAAAAGAACTAAATTTTCCTTACATACAAGATTTTTTGTACAAACACAATTTTTTTATTTATTTGTATCACCCGACAAACCATTTTACAGAAATCAAAGAAAAATTGGTGATAATCTTATTGCTGACAATATCACAACAATAGGAACAAAATTACAATGTACTGTAACATAATAATACATGCAGTAATTTTACTGACATATCAGGTATGAGGGACCTAGATCCCCCTTAATCTATAAGAAAGCATATGTTTTAACAATAAATATTCAAAAACACCGTCTGAAACAGGGGAATGCAGAGGCATGTATTCAGTGTTTTTACAGAGGTGAAGATGACTCTTGTGTTCTCTCATGTGGGGGGTTCACATTTGTTGACTCTGTGCTGAGCATTACACATAACAAAATTTGATTAAAAAAATTTAATAACAAAATTTTTATTAAGTATGAATACCATACTTAATAACAGTTCCATACACACATGAGACCATACAGGCATGGCCTCCATATACAGGGTAGAAAAAGTCTGGAATCAGTACAGTAAACTTCCTCTAATCCGACAGGTCACTTTACATGTACCGGATTACAAAATATGCCTGATTACAGGATGAATATCAGGAAAAATGTTAATTAAACAAAAAATTACAATAAATCACTTATTTTATTATTAAAACAGCTTTCAAAGAATAAAACCATTGAATAACATACTCTGAAGCAATGAAAAATACAGTACATGATTATGTAGCTCAAAAGAGTACAGTAAACACCCGATTATCTAAGTTTTGTTCTGCGAACAGGTGAACAGGACAACTAGAAGGAAGTCCATTGTCCGCCGACCACTGACTCGAAGACAGAGTTATAAAAATATATTTTAGTGATATAACATGGGACAAGTTGACTCTTGTCTATTGTTTCGGTAGGAAACGGCCGGGGCTAAACATTTCATTTCCAGAATACCGCTGCCGGATTATCCAGCGGCCGAACCATCCGAGGCCGGACTAGAGGGCTTCTATTGTATGAGTCATTGGATCGTTGGACATTGGGCTTAGCGCTGCAAGTTGACAATCAGTGTTTTGGAGTAGTCCAGGATCGTTGAATTAAATTTTTAAGACGCGCCAGCAAGCGATTCATAGAATTAGCCAAAATAATATTCCTATAAATCAACTGCTTGATCTAACAATAACCAGTACAGTATGTACAGGCGCATTACTCGACCTCTAAATAGCCCAATTTACACTTTGTACGACACAGTGTTGCTCCGCGGCAACTTTCAATCACAAACAAACTCGAACGCTCAATTAATTTTATTGTTGTTTATGTCAATATAATTGTTCTTAAAATCGTGCCGGATTATCAAGCATGCCGGATCTTAGGATGCCCGATTAGAGGAAGTTTACTGTATGTACTTTTTTTTACATTTAACAAAACTAAAACTTTGAAAACTGATTTTGAGTGTCAAAGTCTATTTCCCAAAGTACTTATTGACCTTGAACCTCCTAGGTGGGCGATCCACAAGGAGCCTGAAGAAAATCTTAAATGTAAACATAGGTCAATATGCACATGTAATTACAGTTTTCTATGAATAGAAAACAATGCCGCAAACCCCACCTTAAAAGGACTTATTTTAATGGAAGTCATTGATGAAACTGCATTGGCCTATGCCATATGATACATAATTTTAAATAACTTCTTGATTAGCATTTTACGTGTTAGTGCTGTTACCCAGATTGAAATAATAAAACGTCTTCCAACACTACTTGATATATTTACACTAACAAGATACAAGATACTTTAATTCCAAGTTTGTACAGAGATATAAAAAATCACAACATGTACGGAAATATATTTCCTCACAAGGCTACAAGGCCTGAATGTGAGGAAGAGCTTAAAAGTCACTCATATCACTGTCTACATACAAACAACAACAACACTGTCCACATTTTTAAGTTTCACATAATTATGAATATATCTAACATCAACCCATTCAACTAATAGCCTTAAATTAATGTGCTTTTATAAGTCCTAATTTTTTTTTAAATAATACATTAAATAAAATATAAAAATTCTGTTTGCACATTGTTGAATAAAACGGAACATAAAATTTAATTTGGATTAATTTTAAAGATAATATATTTCAAAAGAGAGAATTTGTAATGGATATTAAAAAGTGTTTTGTATATAGTTTCACTGTAACTATATACAAGACAGTAAAAATATACGAAAGATGTTAAAATGGCGATCGATTACGACCAGTTACACCGGTCATCATTAGACCCAGAGACTGAGTGAATCAAGATGGCGTCCACGTTGAAATACTATTAATGCAGGAAGTTCCGGGAAACAAGATGGGGTCCATGCTTAAATCCTGTTCCCTGTTTTTACATTGTTCTTTAAAAATATACAATTCTTTCCATGAATTCATTATGTTTTCTTTCTTATGTGTCTTAAGTATTTTAAGATTTTCTTCAACGGTTGTTACAGGGTGGCCATTTTCCAAAAGGTGTTTTGCTACATTTGATCTTTCAAGTTTGTTGTTCTTCCATGTGGTTCTTGAAGCTACAGTAGACTCCCCCTTAACTGGCCATGTCTTAACCGGTCTCCACTTTAACGGCCTACGCTGGCACAAAAACAACATCTTTTTAACCAGCCATTTTTTATCTCAACATTGCTTTAACCGGCCTTGTTTCGCCGGAAACTTAGTTTTCTTATCTATTGTATCATTCAATTCAACATTATATCATGATGTTCATAAGCCAGCTAAAATGTACTGTCCTGGACGGAGGTATATGCCACCGGAAGTGAATGTGTTTTAATCTGCTATCCAGTATACAAAATAGGAAACGAATTATTATTAGTTTATTTTAGTCACGGATTTCATGGGTGACGTATGTAAGCTATAAATTATATAGAGTAATATATTTAGAGTTATTTTTTTCTACCCATAATTGCATTTAGGCCATTTGAAATTGTTTGTTGGCATTTTAAATGTACATCGGTTTAACCGGTTAAAACATTATCCGGCCAAGGCCTGGTTCCAAGTTGGCCGGTTAAGAGGGAGTCTACTGTATTTATAAAATTAACAATTTGTAGAATGTAGAAGTTGTCACAATCTCTACAGCTGATTTTGTAGATCCCGGATCGATCATTTTAAATGGCTTTGCATTCTGAGCAACTTGCCACAAACCCAACCTCAAAAGATGGTGTGTATTGAGAGCAATTGCACTTTTAGTTTTCGCCAATATGATTTTAATGCAAAGTATTATTGACTGCTCTTTTGACTAAGTCGTCTTTTTAAGGATGGGTTTACAGCATTGTTCTCTTCTTAAGGCAAAATTACCAGGTTGGCTAATATTCATTATTGTCACCATCAACGGCTGTTGATAGGATAAAAAAGTAGTACAGAAATGCCAAACCATCTGTAATTCACAACATTAGGGAGATACACACATATATATTTAAGTTGTAAATATGAAAAAGTAGAATTTTTTAATTTTTTCTAAGGATATTAATGATATATAAAAATAGCATAATATAATCATTGCGTTGGAAATCATTATTATACGGTACCTTGTTTTTAAGATCTAAAATACTTTATTTAAATATGCAGTTAAAGCTTTACATAAATTACGGTAGTTTGTTACCCATTAATAAAAATACAGAACAGTAAACAATATGTGTTTGAAATAATTCTTAAGAAGCAATAAACCACGTGGTTTATTGCTGCTGAAACGGTTCACCGAGCAAGCAGTTAGTATTGATCGCCGGGACTGAACCATGTCAAAACTATGTTCACTAGGCCTACTCCTTTCCAATAACAATTCTTCGATCTTCCAAACTAAAACTTTGCTAGTGCTTTTTATTGATCTACTACTACCCCTGCTGATATAATGTGTAAGATAATTGTAATTTAAAAAAGTAAGATATTGTATTTTGTTTTATTTTTACTTACTTACACATAATTTAATTTGTCACAGTCCCTTCTAAGAAAATTCATTGTCCATTTGTAAACCTCATTTTTTTATTTTTTTTATTTGATTCGGTTACTCATTAGTGTACAACAGGATGGTTTCAAGTAACATTGTCAAACAGGCACTAACAATCTCCTGAAGTACCCCCCACATTGGATTTTCATTTCCTGAAGACTAATTTTAAATTTCTGACATCCTCTAAACATTTAATATTGGTCAAAAAAGATTCATATTTATGTCATTTAAAATCAAATTCAAACAAAAAATATTGAGAATTCTTTGTTGTTAAAAAAAAAAAAACAATAATTTTAACTTTTTATTTCATAGGATCCTATATATTAAAAAATTCCTTTAAAATGTGATATAGATAATTGGCTTTTTGACCAATATAATAGGCGTAGCGGATGTTTGAAATTTAACATTCGTCTTATAGGAACAAAAATCCAAGGTGGCCGATACTGCAGACTCTAATGTCAAGAAAAACAAAAAAAATACCTTGTAATTTTTTTAGGACTGCCACCTCCATTTTCAGGACTTGTTTTGGCTGACGAGCGGATTCTACCTTCAGGGCGACTTGTTCTTTTGTGACTAGGTCCAGCCCCTCGTAAATTTCTCCAAAACCACCACCTCCAATCTTCTTCATCTACAATAAACAGTTTTTGCAAATAAAATTTACATACGAGGTTTGTTTTTTTAAGTAAGTACCGTTTGTAAATAAAAAATAGAATAGGGGAGATTTTGTAATAATTATATTTTTACATGAAAGCCTGTAATTTTAATCTACTTTTCCACATAATTTCTGCAATTATTAATGCACTTGTCATATCATACAATTAGCTTTCCAGAGTAAATAGCACTTTATATCCCCTCTTAGAATAAAAAAGGGAACTACCGTGTTCACACATTTTGTGGGGTAAAGTTTATTGTTGTATGCCCCTTCCTCCCCACAAAAATTAATGGATAAATCACAAAAATAACAGCTACCAAAATAATTTTAAAACATTCATCAGGTGCCTACAGATATTAATTTACTTTTATATTTCTTTCATTAAAAAGTTTTTATTTTCACCTAGGCCCTAGTTTATAAAAAAACTCAAATATTGTAGCTCAGTAACATTAAATATAGGCCCAGAATATTTTAATTACTAGATTCCTGGAATTATGGAGACATTGCAAATAACTTTACAAATAAATGTGAGATGAACTAAGAAATTGTCTTCACTCTCTCAAAATTATTTTGGGTAGCTCAACCAAAAGCTAGGAACTTTGACTTGGATTTATTCATTGGTGATTTTACCATGAGATGAACTTAGAAATTGTCTTCACTCTCTCAAAATTATTTTGGGTAGCTCAACCAAAAGCTAGGAACTTTGACTTGGATTTATTCATTGGTGATTTTACCATGAGATGAACTTAGAAATTGTCTTCACTCTCTCAAAATTATTTTGGGTAGCTCAACCAAAAGCTAGGAACTTTGACTTGGATTTATTCATTGGTGATTTTACCATGAACCAAAAGTAAATAAGTGAATCAATCAACGTAGCATGTCTGAATATTGATATAAAGCTATTTTGATCTGACCTTCATGGATTGTCTTGATACTAAAATATTATTCTGGGATGGAATCAATTACAAAAAGGCATTTTCAATGGCAATGTGATATAACTTTCTCTCTCCTAGGTTAAAAAAGTTATTTAATAAAAACTATTTTACAAATAGGAATTTTAAACTGTTAATTACAAAGTAATATAATTTCAGCCCATAAGTGTGAGTTCAGCATGCTGATTTTAATAAACCAAATTGCAAACAAATATAATTATGATTTTTTTTTCCTACAATAAATTTAGACTAAGCCTATTATTAAGCAATAGAGTTGGACAACTCAGTGGTAGTTTACCATGTTTTATTTTCTTTGATCAATGCTCACATGTAAAAATATCACCCATTTAGTGAGTCACAGGTTCAATTCCTGGGACATTCACACGCAAAGGTGGATTTAGTTCCCTTCCTCTAAAAGTGTCTAAAGCTTAACATAATGCCTCTGCGAAGATAAGAAAATTTTGTTCTGATATTATTATATTCTATATGCAATGTTCCCATTACTGCTGATTAGTAGAGTAGCAAGACTTACGACTTTCCATCTCTCCTTGACAACGTGTCCAGGTTGCAGCAGATCTTCACTAGTCATTGTAATATTATTGTTTTGGTCAGTCGACTCGTCTCCTCCTACATGGTAACCTAATTCTTCTAATGATGAATCATCATAGTTCCTGGAATAAAAAAAAATCATATCTAAGTATGTAAGGTAAGGTTAAGAATTGATCTTTTATTTATTTATTTAAAAAGAGACAGGAAACTCTCGTTCATCTGGAATGCTGTAACGGTACGTAACTGATGGCCGGTCCAGATTTCGGAAACCTGGATGAAGCGAAGTCATATTTTTTGCTGTTGATGGGAAACATTAATGGTTTTTACTAACACAATAGATCTTCTGAAAAGTTATGAGAGTAAACTTTTGATTCATCAACTTCTAGGAGTGACAAATGCAGGTGCACTCGAAAGACTGATAGTTGCAAGTTTCTGTCCCCCCTCCTGCCACTGTCGGATCAACAGATACAGATTATGATGGAATGCCTTTTACGATAAAAAAGGGAACTGCGGGTGTGTTAAATAAAGAATTCAAGGATCTGAAGTACAAAATTTTTTGTTGTCAAAATTACGCTTCACCTACATATAATTCTGATTACAAGTTCTAACAAGTCCAACCAACTTGTCATATATCTTTAATTTAGTAAGGTAAATAGCAGCACATTAACTTATAAAAACTTACAAATACCAAGCCTATATCCATACATAAAGCTGGTTGGTTAGCATATGGCTAAACTTAACGAAATTATTTTAGTTACACTTCCAGTGTTAATTAATAACATTGGTACTCAACCTTGTGATGAAAAAATGATGCTGAGGAATATATATTGACAATTGACAATATAATGACAATTACATATATTAGGCCCAGCATGCACTGTTTGATAGACTTTTTTTAGAATTTTTTTAAACATGTAACAATGAAAAATGCCTAGTAGGTACGGTACCTCAAAGAATAAAGAGAAATTTACTTGGGTTAAAGTGTAATCTGTATATCCAGATCATTAGTTTTATTCAAAGAGAAACTTATCAATGGTGGTTTGGACTATGTGTATTAACATATACTAATGTTACTTATGTTAACTACATTAGCCTACCAATGTTACAATGAATACCCTGATGGATTAAAATGCATTTTGCATCATACATCTTGCATCAAATAGGTTTTTCTGATGATTAAAGAAAGCTACAGATAATTCCTGTGAGGGCAGATATAGCAAGGTCACATTCATTTAAAGTCTATTGCAGTGAATAAATTAATCTTTAATTATACCAATTTATGATTCTTATGAAACTTAGATACAAAAAGGGGAGAGGGAGGGTTATTTAATTACGGTACTTACAGTTAATTCACTACAGTATCATTTCAAAATGGTCTGAACCTTATAAATTAGTCTTTAAACTAAGTTACCTATAGTAAAAAATAAAAATTTGGAAAGTCAGTTTGCATTCATAGGACAATGTTTTATTTTTCCTATGCTCAGCTGACCTTCCATTTACTAATGTACGGAACTGGATTTCTGATGACCTCTCATTCCTATTAATAAAAATATTAGGCATAAACCGGAGTTAAAACACAAAACATAGGCCTAATATTTAACACAGCTTGATAACATTAAATATACTAATATAATGTTATAATTTATATAAAGATTTTTTAAATTTATTTTCCTAAACCAATTTAAAATTAAAATTCCCCAACATAATTTAAAAAATTCACTTATAATTTAAGGATAATTTGTACGGTATTTTGTTACAATGATTTGAAGTACGGTATTGTTAAGAATGGTTATGAAATAAAACAAATTTACGAACCGTGTAATATGCATAGGCACACTGCTTTCGTAGGCTAACTGTGCAGTAAGTTACCTATTGCTTTAGTTTTGGTATAAGATGACAACAATTTGCACACTCATCAGACCATATAAAATTATTTTGTTTAACAGGGGAAACTTAAAAGATCCTTTGCTGGGCTATAAGTATTATATATTATTTTTTCTAAGATTTTTAATGACAAGGAATTTTTAATCTAAACAAACTAAACCTCTGCTTATATGTTAAATATGATCATGGACCTATAATTTCAATCAAAATTATCTCATGAAATGATGTTTCGTTAATAACATAATAATTGAAGTACACTTTTAAAGATAGGGTACCGGTACTAAAAAACTTAAATTAAAACACTCACTATTGTTTAAAAAATAGTTCCTGAACTGTTCAAAATAACTTCCAAAGAAGCCTAATTTCTGTGACAGTCTAAGCCGACTATTATTAATTTTCAAGCATTTACAATATTTATAATTTTTTAAACTTATGCATTTATAATATTTCACATTTAAAATAACATAAAATATCCTATATCACCAGTTAAATAAAACCTGGTTATCAAATTAACAGAAAGCTCAAATTAGCCTATAACTTGTACATCTTTTGTCAGAAACAAAGGGAAATCTGCCGAGCTAGGAAAGCAACAGACTTGTCTTTCTCTTTTCCAACACGACCCCATGTGTACCCACCCATCACCATATCAGCTGCCCTGAACTTTGAGTTCCTGGGCATTCTACATCCCCAGCGCAGTCAAAGCAAGGTAAATCTTCTAGAGTGCAACTGAATAGGCTGGAGTGAGAAATACCCTCTAGGCCTACTTCAAATTAAAACATATTCTGAAAATTGGCTAATTTAAGTAAGCTACCCTCTTATTCGGGAACGAGATTCACTAAAATCTGTGCAGCCATGAACAACTTTAAGAAAGTTATAGTTGTACTCATATTTACTTATCTGTACTTACTCATATTCATTAGTTAAAGCCATTAGCCTTTTGAGTTATACAAAAAATAACTACCGGTACTGGCTAACAAGATTTGATATTGGGCAACCATAACCTAAGTCTAAATGACTAGGGTTACCATACGTCCTCTTTTCCCCCGACATGTCTTCTTTTTAGAACATAAAAAACGTCCAGGTGGATTTTTGAGAATCAGTCCATTGGTCCGGCTTTTTGGAAAGAGAAAAATAAAATAGCTGCTTTTTTGTTTTACCAACCACTAAGAAGATTTTGTATTTTGTTAATTCTTCCAGATTGTTATCAAATTGTAATTTATATTGTTTAAATTGTTTCTAGAATAAAAAGTGATACAACGTTTAATTTACCTTTACTCTAATGACAATTTGTAGGATATTCCTTTTGGTTAGACATCACTGCCAGAGTACAGTACGCTAAGTGACAGGATGGTATTGAGTGAGAAAGTGAGGTTATGTATTGGCAGATATGTTAATATGTTATCAGCTTTCCATTCGTTCAGGCTTGAGTTTGATTAACACAACCATTCTTTTTTTATATATATAATTAGATCAGTTAGTTGTTTGTGCTTAAGATTAAAGTAGTTTTTCAAAGTCAATGATTGTGAAAGTGACTGAGCCTCTTGTTTGAGATTAAATTTCATTATCAAGTACCAACCAATAATATTTTTCAACAGTTTATACCCACCCCTCTTTTATTTTAAAATTATAGGTGAATCTTGAAAGAACTACTCTCCATGGACATAGAGAAAGAACTTTTAAATTTTTTATAGTTTATGCAATTACTGTAATATAAATTTACTTGCATAATTAGCATTAACTATGTGAAGGACAATGTGCTCTTGACGATTTACTTTTTTTCTTATAGGTATGATTTTGGTAGTTCTTAGAAAATTATATACAATATAAACAACAAAATAAAACCTACTGATTTTTAACCCCAAGGCTAAAACCGTCTTATTACTTTCCCAAACATTGAATTTTAAAAAATTGCACCTTACTTAGTATCTTAAGAAAAATTGTATTATTTTGAAAAAAAGGTGAAATAATGTATACCGTACCTAAATTTTTATTTTAAACATTTGTTCCTCAGTCTGTGATATTTTACCCAGGGGGGAGGTCAGAAATCAGATTTTTGTGTTTCGTTAATCCGACTCGCGACGAGTACTAGGGTGTCCTCTTTTTCATCCTTTAGAGTATGTTAACACTATACATAACCCATAATTTACTACAAGTTGAAGAGTGTATGAAATATATAAGTACAAGTATGTGGGCATACTCTTAGGTCTATGTCTTGATAGCTTCGGTGTCTTAAATATCAATCAATTGGAAAACTACCCAAAGCCTATCTAGTTAATTAAAAGTTACAATTTCAGAGCAGGATCCACAAAACATTACAACACAACTTGATACATGACCATGACCACAAACACACATACACTTTTATGTGTGTATTAGACCTACTCAAGAATGAACAATGCCCACATCGTCAGAACTAGCCAAATCAGCGAGGCCCGCACATTCACGGTTCTATTCAATTGGTTTATTTGAACTCAGCGATTGATGCATGTTTTACAGAAGGCCTATCTAAGGAAAATGATGTTAACAATCTCGCCATCAATAAAATGATAGATATTGAATGAGAGACAAAATCATGATAAGCTTACCGTAGTAGAGACTAAATCATTTTGTGTCATAGCCTCAGTTTGTTTTGAATTAGCTAACATTTTAAAATTAAAACTATGGTAACCGACTTACCCATGCTTCGCAACAGTAGCCTACTCGAATTAAAATGCAAACCCAAGGATCTTTTTTCACTCACTCACCTCAAGTCTATGAATCCTTTAATTTTTTATCAACAATCTGTCCCTGATTTTAAATAAGAACACATGTTTAAAAAATTAATATTCCTAAATGTAGGTAGCCTAATCATATGTTGCTTCCACAGGAAAAAATGTTGCTTTCATAAGAATAACATGATATCTTTGAAGACAATGGATAGTAATCCATCCAAGTAATATGCTGGATACAAATAGGTAGGCCTAGGCTAATCTGCATTGTCACAGAAGAGCAGTGGAACATTCAAATGTTATTAAATGTATTGGCCTATACTTCTTTGAACTCGCCTTCCTAACCTATAACTTATGTTAAAAATTCTAATATACGACTTCAATATGGAAAATCCACTTGGTGAAGACAACTATTGCAATATGATTTTAATTCATAACGTCAGGTAAATAGTTTTGTAGATTTAAACTTGAATGAATGAGTAACGGTAGGATATTACGTAGATCTGGCATGGACTTAGAAACCTTGCTGATCCGTAGGCTATCCCATGATTTTATCAGCCTATTCTAATTTTGGTATCAAATGGCTTTAAAAATATTTTAATCTTTTTATAATATTTTTATTTGACCACAGGAGGCTCTTGTTTTATGCTACAGCTTCCTTTCGGCTACATTGCATTAGGCTACCGTAACTTATTACTCTCGAGTCTGGGTTGCTTTGCATTTTAAGAATATTAAAACTAGGCTATTTGAGCATTTGAATTTAATCTGGGATGACCACTTTGTAATAAATAATGATAGGTCTAAGCTATAATACCGGGCTTAATGTTGAATATAAGTAAGCCTATAGCAAATTAATCCATGGGACCAACACTTTTATTTCTCCAAAAACACTGTGTCCAATTGGCGGTTTTATTTTAAAAAAAAACGTGTAACCAATATATAAAAACTAGTAATTTGTTTCACTACACCTCAGAACAATATTGTAGCCTAATGCAACCCCACACCCTATCACTCATCATACTTCAAGCACTAGACCAGAAACTTCCAAATAGGGGTGAAAGAGATTAATAGTGCAACTAGTCGAATGATAAGTATTGTAAAATTTATTCATAATGTTACATCCTACATCCTACCTGAGATATCAATTGTAGGACAACACCCTAGTTTGTATTTGAGCATGTTAATTTCGTCTTGATTGGCAGGCTATGTGTAGAGCTAACACTAATCACTAGAAAAATATGACTTAATTCAATAATAAATATAAATTATAGCAGCCCACCTAAATTACTAAAAACTACACATTACTATACATATTATGATTCACTAACACACCTATAATATAAAACTTTAGCTTATTGATACTCATAAGTGTATTATTCGGTTCGATATCGCCGCCATCTTTGGTACGACGGACGACAGGCTCAAGTAAGCAGCCGACACTAGTACTGTGGTCTATAATATTGATCGCAAAACTTGCTTTTTTTACGATGACTCATACTATAAAATATATTTTACCCAATATGTAATTTTATTATTTTGCTTAAAACTTACCTTAATTTCAAATACTATATTAAAATCCGAAAATCTTTCACAGTCGATCAGAGTAACACCATACTACTGCGAAATACTACTAACTAATGAAATAGTAAAATAATATTGGCAGCAAAATGCTAGCCAACAATGCTAACACCGGAACCGGAAAAGAAAAATAATAACAATAATACAAGTGAGCAAAAGCATAAAGGCACTTATGTTATTGTGTATAAAAAATAATTTATAATTACGATTGACAATATGGGGAAAATTTAAATTGCAAATAATAAATAAACATGTATTGAATAATAAAAAATAAAAATAAAAACATTATGCTGTTAAGAAAAATTCTGCCAAAAGGGGTTTTATGGAATACTTTTTACATGCGAGTGCTTAAGATATTCTTAACATACTTTTTAAAGTTCTAAACTGTTTTATTATACATGAGACATTATACGTTATCACCGCGAGATTGTAGAGTATGTTACTCCATACTATTAAAACTAATAATTATCTTAAAATCTATGGAGTAAAATGAACTTCTTAACAGACAAGATTGTTACTGTATTGATTGAGACTACTGTATGTCGCATCAGACCTGCCAGATAACTACAAGAATTCCCAATGGAACTTGATGATATGTTTCCAATAAAAATTCCAGACAGATGATTTGCAACCCTCAGAATTACTTAAGAGATAAGATGTAAACCCAACCAAATCATGTACTAGATACCAATTTTTGTTAAGTATGTAATACCAAGGAACAGAGGAGATATTATTTCCTAATCATTCCGGCACTGAAAAATATATTATTTCCTAGCGAAAAATTAAAAACCTGTAGAATGTATACTAATCACAACTAAATATATATTAAAATATATAAATATGGGAAATATATTATTATTTACTATGGGAGATGTTATTTCCCATCATTCCGGCACTGAAAAATATATTTGTTTTTCCCAAAACGGTTCAACTAAGATAAAAGTATGAAGCCCAATAAATTTTAATACTTAGGTATAAAGTTACCGTTATCTGTATTAACTGTATTGGGAAATATTTCTGAAAGGAATGCCAAAAGGCTTTTGAAACCCCATAAAAACCTCGTTCCCATGAACCTTTTTATCCTTATGTTAAACATAATATTATAAATGTTGTATCAAGTTTTAAGCTCACAACATTAAGTTTACTATGACCTTCAGTTGCCTTTTGTTTGGACTGCTGTTGGGGACTTATGGGTATCAACCTTAAGTGTATTGGTAAGATGATCAACCTCACGGGGCTGTCCATAAATTTCGTCATCGCCCCCTCAAAATCATCCTACCATCATAATTTGTCTGACCCCCCCCCCTCTAAAAAAATTATGTAATTTTTAACAGGTTCGCTACGGCATATCAAATTTCAAAACTCAACCCCCATGCTGAACTATATTTACATTCCTCCAACGATAGCGCAAAATTAAAAACCTGTAGAATGTATACTAATCACAAGTAATCTAAAAGCTCAATACCCTTACCTACACGCTAATGAACAATATGTGTTTCCTTCTTAAACGCTAGAAGATAAACAGTCACATTATCTTGACATTGTCATGTGTAACCGATCGGATACATTCGCATCCGCGAAGGTAGGCCTACACCTTTGTATCCTATCGAAGACATGCCGCACTCAACGTGTTAATAAACTTCGGTTTTAAGTAAAAATGATGCTTTTTCCACTTACCTTGGTCTGACGATGAACGCTACCTAATAAACTAAAAACAAAGACCAGTCAAATCTGAATTTATCTTCAGAAATAAAACCAAAATGATTTTCTCAATGGAAAATAAACTATAAAACAACGCCTAAAAAATAGTCTAATATATTTCCTTAGATAATTATTTTATGATAGTTGAACTGTGTATGAATTCATCATTGTTTTACTTTCAAAATTTGAGATAAAAAACTTTTTGTAAATGACGTCATATCAAAGCTGACCCCCCCCCCTCCCCTTGTACATCACCCTACCGTCATTTCCAATCTGGAACCCCCCCTATTTTCAGATGACGTAATTTATGGACGGCCCCCAACAGAGATCTTTTAGTCTGACGAGACTACGTTCCCCAGAACCCTGATTGCCGCTTCAAAAGGACTGCGGCAGTTGTACGCCTTTCATAGCCCTTCCCCAGCGGAAGGAGAAAATTGCCCTATGGGGTTGTTCTCATGACTGTTTGGGGTGGGAATGCAACAAGGCTACATTTTGGCTTTCTGGGGACTTTCCTTGACCTAGCAATTTGCTCCTTTGATTTATTTAAATTGCTTTAACTTATTAATCATGACCACTGCTTTATTCAAGGCTAATAATCGACTACTCAGCTCGCTAACTGTGGTCGCACAACACAACCGGCATACTTCTTGTGTAAGCAGTCAATGATCAACTACTTTGTGGTTGCTTGCTAGCTCACTGACACGAACCCTAAATATGTGTAAAAAGACGTTGGTATAGCATAATATGCAATGATAATAGTCTCCTACCAGCATACAGTCTACTTAAAAACTACCATTACACAATATTTATTTGCACTTCTATTAATAATGTGTTATGTTTTCTATTCCTTACAACTGAAGGTTTTACCACCTAAATAGAAAATTAGGATTAAAATAAAAATTAGCACAACGTCGGTGACATAACGGAGTTTTCCTCCGGACGCTTTTATTTTTGTAAAAAATTAGATAATGTGTTGTTGCTGTCCAGCAGCCGCAGAAGTCACAGAACCTTCACAGGCATCTTTCCAGGAACTAACATGACCTCTTTATACGCTCGCCAAAACTCCCTGCACTACCCTTTCTATTCAGTTAAATGCTAGTCGCATAACATGGAGGCTGCTTCCGTGTGTCACCGCTCGCACCCATGCTCGTGCCACTAGGCTCCCAGTCAGTGGCGACTCGCCTTAAGGACTCCCGGAGGCCGCCTCCCCCATCGAATTAATTAAAATATACATAAATAAATATATTAACATAAATAATATTATAAGTATATTTAACAGAATAACAATTGTATAGGTCATAAGTTAAAGATAGAAACAGATCGTACCTAAATAATACAAAAATTGTCCACGATTTTGTCTCTAATTTTATCGTGGCCGGCTGGGGCCGGAGCGGGGAACCCACTCTTGTAAAATCAAATCGGGATGTGCATACCCGCACCTCGCTCACATAGGCAAACGCAACAGCTGCTGATGCAACGCTCTGCCCGGCGCCCTAGGCTACGCGGGCCACTGCTCCAGCCACTGCTACTAACCGAGTTATAAATTTATCTTTACTCAATATTTTGTTATGTATTATTAAAAAAATCCATTCGCTGATTAAAGTGTTGAACAAGAGTAACCAACTTTATAATCCTAAAGAAATTCAATATTAAAGTTATAGCTACTGTTACATTAATAATTTTTGCATTTGATCATTGGTCACATTGACAGGTGAGCCCGTAGTGGAGACCAAGCTGGAGTTATCAAGATTAAAATTTCTGTTAAAGCAATGGCAACCTGAACCTGAACATAGTTCTTCAAAGTACCGATGCTTGTTCAACATTTCACTCAAATCATTCATGTTTACCCATTCTGAACGGATTTTTTGTAATTTAATGGCCCGCCCTTAATTTAAGGTGTATTAATTTTGATGCCACTGAACGCTGACCTTTAAAACCAGGTTCATGAACATGTGGCAAACTGACTAAACTCACCCGGAATCCACCACCAAGGAAGACTGAATCTCGATCCTGATATCTTACGATCATAAGGGTGAACGTGATCATTTTGGACTGATACTAATATTGATTTGTGTTTCCAACTGTCGGATAAAATAAGATTACATGTTTTAACTGCCTGTATGAATTATAAAATCAACTGGTTCTTGTGAGATATTTAGTTTGCAGTTGTAACTGTTTATAAATACTGTCATACTAATACAAATACTGGATAAATAATTTCCCTTTCTCTGGGGGGCAGGGGCTTAGCCCTTTGGGTCACAAGGATTTTGCGTACATCGTACCAATATGCACAAGACATCGTACGGGTTGCAATTTGCAATGCAAAGCTAAAACTCTGCATGCCTCTCTCCCCAACCAAGGACCAAGGACTGAATTGAGTGGCTTCTAGAGGGTGCGGCAAAAAAACCTACCTATTTTCTTTTGCACACCGCTCAGCGACAGAACATCTGGGAAAGGTGTTGGTAGGCTTGTTGGAAAGCAAATTTTATGCCATTTTAGTTTTTATAGAGTAGCGGTCGCTTGAACAACGCTAGTTCCTTATCAAGACGGATTTCAATATTGGTAGTTCAATCATTGCTACTCAGCGGCAGTTTCGTGCATTCTTTCAATCAGGTCAACATTTAGAATTCCGAATCCTAGCACAATTATGCAGTGGGTTACTAACTTAAGATCAACTTGTTTTGAGTTGAAAACGAAGCCAACAGGCCGTCCAAGGTCAGCACGGAGGCCAGAGAACATGGATGGAGTCCTTGCTGCTGTGTGGAAAACAGTCCTCGTCGGTCCGTTAGAAAACAAGCTAGTGATTTGCTCGTGTCTACGCCAGAAGAATTTTGTTAAGATAATTGAATACCAATTTATCAATTTATCAATTCCATACCAATCAATTGGCTACTGTTCAGTAATTAAAGCCCACTGACCATGCAAAGCAAAAAATTTTCGATAAACAAATTATTGATTTCAATGCTGATAGAGAAATGTTAATGTTTACTGACAAGAAGCACAAAATACGCCTAGATAACGAAAGCGTGTTATTTGACATGCTTAATGTAAACATGTAGGTTAGGCGACCACTACTCAATGACTACTGAAACGGCATAAAATTTTCTTAAAAATAAGCCCATCCACCACCAAAACCCTCAGACGTGTTGTCGCTGAATGGTGCATAAAAGAAAATAGGTCGGTTTTTTTGCCGCACCCTGTATATGAGTTGGAGGAGACCATCGGCAGTGCAAGGCACTCATCAGCCCCTGCAACACAACAAGAGCCCCAGGACCCTTCAGCACAGCTCACCCCTTTACAGTCAACTTTGATAACAGGCAGGGATACAACAATATTTTTAACTGGGAGCCCAGTTTAAAATATTTTACTGATAACTTTTAGTAATATTGCCAAACATAGTTCCCTTTAAGTATGTAAGTCATGTCCGACTTATTTTTGACAATGTCTATTACACAACTGTTTTTAACAACAATAAACTATTCTTATGTCTTATTTCCCTTTAATTAAAAAAAATCAATAGAAAAAAAGTGTATTCAATTGTTGCTAGCAAAGCTTTTTAATGTACTGTATAAGCTATAACACAAGTAAGTTGATAGTTTTAAAAGTTAATTTGCATAACCTAGAAATATTGAAAATTATCCTTACACCTGATTTTTTTGTGTGCAACCTAACATTAAAATATTGCCCACAATTATGTAGGGCAATTAATTTTGTTAGGGGATAGGAGGTGGGGAGGGGCCAAGATTAAAATTTTTCTTTGGGTGCCTTTTTTAGCATCAGGGCGGCCCTGCTTCATTAAGTAATGACTGTTAATTGATTCATCTATGGGTCTGTTATTGCAACGTTTGACTCATCTATTATTTACTCCTCTTGGACTTAATGTCAGAAGTTGAATCCAGCTGGCAATGACTGTAAAACTTCATTCATTCACAAATGTTATTTATTTATTAGAGAGCCAATGATACAACCTGCCAAAAATTTGTCAAGAGTTCGTGAGAAGAGCTGCCAATGTCAATCATCGGGTTGATTCAAGGCTCAAATACAATGTCAAAAGTCATGAATGGGGACTTCGGAAGGTGACTTATTGAGATGAGTCTCCCAGGATTACTTTTCACAATCGTACATACTTTTTATCCATCTTACTAATATATATTTAAAGTTACACACTTCATAGCAGTTTTAGTATAGTAGAACGTTGATAATGTAATATGTTTTCATGGGGATTTTTTCAAACGATTCATCCATCTAAATGTACTCTTTCTTAGTTGTGGGTTTCAGTAACAATAATACTTGTGTTGTGAAAGGAAAGTTTAAAATACTTTGGAACTAGCAACAGACAGTTTATGACATGGAAGAATGGTTTTCATGTTCCGTTTTTAAAATCTGAGATCAACAAATGTAAAAAAATTCATCTACCTTTGAAAATAACGAGTTTAAAATGCATTCTATTAGTCTATTAAACTGAATATAGGGCTGGGTCTAAGCATATTCAAGATGGACACTATATCTTAGGAGCTTGCAAATTCTTTTGAAATTCAATTAATCAAAAGTTTTATCAACTCAATTTGATTTTTTGGTAAATGTATAATGGAGCTTTAAAAAAATATGTTTATATTTATAGCAATATTAAAAACAAATCAGTTCTGCATGACTTATGAAAACTGCAGGGGGGTCTCAAGGTCATTTTCAAAACACATGCCACATTAGGGCCCTACCAATCCAAAATCTGGCCTGGCTCAAATCAGGAAGCCTCATGTTACTATAAATATTTCAGTATATTAAACTAACTCAAGCATAGGTGGATAGCACAGAATAAATTCCAAAGTTATTAAGCCACAAATTTTGTTGTTTGCAACAAACATAACTATACACTTGCTAAAACCCTAAAGATTTGTCACTAACGGCAACGGCAACAAACCTTTTAATGAGCATAATTGTTTCTCACTGAGTCATGTGCTCTCCCAGTTTTTTGAGAGCTGGGTATGTGCTCACATACCATATCAATAACTCTGTTTCTTTTTTAACAACAGAATTAAAGTATATTGGTTTCTGGAAGACCTGTAGGAGTATCAAGGAGACCAGCGTGACGTCAAATTTTAACTCTTATTCAATCGAGCAGTGACCTTGAACATAGGAGAATGTAAAATGGATGTCATGATTAATCCCTGAGATTCATTAATCATAAGAGGCAGTCACTGAAATATTTTTCAGATGTTGCAGCAACGAAAAAAAGTTCCCAAAGAGGGGAGGAAAGAGCCTAGGAGCATCGTGACAGTGGTGCCTTTTAAGCTTTTAAGCCTCCGAGTTTCTATGGGCGGCACAGCATCCATCTCAACCCTTCCTCTTTTCATTACAGTGGAACCTCTATTAACCATCACCCTTGGGATCAGGACTATGACGGTTAAGAGAATATATGGATAACAGAAATGTTGCTATAAAACTGTACATTAATAAAATAATACATAACTAAATGATCTCATGGTCCTTGATAATTACATTCAATCAAAATAGCACATACTCTAGCTGATGGGCACTTTCATTTATGACACATTAAAAAATATCAAAATGTGCATTTTTGCAGTGACGGATAATAGCGAGTGACAGTTAAAAGAGTGGAGTTGAATCAAGGTTCTACTGTACATGGGGTTAGGACTGAGAGAAAACACTTCTCAATTTTAAGACATTTAATCGCTATTTGTGTATTAAAAGCGTAAAGTACGCCACTGCCACTCCTAACACTTCATGCGACCAATCGAGAGTGGCAATGACTACTTCCGCTCCTAATACATACAAGATTTGTCTTTCCAACATAATTGCAACAGATTAAATTTTTTATTTCATACAAAATGTCATTTAGAGTGTTTGATTTGTTTCTGTTGGAACACTGTTAACTATCAAACATAACCTCAAAATTAAAAATAAGCAATTAAATGACAACAATGGCCAACAGCTGTGGCATGGTTTGTAATAACAGCTGACTTTAAATTGCTGTTTGATTTAGCGTGCGGTAAAGAACATTAACGCTCTAGAGTGGAAAAGGAACAGAAACCGGAAATGAATTGTTTTGCGTAGGGTTAACAGGTGTGGCGATGTTATTATTTCCCTGCAGTGGTAGGAAAAATATTTTATTAACTTTGTTTTCTACCCAGAGATGTAATTTATTTGGTGTCTTTTTCACTATAAGATTTTCTTCAGGCTCCTTACCAGGCTTGTCCGAGAAATGATTAGAAACTTTCAATTCTAACCTAGACTTATTAACATTTTAAAATATCCTTAGCACACAACCCTGAAACATTTGGTTGAAAATTGTGGACACGATTAGCTAAGCTTAACACTCATTAGAACATGTTCATCTCAAATTCAAACAGACTTTTTAAATTATGATTAAGGAGGAAATCCGAAACGAGGTATGGCACAAATCCAGGTTGGCTCCTTGACTTAATTAATGTTGTTATACTGAATTGCCGTCTCCTGAAGGGTGTGATTTATTCCATTCATACTGGTCTCACATTGCTACACAGTAACTCAAGTTTTGAGAATTAATAACCTCTTCTTAGGTTGTAAGAGTATCAGGAACCCTTTTGTATTTTATTTTTTTGGATTTGTTCCTTGTATCGAGATACAGTAATCGAAAACATGATACAAATATGGGTCTAAAATGCTTCGTTAAGCCGCTAATCGCCATTTTGGTTTTTTACACATAATAAGTTTTATTCCCGTGACGGATGGTTGTATTATGTTCATATTTGATATGAACCTTTATCACACCAATATCTATTTTCAGGAAAATGATTATTTTCTCCCGATGTGTATTTTCAAAATGGCGGCCCTTTTAAACTACAAATCTCAAAACCAGTATATTTCATCAAAGTTTTACTAGAGGCAAAAAAGTTTAAAAATAAAATTATTTAACTATACCACGTTTGTATGGATCAGACAACAAATAATGGAGTTATTGAGATTTTTCAGTAGAAAACATTTCTTTTCCTGAAAATGGACATTGAGGTTCATACCAAATATGAGCTTAATACAAACTTCCGTTACGGGAATAAAATTATTATGTGTAAACAACAAATGGCGGCTAGCCGCAGCTTTCTCGATGCTAGGGACAGATATACAAAAGGGTCCCAGAGAGTTCCGGGACACCCTGAACATTTTAAAGAGGTATTTATAATGAGAGCTAGAGATAGTCAGGGGCAAGTAGTTTGTCCCTGGATATAGTTTATAGGGAGTTTCTTGTTGACAAATAGAATTAGCAATTTATATCGATATAAAAATGTATTTGGTAGCTGAAATGAAATGGTTATCCAAGGGTGTTTATGAATGCTATGTTTATGAATGCTACTAAGTACAGTACAGTAAAAAAGTGATTTTCTTAATAAAACATGAGCTCTTGGGATTGTGGGAGCTGATTACATAAATAAATATTAAACATTATTTTCTTTATTTCTAAATTATTGTGAACAGTATTGAAAAATGTCCTATATAACTTGCAGCTATGGAAATCTGATCAATAAATTAAAGCAAATTAAAAATTTTGCTTAATCAAGGACACTTCCGTATGAATTGAATAGTCGGATTTTATGTTGCTTGATTCCTGTTTTGGTGATGAATTGTTTATTGATGATCCGGTTCGTTCTTAGGCAAAGACCTTATGCTGCATGAGCAAAAGAGGAGTCGTCTCTGGCTTGCTTATGTGACTGAATGCTCTTATGGCACCTCACTGCCTTACAGCACCTCAAATGGCACCTCTCTTATACCACCTTTCAGATCACCCAGGAGATTTTTTAATTTAAAATGCATAAAATGAATATTAATTTGTCAAGGTTTTGCAAAATAAAATTCTCTATGAGAGTCTCCAAAAAATAATGTGTAAAAGTATTATCCACTTCAAGCTTAACGCTTAAGAATGTTTATGAATGCTACTAAGTACAGTACAGTAAAAAAGTGATTTTCTTTTCTTTTTCCTGAATAAAAATTCAGAGGCAATTTTCTCAGAGTGTACTCTTTAAAGAAAGCATTTCAAACCCCTAAAAGTTTGTGGGCATCCCGGGGATCGAACCCGTGATCTCTTGGACTAAAGTCGACAGAAGTGTTCCAATGCTGACACGTACTGTACAACTACGTCTCGACTAAGACTATCTGTTCCACTTCGATGACCATTGAAAAGTAATATAATTAGATGTTTGGACCTAGTAAATAAACAATGTGTTGCAATATCGAAGTTTTATGAGTTTATGGTTCATTGTTTAGTGAGGGACGGGTCTAGGCTTGGCTCGGGCATATTTTGGTGAAGATCGCTTCCAACAAAGTAGCTGGCACTCGGGCCGCTGGCAGAGACACAGATTATATTGCACACGCACGCACACACACACACACGCACACGTGTGTACGTTACCCGCTACCGAGGAGGTCTAGACAGCTGTGACAACGACAATGCATCCAGCAATGAATTTTTAATGGTTCAAAGTTATTTGAGACCAGTACACATCTTTCTTACAGAAGGACTATGAAAACTTTCATAAACATGTTTAAATTATGCGTGATCAAAAATTGATTGGAGTTTATGGAGATTTTCGCAAAGTCTAAAATGATTTGGGAACTATACCACTGTTTTAAGACTTGTGATCAATGCATTTTTTGTAGTCTGTGGACTGATCTTTGGATCGCTTGTCATCATTGGCGAGTCTCAAAAATACAGAACGACGGTTTTAGGAGGTTTTGTATAATCAATCGTTGATGTCTATAAATAGTCAATATTTTAGAAATAAATAGGTCGTTACCATGTCAATACTTGATCGATCAATGTATCTTCTAAGTTACATTTAATAGAAATTGATAACATATTAAGTATCTTACTTATTCGGAATATGCCTACGTTGTTTGGTTGACATGGTCATTAAAAAAAACAATGCTACAATTATTTTTAAACCTGTTAAAAATAATTTACTCACTCTATAAATCAATTGCATATGTTAATCGTCTTAAGGCTGTTATAGTAATTTTGATCAGTCGGGGAAAAGTTCAACCTCAGTCCCTCGCACTTATGAATGACTCATCCAGTCCATTGATGCTGAACAAGCGCAGATACTATATACAGCTTCAAAACGTTATTGCCACATTTTTAAAGTGTATATGGTACATGAAAAAATACTATTTAAAAATATAAACTTTTTACTGATTGATGAAATCATTTTACTTTCTCCCCCTATACCATAGTATATGGAGAAAGTATTGTTTTCGTCAAAATTTTCGAATTTGAGTTGTTGGTGGATTTATCCATTTTGGTTCCCCCTGAGTCCAAAAAAGTGGTTTTCGGAGTGATGTCTGTGTGTGTGTGTGTGTGTGTGTGTCTGGATGTATACAGAGCTAGAGAATGCCCCAATGGTCCGATTTTGGTGAAATTTGGTACGTAGGTCCAAACCCACGATAATTCCAGGCGTTTTTTTCATTTTTTTAAATTTTTGATTTTTAAGGGTAGTTTACCCCCAAAAACCCTCAAAAATCGTCAAAAATCAAAATTTCTCAAAAACGGCTCTAACGATTTTGATTAAAATTTTGTGGTTTATTAAGCTTAAAATGTTGAATAAAATGACACCACCCGCATCTCCGAGAAAATGCGCGTTCAAAAGTTATGGAGTAAAAAGTGTTAAAAAAATCAATTTTTTGAATTTTCAAAATAGCTGTTGTCTCAAAATAAATTTTACTTATCACCATTAAATCAAGCTCAAAAAACTAAATAATCCAGTATTTTAAATTATTGCTCTACGTCAAGTGGTTGCGGAGAAAATTCAATTTCTCGTTTAGCGGTAAACGCAGTACGTTGTTAAAAGTCACAGACGCGCGTATAGGGTTAAACGAGCGTTGCTCAGCTGGTAGCTATCCGACTGAGTCATCAAGACATTAATGTTTGGAGCTTTTAACACCTTTTTTATATTGTTGGGAGAAAGTATGTGTCAGTAAACTGATACCGTTTATTTCGTTTTCCCCCATTAAAAATCCCATGTGACATTCAAATTTGAAACTAATGAATACTCGGAGTAGTTAAGAAATGACCTACATGACATCATCACATGTACAGCTGGCAAATTGGTCAGTGCGTATGGACGTAGTTAGAGTTGATGGGAATGTTTGTCACGAGAAACAATAACACAGAAGGTGTCTGGCACAGCGACATCGCTGCGGCCCAGTTGCTGTGAGCTGTGAGCTCTACTTCCAATCTGTCCCGACTGTACCTTCTGTGCTACTTCCATTCAGGAGACCTTCGGCTCGAATGCAGGTAGAACACTAATTGGTCTTATTTAAAATGAAATCTTTTGAAATATTTTGTTCGTTTTATACGCTCAACATAGAATTGTTTTGAATTATTTTTTTCACCGTGGGTAACGCAACTTTATTACGTTGTGTTACGTAAGTTGGACCATACATCTAGAAAAAAATTACATATTATTATTATTAAGTTATATATCTATAGATAAAATTAATGAAAAGTACAGTGACAATCAACTATTGCCCCACTATAAAAGTTAGTGAAAAATAATTTTGAGGAATTACATTAAAATTGCCTACAATAAATTGAAGACGAGTTTAATGTGAGAAAAAAGATGAAAAAATTTAGTTTGTTGAAAAGAAAGTCTTATAAAAAGATAATATAATATACAATAATAATATGAAAACGATACCTTATTAATTCACCATCACAATATACCGTTTTGCTTATGAACGCTTAAATAGCCACTAACTTTAACAGTCTATATAAAGACCACTACAACCCCAGGACAATTTTAAAAGTGGTTTATGCAAGTTGCGAAAATGACATTGCGTACAGCAAACCCACTGTGACAATTTCCCTTCCCTCATGATCCGTTCATGTTCTAGCACAGAGCACAGAAAAATGGTTTACTTTTTCTGTGGTTCTAGACAGCGGGGGGCTAAGTACATGCTGCGGGCATGAAGACACCCCTAGCAAGAACATGAATGGACAGTCGGTTGGTTTGGCCGTTTAGAGGCCAGAGCGGACCGCCTGTTTGAGCCCGAAAACCTGAAAATCAGTTGGGACAAGAGCACGGGAGTTGGCCCTCTGAATGGTCAGGAGGCCGTCTGATGTCTCATCTCTCACCCGTTCTCTTCCTTCCATATCCCGTCCTTCCGGGGGCTTGCAGGTTTGCGCAAAATGACCGTTAGAGGCAGAAGTGCTTAACGGTTCAGCCGGGGTCTCCTTATTATATCCACTAATCCTCATACAAACAAAGACCACTACATGTTGGATCATACGAGTATTTAAATGAATTTAAAATAATTATACAAGTCATAGGTTATAATTTTACAATTGTTTGAATGATATTAAAATAAAAATCTACATGAAATGAGGTTAAGTATCAACGATTATAAGTAATAGGGTACTCAAATTTTTGATACTCAACAACAACAACCCAACACTTTGAAATGAGTTTTTAAGAGACTTGATTTGAAACACTCTGTGGTGCGTATTTTAAGGTGAGGATGACTGAAATGTGAGTGTGATGATTGTGATGGATCAGATGAGGTGTAGCTTTGTTACTGACAAACATCAGCTGTTTCATTTGTCAGTATCATTAACAGCCCAATAACCAAAATTTTGAATATGAGCTGCTAATTGTGCTATGACTCGTTTAAAATATTCAATATGAACACTGCCTTGCGTTAAATTTATATTAAATTTTAAGATGTTTACCACTATATATTCGTATAGCACTATAAATCTGTTTATAGCTTTTTTGGCTTCTCGCCATATAAACAAATATTCCCGCGAACAAAGTAAAGTCGTATAGACTGTCTAATCTCTTTCAAATGGTATTATGTTTCTTTCAGGGTTCGCTTTATTTTAATGATCAAAAGAACTTATTGTGGAAAGTACAAGGCTTCCCTTATAACATAACATAACCTCACATTATATTCAAGAAGATTGTGATTTAAATTAAAACTATCATAACACTGAATATTATATGTGCAGAGTCATGAGAAAAAAAACCCACTTTATTCTGAAGAAGATGTGGCTTATGAGCTAATGAAATTGTTACGTTTCATAGGGGCATATTCGGCCACGGAGAAGCTACGGCCCATGGGGAGGGAGTGGTGGCAAATTTGGAAAATTAAATAACTCTAAAAATTTTAAGGAGGATAGTTAGGCTATTTTATCAAAATAATTGTTTTTTGACAGAAAGTATAAAGCTGTAACATTTAATCTGTATTAAAGTCATATCGACGAATAAAAATTTCTTTCTCCAGTGTGCATAATTTACGAAAAGGGTGATCAGTTGCTTAATGTAGGCATATGGTATTATTGTATCACACTTCATAGCACTATAAAACTTAAACTCATCATTCAAATACGTACATTTTTTTGTGAAAATAGGAATATATTTTAATTTAAATGTTCACTTTCTCCTTCCAACGGGTATAGCTTTTCATATAGTAACCTGTATTTAGGAACTTTTATATAGTTCTATAAGTCGCTTCTTTCCCTGAATGCTGATACAGTTTATTGATCGATTTATTTTTCCTTTTCCATGAAACTCACCAGATCTGTTGCCATAGTAACGATTTTTATGGATCAGAAAGTGTTATAAAAGTGAACTCGATACTAAACAATGTTTATTTTTATCAAATAAAATTGTTTATTTTATCAAAACAGAGTATAAATGTAATACAATAGTTTGTTGGTTGCACAGGGAGACCTAGTAATGCAGTTTTTAATAAACACTCAAATTTATCATATTATTTGGATTATTTTAATGCTATGTACTTTTATATCAACGCCTTTAAAATTAAAACTGGTGCATTATAACCCATAACTTAGAAGATCGTTAACTCTAGATCCTCCTTGCTGTCGAAATTCTTGTCTGTTCCCTTCGGAAAACATCTAATATTCCAAAAAATACAAATAATTCAAAGATTTTAAAGCATAATGTACCGTAACATTATGTAACTTCAAATACGTAGAAAAAATGAAAATGTTTGAAATATGAATTAATGAGTAGGCCTCTTAACCTCTGTAATTCAAAGTTGCCACAAACTTTAAAGTTTTTTAGTTCGAAATAAATAGGCTGCTCCTGAATTTAGAATAAATGAGGGTTGACTCAGAATAGCCTACTCAGATGTAATGTTCCACTACAACAAATTTACTACCGTATTCATTAAAATGTTACATTTTATAAGGCATATTCAATATGAATAATTAAATTCATTTACTCATCCCAAAAGGAATGTGAATCTGTGTACATGTACAATGCATGAAGATGTCTGCCGATAGTTTACGCCAGTGCTTGGCTTCACATCGCCCATCTCTCCGCATGCCTTTGTTTGTTTACGGACTCCAGATTGAGAAATTCTTTTAACCGCCAATTTAACTGCGTCGTTTTCTTGAAACTTTCCTTATGATTTTCAGTGCTCCGTACTCAACCGGAAGTTTAATGGAGTATCACAGGTATCCAAGTTGGTTTGGCTTCAAGGTGGCATTTTAGAGCTCTGGCCTCGAATTTTGCGGTAGGTTCGAGTTTTGTGGTATCCAAAGACCTTGAGAGGAATTGAGACTTTTGAAATTTGATCCAGCTGCTATTGGTAATCAATATATTAAGCAAATCAATACTGATTTAATTTTGCTGACCGCAGAATCCGGTGGTGTAGTCTGTATCACTGCTGAACAAAGTAGTTTTATTAAACTTAAGCTACTCCTGATAGAATAAGTTTGTTTAGACTCATGAGGTTTGATGCCAAATTTACTCAGAATTTAAATTTTAATCTTTCGGTTACAAACTGTAATGTTTAACTTAACTATACATTATGACGTAGAAAAATGACAAGTTTTAACCAGCTAGTTTGAACCCTACGGCACTCGCCCTTTAAGCACAGAAAAAGGAAACGATATCGTTTCATTTTTCTGTGCTTTAAGTTAGGGGTTGTCAGAATATTCCTTGTCGCAACTATAACAAGTAAAATTAAAGTATCATATTTTAAAAACATATATTTTTCAAAAACCTTAATATTAGGATTTTAAAACTGTCTTACGTTACTCTTGTTCCAGTGCCCATATTTACAGTTAAAAAATACTTCAACATATTTACTGCATGAATTAAATAAGAATAGTACTGAGTTATCAAGCCTCTTATTTATTACAAGGCCGTAACTCTGATTTTTTAATTATAAATCATAAATCATAAATTATCATGTAAATACAGTAACTATCATGTAAATACAGTATAAACCTTTGTAACTACTTCGTTATCTTCACCAACGCATGTTAGATGTTAACCCACCGCCTAAAAACTTGCGAAAAAAATAAAGAAAACAAAAACATCAGATTACCCTAAGCTAGCACTAATGCAAAAGGAATACATTTTAATTCCTTAGCAACCAGAACAAAATTGACAAAAAAACTAGGGCCAAACAATAGTGTAAACCAAATCGTCCGCAAAATGGGTATAACGGAATATCAATCAAAGAATGGTTGGGGACGCTCCAAATAGGTTAATTAAAGAGGTTAATGTTTGGGACGTTACATTGTAAGCTCTAAGCTGGCCTTGACTACTCTTTGATGTCATCTTGGCTGGACAATTATATTCTCATTGCATCGGAAACCGCCAAGAGCATTGCACCAATTGCATTTGCCATCTAAGGTTTGCTAAGTCTTTTTGTTTTTAGTGAGATATTCCTAATCATTGAAATTTATTGTATTCAAACCGGCACCTATATCTGATAGCCCATCTCTAAGAACAAATAATTTCAAAATTATGTATTTTTCGCTTTTTAGGAGATTTTTGTAGCTGACTTATAATAACTAAACATTTGTTAAAACTGAGTAAATTTCACACCATTGTAAATCAAACAAATGGCAAAATGAATTTTTTGAGCTGAGAGCTGAGAAAACCAGCGACCAAGGAATACTATTAGTAGTACTAATAGTATTCCTTGGTCGCTGGAGAAAACACCCAATCTGTTGAAGTTTACGTTATAATTTTATTGTTTAAGGGTGTTTTACTGTTATTATTAACTTTTTATGCACTGAGCATTTGCAGCTAATTTTAACATTTATCAAACCGTACTTAGGTAGGTAAATCTCTTTCGAGAAAAATCAATTACCTGTTTGTTTGTTTGTATTTCTTTATTTATTTAATTTTAATTTACTTCTTTTGTTTGTTTTTGTTTTTAGAGGAGTAGCTGATATACGAATTATTAGAACTTGGTTGGAATTATTTCCCTAGTCTCCTGAAAAAATTTATGATTTACTCCAAATTAATAATGTTAATCTTACGGTTACAAATTGTGGCGGTTAACTTAACAACATTAATAAAAAATTGCTATAGTTTTAACCACCTAGTTTGAACTATAAGGCACCTTGCTCAAGAAGCTAGAGGTATTTCATCATATTTATATCATCATAATTCCTTTACGAAAACGAAATCCCTTTAATTAATACAATTCTGGAGGCATAAACCATCAATGTATATTTTTAGCAATTTTATGGCTGTTTTATTAAGCTGACGACCAATAAATGAATGGTGCTATGGGAGAAACTGTGTATTTTTATAAAAATATCTTTGAACAACCCACACTTTTGGAAATGTGACGTTTCAACTTATCTCAATCCGCTTACCCTACAAAAAATTTGTATGACACTTCATTTGAATTTTTTGACATATTAAATGTTGTAAGTAAGAAAACTCACTCCTATACTGTATAGTTTACTTATATCTGTCTGTCCTGTTTAATGCTTTAAAACTTTATAAATTATAACCTGTATAGGGAAACCATCATGAAGGGAGCATGGGGGCGGGGCCCCCTTATAACCGTAGGCGAGTCTATATTGTATTTTTATGTTTCCCGCACTCGCGCCAGTAGTGGCGGGCGGGCAGCCAGCTGTTCTAAGTGGCCGCGCCGCGCGCGCTTCGTTTACTCTATGTTTACCATCCGTCACGCACGCAGCGCCCTCTCGGTTTCCGTGAAACAAAAACACTGCACGCTCGTCATCACGCGTTTCATCTTTATTTGGCACCCATCCGCTCTATTCTGGTCCGTCCGGTGAAACTCGACAACGCGGAACACACCATGTCGATTGATACGTGTCACGACGGCGTTTATTGCTCTATGGTCAGACTGGTTTATTACTCTGTGTCGTCTGCTAGCGTCACTAACGCTTCATTCTGTTGCTCATGCTCGTCCCGCCACTGCCAAGCTGATCGGTCTTTCGATCTAGAACGTTGTCGGTCACGTTTGATTTTGTATGATTTCAGAGTTTTTTTCTCTATATTTATGAATATTTGGTATAACTTAAAAACAAACTGCATTCGTAGAGCTAATTAATACAAATTGAATTTAACCTGTCCAAAAAATTATAGAAATTGTATAGATTGCATTACATGCGATTGTCATTCATGGATTAATTCAGTAATAGATAGAATAACAAATTACTTTTCCTTAAAACTTTCGTCATTTAAAGTATAAACAAATTTTTTAGCTAATTAAGGTCGCTCTAGTTTGATCAGATGACTATAGATCATGATCAAAGATAATATTGAAATTTCTGTACCACTTTCCCTAGTAAAGTTAATCACGAGTCTGACCAGTAGCTGAACTTGTGCTGTCTGTAGCTGTATCTTATTTACTATTTTTTAGTTTCTTCCTGGTTAATCTTTGTGTATTAAAAGGTAAAATTCTCGTAGGACCGATTTTTCCAAACAAGTTATACTTAAACTTAGTTTTATTCCATATTAAACCATATAGTCAGCATTGGCTTGAACTCGACTTCATTTTTAAACTGAATTGGAGAAATCGCCCCTTAGTAGGCCTAGTCCAAATTTTAATTGAAATTCATGAACTTTCCTGCCTTTACTAAGTGCATCTGATTACTCTGATTGTTTATACATTGGAATAAAAATTAAAATTTCATGAGAAACTTTTAGTTAATTTCTAGCGAGGATTCTTTCCAAAACGTAAAAAATTTTCTTAAGTCATACAACATATGAAGTAATAACACGTTCGTACTATTACTAAACTGCAACAAATCCATTAGCTCAAATTAGAACAAACAGAAAGGTTCAAACATAATTTAACTCAAATGAAATTACCAACATGCCACACGAAAAATCCAAAATGGCATTTCTTTCGAGTGATGAATATTCATTTTATATACCTTTCATGAATATCTTTATCCTTTAAACGCATTCAGGTGTTACCTGCGAGAGTAAGAATATTCATGCTTGACCTTTTGTGGCACACTAAATTTTCGTTAGGGTGTGCTTCAAATTTGAACGAGTTCAGTCTGATGAACTGATATAGTCACTGAAGAAGTTAGGCCTAATCAATGTCGATCTGGTTTTACCAGATGACTCTAGTCTAGATCATGATCAAATGGGACTTAGTAAGTTCGGCACCACTTTCTGACCAGTGGCTGAACTTGTACTGTCTGTAGGTGATTGTTGATAGCTTGGCAACTTCACGGCTCTCACGTCCAGCGTCCGGGCACTTCGCCTGCAAGTGACGTACTGAGATCACTTTCCCCTTCTCAGCTGATGAGTTTTCTTCTCGCACTTCTTACCTTTTTCACTCCCGACGTCTATTTTTACCGCAGTAGGTCACTAATGTGAGATCTCTTCAAGGTCGAGTTTATTTAAATAACATATGAGGGGGAGTGTTCTGTTATTTGTTCGCGTTGGGTGTTGCATTTTACCCTTTTATAACAATTGAATGATAATTTGAATTTTGGATTCCTCGTACGTTGGTCTTGATTTCTTCTTCATATTATCATCTTTATCCTACAAGCTTATAAAAGAAAAGAATGCAGACTTTTTAATAAACAGAAAAGATGGTTTAATCGATAAAAGTAGAAATAATAAATAATTAGTATTATAATAAAAAATTACCTACACCACATTTTGTCCACGAATCTCACGGCAGTCTAAAATTCCGTGGTAAAATTACGACAAGATTTTCCCAAGGGCATTTGACGTCAACACCCACATCTCTTCTTAGTACTGCGTTGACTAATAATGCTCAATGGCAATGAAAATTTTATTTTCGACCTAACCACGCAAAAAAAATGCATGGGGACAAGACCAAACTGCGAGGAAGTAAAGCAGCAAATAAGAGGAGTTGTAGTGTCGAAATAGAATTGTAAAAATTCGGGTCAGTATTGACTGTAAAAGTAACACTTTCCTAATAATCCGTGGGACATATAAACATTTATAATTTCTTAAAAAATTATTTTAAAATTATCTTTTGTAATGATAGTATAGTCTTATAAACCCGTTTTACCGTTTTCATGAAAAAATGTATACTACACATTTTTACACCAAATTGTGTATGCAGTGGTTTAAATACAAAATCAAAGTGTGGTCAAACATTTTGGTATTGCAGCAAATACAATAAAAGAAAACACATAAAATACGTTAGAGACACCTATCCAGGACAGAAAATTTTCCGTTTATTGTATAGGCCTATGTATAGACCGAAGTTATTATATAAAAACAATTATAACATTTTTTATAAATTACTATATTTATGACTTACATCTAAAACCAGACCTTAACTGGTCTTGACATTGACTTCACACACGTGATAGAAGTGCGGAGAAACATTCTTGGCGGGTTATCCTGTTTTCATTTTGTCTCTGAAGCGAAACTCTGGTTTAATTAACCAGAAAAACGCATCCACTAATAAACCAATATTTATGACAGAGCCCCAAAAGCCCTTGTGTAAAGGGTATCTGTTAATATATCCGTAAGATATATATTGGTTTACATTACAATTAAGTCACTCTATTTGTTTTGCTTTTGAAAATATTTTAAAGAAAATTACTGCATTCATAAAGTATTCTCAAGATTAAAGAATATGTCCATAAAATGAGACATAAAAAGCTGCTTTGTATACCATACACAGAAATATAAACTAGATAAATAATAGTGTGGTAGTTTTGAGTAATTGAAATGTTAAAATGTTATTCTGTAATATTTCATATACACATGCGACGCTAATGGTAATATACAGGGTAAGGAAAAGTCAGGAAACGATTTAATATTTTTTAAAGTATTTTAAAACAAAAACTTTACAAATTTATTTTGGGTAATTAAGAATACTTCCCAAAGTACTTATTGACCTTGGACCTCCAAGAGGGGACGGTCCACAAGGAGTCAGAAGAAAATCTTAAAAGTAAGCATAGGTCAATATGTACATAGAATTAAAGGTCTCTACGATTAGAGAACAATGCAGCAAACCCGACCTCAAAAGGATGATCGAGTCAAAAATGGCAGGCGATCAAACTTTGCATAAAATCACATTGCTGAAAACAAAACAAAATGCAATAACTCTCGATCAACTCAACCTTTTGAGGTCGAGTTTTTGGAAAGTATCTCATAATGCAAAGCCCTTTAAAACAATGTATCATATGCCGTAGGCCAATTAAGTTTTTCCCAAGACTTTCTTAAGGAACGTCTCTAGTGGAGGTCGTCAGGGACACAGCATCAGACTACGTCATATGATATATCATTTTAAAGGGCTTTGCATTCTGAGCAATTTGCCACAAACCCGACCTCAAAAAGTTGAGTGGATCGGGAGTTATTGCATTTTTCAGCAATATGATTTAATGCAAAGTTTGATAGCCTGCCATTATTGACTCAATCATCCTTTTGAGGTCGAGTTTTCAACATTGTTCACTAATCTTAGTAACCTTTAATTTGACCTATGCTTACTTTTAAGATTTTCTTCTGACTCCTTGTGGACCGTCCTCCCTTGGAGGTTCAAAGACAATAAGTACTTAAAGAAATAGTCTTAGTTACCCAAAATCAATTTGCAAAGTTTTAGTTTTGTTACTTAAATACTTTAAAAAATATTAAATAGTTTCCAGACTTTATCCACCCTCTATTTTTTCGATAGGAACGAACGGAATGAAATTGATTTAAAGAGTATTTCAAAATGGTGAAGCAACAAGTAGCCGAGGGTGACCATGGACCATGGCAGCGGTCATTGGCGGGGCCTGGGCTGCCCCGGTGTTGTCCGCATGGCGCGGATGCTTCTGTGACGGTAGGGCGCCAAACCCTTCGTCACTTGATACAGTGAAAATGCTTGTACTGTACAACAGCTTAACCTCTAACTCCAATTAACTATACGTATTCATTGTAAGGACTGCTCAAAACAGTGTTTCTTTACAGTTTTAAAAAGTTTTATTGTAAGAACAAAATATTCATTGCAAAGGTTGACGTGAATTTAAACGTGAACGTATAGCACCAATTATAATATTGGGGTTATATTCGATAGCACTAATTTAGCATTTTTTTTAGAGCACAAACAAAGCAATATATGTTGTGGGCGGGACCAAGTGACCTCAAATTAAAAGATTGACTTGATTTCTCGAGTTTACTTACTGTGTAGCACTAGTTTTGATAATAGTATCATTAGATAGAACCTACTTAGCACTACTTTTTATAGCATAAACAGTCAAACATTTTGTGGGCGGGGCGAGGTCAGCGGGTTAAAACCTGTGATAAGATTTTTTGCGTTATTTTTTAAGTACTACTTGTAATATATGTTTCAATAGGCAGCACTAATTTTGCACTATTTTTGGAAGCGCCAAAATAGCATTACGTATTGTGGGCGCCACATTAAAAAGTTGACCAGAATTGACAAGCGAAACTTGCCAGCACTAGTAATAGCGTAATCCGATAACACTAATTTAGCAATATTTTTACAGCAAAAAACTAGGAATATACGCGTGTTATGGGTTGGGCCAAAAGTAACCTTCCTTAACATTAAAACATTTGCTTGATTTTATAGTTAAAATTAAGAGCATTAACCTTTTTGTGTAATTCAATATCAATAATTTAGTACTGTTTCTGAGACCAGAAACAGAGCAATATATGTTGTGGGTGGGGCCAAGTGATGACCTCACATTAACAGATTGACTTGATTTTGAGGTTAACTTACTAACATTAATTTCGATGACAGTATCATTAGATAGCACTAATTTTTCACTATATTTGACATAACAAAATTAGCAATATATGCTATGGAAGGGCTAAGTGACCTTGTCACATTAAAGAGCAAGCAAACTAATAGAAAATTGTCTCAAGCCTAAATATGCAATAAGACGTTCCACAGGGCTTGGTCTTTGGTAAGCTGTGAATTCTGACTTCTATTATTGACCTCTTGTTAAAAAGTAAAATTTACCTTTCGTTTAAACTTTGACGATGGATTCATAGGATGTTACATCTTATGACCTCAACTGGATTGTTTGTGTCAACTTCGTTTGTACAAGAGATTTGACAGTGTGATATTGTTGCTCAGAGGACTGAAAAGTGAGTCATCGAATTGAATACACCTTGTCCAGTGGCCCTGGTCTAATGGCATCATCCGTCTTAGGCTCAGTCACTTTCACAATCAGTGACCTTTAGCTCTTATTAAAACATAATTTCCCTCTAGCTAGTTAAATAAAAAAATTAATTAATAATAAAAATAATGGTAGCTTTATTCTAATTGAGCCGGAACGAATCGAAAGACATCACTCTATCTCTACTAAAACACAACCTTTATAGTCTACCGACTGACAGCAAAACAATCTTATGCCTACTAACTATGGCGCTGACGTCTTAAAAGAATTAACCAACTGTTTTAATGGATAAAAAGTTAAAATTGTATTACTTTTTACTCGAGATGAAATTAAACTTTTTAAACAAAGTTAATGAAGATTTAATCCTAAGCTTGATGACGTAACAATATAATATCTTCTTCGGATTTGGTAAAAACACAAAAATATACCTTATTCTGTTGGCTGCTTCCAAAAGCCGGGCAAATAAAAGGTTTAAAAAATCCGTCCGGACGCTTTTTTATGCTCTAAAAAAGGACTAGACCGAGGAAATGAGGACGTATATTAACCCTAAATTAATCTTACCCTTAATTACGATTTGGAGATGTCAACAGTGACTGCTGCTTGCATTTAGTTATGCAAGCAAACAAGATCCGAAACGAAGAGCGCGTGGCCGGCGTGTGCCATATGTCGCAAGACTACAGACGGGATGTTGGATGTCAAAGTCTGACAAGAGTTGGTCTTGCCAAGGTCGAGTGTTACCTTACAACACGACGTCTCTGATCAAATCATTGGTAAACATTACATAAAACTGGTAAAAATGTTTTCGCCAAATTACCTCAATTTCAACATCTTACCGAGTCTTGATTTAAACCGGACCAGCTGATTACAAATGCATAGACATACAGGTTACAGTAGCCTGTAATGAGATTAACCGGACACAGCTGTCTCTAAGGAGCAGTTGTAATAAGTAATAAACAAATGTATAACCTCACCAAAGTGGTGAAGTAGGTTAGTGTCTTGCATCAAAAAAATAAATATTTTTCAAAATTAGAGATTTAATTATTTTGTAGTTTGATGAAAAATACCGTATATTTCAACTAAAAAAAGTTCCTAACAAAGTCATTTCTAATTTAACAACCCGAAACTGTTATCAATTGAACAATTCGCTGTCCATGGGGAGATAAAAGTCGAACAGATGACCGAAGCAGCCAACCGAGATCGTAATGTCCTTCAATTCTCTAACTCGCCAACAGATCTGACAGAAGCTCCGATAGCACCACAATAGTCTCATTATACCGAGGGACCGCCGCAGTCGCAGCACCTCGTCCGGCGGGTAAATAAACAATAAATAAGATTAAAATGATGACGATAATTACGGGGATATCAGAATCTTGGCTTTCCGCGCTGGAGACCTGCCACCGTACGCGGTGACGGAAATAAGAAGTCCGCGTTTGAGAATCATCCGTCAGAGAGAAATACTGAGTGGCTGCGACTCGACTGCACAAGAGAAGCTGTGGAAAATCGCGGCGACAGGCGATTAGTTACGACCAAACTGTATTTTGGGCGGGGCTTGACTGCACGGGGTCGGAATGGTAATGGGTAACGTGACTGTGGGAACGCAAATTGAGATAGCGCCAGCGGAACGTAAATAGTGCTTTTTCGAGGAGAATCGTTATTTTAAGTCATTAAAAGCGTTTATCGTTAAAGCTTTGACCTATCAAATTTCAAATTCAAATTTCTAATTTCTAATGTTATTCTCATGGAGACATTTTATTCAATCATATGTTTAGAAAAATAAACTATGGCTTACGAGTTATTAACATAGTCATGGTATCCCAGTACCATACTATTTTCAAACTTGTTTTTACTTGGGGTTCAAAATGAGCACTAAAGTAGGCCTATGCGGAGGAAGAAAGTGTTCCTACATTAATTGTAAGAATAGACCTAAGTCCAGTAATGGAAAACTATCATAGGTTATGTATGATTTGTGAGTGTGGTGCGTGGATGAGGCCCCGCGCATATTGAGACGCAGTCCGAGCAGCGCAGCGCAGCACAGGGCAGGGTAGTTTTTGTAACTTACGTATTCGCATGGACACGCGCAAATTGAGGCGCAGGTCAGGGCAGCACAGCGCAGTCCCGCACTGGCACTCGTGGCCGAGGCACAGAAACTGTGCGACATTGCTCACCTGCGCCGGTTTCAACACTCGCACCATCGCTAGCGTCAATATTACAACGACACTTCGACACTGAACTGCGTCCCAATATGCGATGTAAACTGTGCGACGCAGTAAACTGTGCGAGTGTTGGCCGATGCTGCCATGTGCTGCGCTGCGCTGCGCGGACTGTGCCGCACAGCTCAATATGCGCCTAGGCTGAGAGAGAATTTTTCTGGAGACCATCTGCAAGAAAGACAGAAAGTAAACTGGCGTAGTGACTTCAGTTATTGTCTCGTGCGCGCTCTCATGGCGCGCCCTACTACGTCGACCGAAACTTTCTTAACCATTTTGTCCTAAGATGTGTTCTTCTTTATTTTGTTGTATTCATTGGTACGGTACTATTTGCATTAATATTCTTACGTCATCAAATATTATTTTTTACAAAAAATATGTTATGTTAAAAGCGTTTTAACACAGGGTGTCCCGGGATCCCCTGTAACAATGTATATTTTTGTTCCTACCATCGGAACAAACATATTTTACATACCCATAATGGATTGACAATACATAATTTTATAAACAGATTCATAAGGACACAAAACTAGGTTCAGGAGACAATTAGTTGTACAATTTTTATTTCGATGCTAGACTACGAATAATGTACCTTATGGGTTCCCAGTGAGTTCCTGGACAACCTGTATATAACATGCATGTATCTTTTTAATCATATTATAAACTCTGACCGCCACCAATTCGTCGCCTTTTTACGTTTGTTGCTCGAATAGTTTACAAAAAAATAGCTAGTGCAGTTATTCAACTTTTATTGCCGGTATACCGTCTCGACTGCCAGAGTCCAATTATTTTTCAATCAAGTGCGTGGTGAGTTACATCTCACCAGTTTGCTCCTTACCGATTGGCTCGAGATGGCAAAATTGAAATTTCCGGTTTCAACCGTCAAAACAATAACATCATTAAATATTACTAGTTTTATTGATTTAAATATTCTATTGTTATATTTAAAACATAATTACAAACAAATTATATTAATTCAAATGTTTAATTACAAATTGTAAGTGTCAACATACACTTTAGACGAACTAACTAAAGTAAACATAACCTAGACGATTTGAAAAGAACGAAAGTTGTTATTGACAAATTGTTCCTGTTAAGATCGAGATAAAGGAGATTCAACCTCACGTTAGATTATCTCAACAAAACCACTCACCACCTTGTTATGTGAGTGAAAATGGGTGAGTTGGTGAGATTTTCCACACAAAATACATTTTTATAAATGAGGCAATGGTGAAGGAAAATATCCCTTGAAACAATGATGAAAAATATTAATGACTGGAAGAACAAGTTTTAAAAGACCTTAAAAATTACATTCATTCTCATAAAGGTGGATGAAATTTTCTGGTAAATAAGCAAACTCACCAACTCACTCACTCGATTGAAAAATCCCCCCCCCCCCCGAATTCAGTGCCCCCTAATTCTATAGGAGTGACTTGGGGTCTCAGCTCAGACCTTATTGCTGGGATTGGATTTCATCATCGATAAAACAGATAAACAAATTTCAAGTCATTTTACACGCTAAAATCCAAAGAGTGAAATAGGTCGTTCTTTAGGTGGAAGAATTAAAAAAAAATCTTAAAGAGTGAAACTTTCACTCAAAATGAGCGTAGAAAAAATGTATTTTGAAAAGGATGAAATATAGTTTTATTAAAAGAATGAAAATTCGATATAGTTCAGAGTGTCTGAATTTTACTTCCAAAAAGAACTGGTTTCGTTCTATTTCGGATGAATCCTGGAGTCACGTGACGTGCATGAGTGACTAGCCTCTCACAGCACAGGAGTAAGATTTTCCCTTTGCCATCTTCGTTATGATTATAGTGGTTGGTTAGTGGTTCAAGTGGTAAAAAGGAAGATTGAAGATTATATCCAATAAACGCGAACACAAGAGCCTATGCCTTTACTTTGCTTTTAATAAGCACCAGTACAGTTCACACGCTAGGGCCTTATGGTGTTCACTGATAAACTACTCTCATGAGTTGGCCTATGCCAATGTCTGTCTAATTAACTTACATAAATTATAACCCATGTTTATAATCTTACTATCAAATGTCAATAACTAGCTTGATGAGCCAAGCCAAAAATTATACGAATAGTTTACTCGTACAAGGGTCTGTAAACTACCTAATTTGAAAAGATTCGTTAGGTTAGGTTTAACGAAAAAAATCTTTTTATGAAAGAATATTAGTTCTTCATTTAGTGAAAAGGCACTCTTTTGAGTAGTTAATTTCACTCCTTTAAAAATTAAAATCATTCCTTTTAGTATTAAAGGAATTGATGTGATCAAAGTTTCTCTTTTGAGGTAGTGAATTTTCACTCTGAAAGAGTGGCTCAATTTCAACTCTTTAGAAAAGTGGTGAAATGACTCAACAAGAGTGAAAATATCTCCTTTCCCTTTTACAGTGTAGACCCAAGAGTCATCTTCACCCCTGTGCCTGTAGCCCATTGTTGCGCAGTCGGCATTGTAACCATACGGCTTTCAATGAAAAACGTGATATTTTATTCCCATGTTTCGGACGCCGTTTTTCAACAGATTTTCTTTAAAACTTCGTAAGTGTTTAGTTGAATAGATTAGACCCCTCATTCATCAAAATTTTGAAAATTTAACAAATATTACTCTCTGTGACGTCGCAAAGTATCTCGATTTTCCTTAGTAATATTTGTTAAATTTTCAAAATTTCGAGGTATGAGGGGCCTAATATAACTATTCAACTAAACACTTACCAAGTTTAAAGAAAATCGGTTGTAAAACGGCGTTTGAAACAGGGGAATAAAATACCATGTTTTTCATTAAAAGCCGTATGATTAACATTGCCGACTGCGTAGCAATGGGCTACAGGCCCATAGGGGTGAAGATGACTCGGTCTTGGTCTTGGTCGCTCTACCTGGGACTCTTTGTCGCGTGTGTTAAGCTTTGTCGTGAGTGTGGGGCGTGTTTAAGCGGTACAGCGCTAGAGGCTGGGTCAGGGCAGACCTCAGGTTTCGGTCGCTCTACCTGGGACTCTTTGTCGTGAGTGTGTTTAAGCGGTACAGCGCTAGAGGCTGGGTCAGGGCAGACCTCAGGTTTCGGTCGCTCTACCTGGGACTCTTTGTCGTGAGTGTGTTTAAGCGGTACAGCGCTAGAGGCTGGGTCAGGGCAGACCTCAGGTTTCGGTCGCTCTACCTGGGACTCTTTGTCGTGAGTGTGTTTAAGAGGTACAGCGCTAGAGGCTGGGTCAGGGCAGACCTCAGGTTTCGGTCGCTCTACCTGGGACTCTTTGTCGTGAGTGTGTTTAAGCGGTACAGCGCTAGAGGCTGGGTCAGGGCAGACCTCAGGTTTCGGTCGCTCTACCTGGGACTCTTTGTCGTGAGTGTGTTTAAGCGGTACAGCGCTAGAGGCTGGGTCAGGGCAGACCTCAGGTTTCGGTCGCCCTACCTGGGACTCTTTGTCGTGAGTGTGTTTAAGCGGTACAGCGCTAGAGGCTGGGTCAGGGCCGCCATATTTTTGGCCTTCTTGCAGCCGGCACTCAGGTGGACCGCTCTCTTTATTACCTGCCAAATCGTTTTACTAACAATACAACTTGTAAAGGGCTTGCTTTAAACTATTTTTGTAACAAGTATAGACTGAACCCGGCTGGTTGTATACTTTTCTGTAGAGGTACTCGATTATTTATTATAGTTACATTGTATAACTAACTATTATATCTTAGTGTTCAGTTAGGGAGGGGTTTTAAGCGTTTCTTAGAACCATGGGCACCGAATTAAAAAAAATACTGGTGGGCCGAAGGAATGAGGGGAAATTTGATAATTATCGTCTTAAAATTGTAATTTACTACTGTACTTATTATTGTTCAAAATCGAGCAATTTTATTTGGACTATCACACGACATTGATGAAAGTAGTACGTTTAGTTTCAATCAATTATCAGGACTCGACTGGGGAAAACTGTTCTAATGTAATAGACAAGGGCTATCTCATTAGCTTGTAAAATGATGTTTTTATATCCATTACGTCACTAGCCTGATCAGTTATTGATTTATTGTTTTTTCCCCAGTCCTGTCATTTATACCCGACCAATTGTGATTATCAGTAATTCAAAACTATACTTTATTTACATCTGTTATCAGGTGTTTAAAATGCCCAACCCAATCCGAATGTTATTGCAACGAGAAAAATTCAAATTTCAATGAAGTATACAGCGCGATCAATTCAAGTCTAATTCTCCTACGTTTTTAGGGTAAACAACTAGGCCTACAGACCAAGTCCTTTCTAACAACACCAAAAACTTGAAAATAGGTTAAAATGTAGGAGAAGTTCCAATTACAAAAAAAACACCTTAGCGTGTTAAATAAGTACTAGGCGGTGCATTTTTTCATCGCCAATTTATCTCTTTTTAAGATCTGCAGTCGAAAAATCACTTCTAAAAAATCTAAGCCATAAATAAACTTTCAGAACGTTGTAAGAATTTAAAAAATACTTTTTTTAGTTTTTTTTGTCGCACTGTCTCGTTTTTCTTTAAGAGACCTGCCAACCTCTTAAGCCATTATTTTCTTGATTTGGCATGGTATATTACGAAGTTTTCATTACAGTTTTAAAAATAAAAGGTATAATATTTTAACGAAGTTTTAATAAACATTTCTATATGCATTATTAAGTAAAAGCAGATACATTATTCTAACATATTTAAAGAACCTATAAATAACATCACCAAGATCATGATAAAATATACAATTGAAGTAAAACATGGACGATGTAACCATTGATTTTGTATAGGTTATAGTCAATGAGAGAACTTGAAATAGTACAATTATATCTTGCGCAGTCTTCATTTTGCACACTCTCAAAATTAATTTTTTACTTTTGCGGGGGTAGGATTCTTGATCTATTCCGTTGGGGGTAGTTTTGCTCGGGGTAGAATTCAGGGGGTAGTTTTCCAGGTCTAGAACATTGGGGGTAGTTTTTCTAGGGGTAGAATTCCGGGGGTAGAAATCTGGCTGTTGTTTGATTGCCATAATGTTAATTTAGAGCAACCAAATTAAATTATAATGTACCTAATAAAACTGGGGCACTTTTCCGGCCGCGAGCAAAACTCCATGCAACTTTAAGCTCCGCCCCTCTTGATGTCAAAATGAAGTAGCGTTTTTTCATAAGGGTACTTTTCCTGGGGGTAGAATTACGCTACCCCTCCCCATGAAGTCGGGGCCAGTGCTTAGTGCAGTAGTAAGAGAGAGGGACAATACCGTGCACCATGTTTTTTTTTTTTTTTTTTTTCAAATCCGATATAGTGAGTAACGAGCGCTGTATAGGATTGCTGGTCTAAGCAGAAAGAATGCCGGCAAATTTTGGCTTTACGCGAGTGTACGGGACGAATTATTATGTTAATCCATACACTTTTCTAATAATTTCGATGATTTACAGTACAGTGATGATTTACAGTTCTATGATTTAGTATTATGTAAATGAATCTTTGTTAGCTATTGAAAAGACAATGCAGTAAATGTTTACAAGTCTTGCGTGGTGAAGGTCAGACAACATTGGATGTTGCCTGTTGTCATAGTTGGGTCTCTTCGGAGGCTACAGCGATGACAACCCAAGTGCCCCACACCCCCATAGGGGGCTTAATTTTTTTAAAGTTTTTTCGTGACCTTGACCTAAATATATAAAAGTTTTCAAAATCTTTAACAGTACTAAAACTGTGTTTAATGGAAAAGTTATTAATAACACTATTGGAACTTACATGCTCGATACTTTCTTTTCTTGGGCTATAAGTTATGAGGTAAAAATTACATTACTTCTTTTTATGTAAGGAATAGAAGTGTAGTAACCTGCACCTTTAATATAAAGGTATAAGTCGTTAGAATATGTGTTATTATTCTTCCTCGCCAGGTCAAAGATCTGTGACAGCTTGGGCTTGGACCGAGCGGTAAAAATAACGCGCCTGGCTTACGTTACATCTCTCCGTTTATATAAAAATGACTAAAATAAACCCATAAAATAACATACAACGATAAACTAACCGTGATAAGGCGGGGTTATAGCACATTAAACGTGATTAAAACTCAAATAAACCAATTTGAGTTATGATAATACATAAACCAATTGTAAGTTGTATGATAACGAATTAAAATAATTTCTATATGGAGTCCTTAGATCTAAATAAGATTGTAGAAGCAATTTTACAATTGCTTACTTCATACCCGAAAAAATCACTCAATGCATTACTCGCTCCATGCTATCTATTGAGCTTTAACATTAAATTAAAATTTTCCTTTGAAGCATTGGACAGTTATTTTTTACTAACTCCATGCACGAAGGTAAGCAGATGAAAATTAAAGATTTTCATGAATTGTGGTCTTTCGTAAATACTTAAATTTTAAGTTTTAACACTGACAAGTTTTTACGTGTAGTTGCACACCCTGTCACCCGTTGCCCCACACTGCACACTTCACTCGATAGTGTGTACAGACTAACTGTACACGAGACCAAATGTGCCGAGGAGCCTCACATTCGATAAAACGTCAATTCAAAACGTCAAATGTTCCGTTAAAAGCAAAAATTCTGTTAGCTGAAATAAAAATTAGAATAAAATAATTTTATTGTTAGTAATTTTTTTATGTACGTAGTAAGAAATATATACAAACTAATGGCATATTACTGCTTAACTACTTACGTCAGTGTCGAATTTGAATGAACTATTTTGAAAAAATTATTTATTAACAAACACCTGTTATTGTACTGTGGTCTTGTGACAACTATATTGAATAGATGACGTAATGTAGTTCACTGACCACGGTCAGTTTAAAATCATGACCTTATACTTCCAGAAACTCATGTTGACACTATATGGTGTCAGTTTCACCTTTTGGTGTATTTAAGAGAAAAAAATTTTAATTAAAATCAAATAAACATTAATTGGCAAATGCAACCGCTATGTCCATATTAAATCGTTTTCACAAACCCTATGTTGTTGGTAAACATAGTTCAACTTCTATTCGTTTGAGTGTTGGATTGATTTGTTATATACCGCCCATTTGAATCAATGATTACTTGAATTTTTCTTCCATTAGTTATAAAGTTATAACCAAAAGTTATAACCGCCATAACGTTATAATAGATTGACTTATCAGAAAACATATCATTGCATGCTTATCTGTCGTATAGGCTAACATACGTTTTTATAAGTTTGAAAAAAGATAATTTTAGAGCTCTTAAAGGTATTTATCTTTTCTCCCGTATATCTAAGTTAAAAGGATTATCATCTGTTCTATTCATCTCTATAGTTGTGGTTTTATTACACAATAACCCTCTTATTAATATTTCTTTTTACTACTCAAATTTTATTATATTCGAAGTTAAATGTGGGTTTATGTTTCAGTTTCTCTTTCCACATAACAAAAAATATGCAATGATTTTTTTAATACGAATTGAGAGAGTTTATAAAAACGTTACATTTTATGAAGATTATGTTATGAAGAGAGGTGTCATATACCTAAAATGAAAACACTCTAAATTTCTAGACGGCTAATCAATGTCCCAGTGGGTATGTCTCATGTGATTGGGCTTTACAAGTCCCCCCTTCCCACGACAGTGTGCCGATATTACATATATGCTTGACACAAGTGAACGCACATCCGATTGTTGCAAGCGGCCATTCAATTACAAATGAGGATACAATAGGGACTAGTGACCCCGAGCGTTTTGGCCACATTCCGGGACCAAAACAGCTCGCAGAGAGCCGAGAGCCGTGATCATGATGCCCGGCGCTCGACCGTCACACTTTATGGCAACAGCTGACTGCCAGCGACCGGAAGCTGGTCGGCCTCAACAGCTGACTGCCAGCGACCGGAAGCTGGTCGGCCTCAACAGCTGACTGCCAGCGACCGGAAGCTGGTCGGCCTCTCTTGTCAACAATTGTATATCCGGTGGATCTCGCACTTTCACTTTATTCGCAACATTGCTATGAGAGTAATTTTGGATTTGTATTTTGTCAAGGAGTAAAATTTATCTGTCTTCCTCTCGGGGTGTTTTGTTCTTACATTTTGTATTTCTTGCTCGCCGTTTCTTATGATTTAATGTACTAACTTCACTGTGTAGGTTATTCCGAATGGATCTGACCTTGTCTGACCTTTCCATAAATCTACATTTTTGACACCTTAGTTTTTTTAAACAAAATTTCCATGACTTTAAAAAGTATTTTCCGACTTATAATATAGTACAAGAAGAAAAGCCAATGTGAACATTCCAAAACACTCCACCTCTTCTTAAAAAAGTCTATACTCTGCCATTAGTTTTTCAATCACTTGCCCCCATCTCTGAAATTAGAAGGTGACATCAACAAATTTAAAAGAAAACTAAAGGAACTTTGTTTTTTTTTTTTAAAGTACCTAATGTACTTTATTGAATCACAAAATGTACGTAGAAATTACTTTGTTTCTTGCTTTGTACTTTTTTTTAAAGACGATGCCTATTCATGTTAAATATTATTATAATATATATCAAAGGTATTGTTTAATTTATGATTTTTATGTTGTACATTTTTTGACTTGGCCAATGCAATGTTGTATTGTTACTGGTTAAATAAAGATTTTTTTATTTGGGAATTTAAAATCTCATTTAACGAGCGCCCTGAGCAATATCTCAATTTACTCATAGAAATTTATTCGTGTTGATTTACAACAAAGATGTTAGTAAAGTTCTATAAACATTTGTATAAACAAAATAATTTTTAATAATATATTAAAGGGTATTCTTTTTTACAGCCTACTAATTAAAAATTTTCAAATTTTAAATTGATAACTTTTTCTGTTATTTTGAAAACCAAACAAAGTGGTAGATTTTTTGGTCAAACTTTTCTTCATATTGGGCTGTTTAAACTGCACGAAGGAAATTTTCATGATTAGGCCTACCATGAGAAAGTGGTAAAGTTTTTAATTAATAATTCCGTTGACCCAAAGAAGTACAGTAAAAAAATACTTCTATCCAGTGTTAAGAGTCATCTTCACCTTTGGGAAAGAAGCCCATTGTTGCGCAGTCGGCAATGTTAACCATACGGCTTTTAATGCAAAACATAGTATTTATTCCCCTGTTTCAGAAGCTGTTTTACAACCGAGTTTCTTTAAAATCGCTAAGCGTTTAGTTGAATAGTTATATTAGGCCCCTCACCTCGAAATTTTGAAAAATTAACAAATATTACTAAGGAAAATCAAGTTACTTTGCGACGTCACAGAGAATTATATTTGTTACATTTTCGAAATTTCGAGGTATGAGGGGCCTAATATAACTATTCAACTAAACACTTATAGGGTTTAAAGAAAATGTGTTAAAAACGGCGTCCGAAACATGGGAATAAAATACCATGTTTTGCATTAAAAGCCGTTTAATGCTTTTTAATGCTTTTTTTTACTATGGTTAACATTGCCGACTGGGAAAAAATGGGCTACTCTCCCAAAGGTAAAGATGACTCTTAATTGTTGTAAATTAGGAGAAAGGTAGAAAACTGCACGCGAAACGACATACGCACAATTCTCTACACTGCGCTCTTTAACCGCTTTGGTCCTACCAAGTTGAATGCAGCAAATGAACAATTTCCAAAATGTCTTCAATGTGAAATCCTCTCGGCCGCGATGATGGGATGGGATACCACTACCGCTGCCCCGTCACTGGGCACCCGGAAGCTACAATGGCACATTAATTATCGCTCGTTGCGGCAACCGCTTGCGCCTTGGCATCGCTTCTGTCTTCTCCGCGCCGCGCGAAATAAATCAAGCGAGACGAAGTTGCGCCGAAACCTACGACGAGAAACCGTCCAAACCTGCAGCGTTTGAGGCGAGCCCAGAATAAATATTATTTATTGTTTATTGTTGTCACCGCTCGAGAAAATACGGGTTAAATGGTTGAATACGGATGAGTCACTGAATGTCTGAATATTATTATGGAAGCTGGCATTATTTTCACTTTCTTGGTATTCATTCTTTTTTGACTAGTTGAAGCATTGTTGTGACCAAACTTGGACATAAATTATTTAGAAAAATTATTTAAATATTCGAAGTTAGCGATTGGCGAATAGTTTCTCGTTAATATAGAAATTCTGATGGATATACATGCTTAATTTTTTGTTAAATTGCAATTATGTATCTTTCCATCACATATTTATTGGTATTTTAACTATTGTAAGTAATTGATATATATCAATCAAGTGTTTTCGTTCTTGTTATTATCAATAAGATCAGAACTCCAAGTAAAAAAGTTATTAGTATGTTCAATGCAAAAGGCCTCATGTACAAGAGAAGACGAATATTTATTCTAGAAACATAGGCGAAATGGGGGAGGGTGGTGATGGTTGCCACCCCTACAATTATAAAAATATTATATTTTTTACTAATGTAAGTTAAGACAGTAACTATATGCTTTTAGTTCCTGCATGTTCTTTTAAAAGCACAATGGGGTAGGGATGTACCCATAGGACTCAAGTAATTGAAAATCCATGCCGCCCCGATCAAATCGATTAAATTACGCTCGTTTGTATACGATAGCACTATATAATGCTTCCGTGACCCTTAGAGTTATTGAATTTGTAGTGGTGACATTAAAATTAATTGGTTCGTTGACTGAAAAGTTATAGGGATAAAACCAGTTTATACTAATATAAGGAACACTGTTTATAAAGTAATTAGGGTAATAATTAGTACCTACTTTACATATCAGTTTGACTCAGTTTAATTTCAAACTGCATGTGTATGTTGTGTACTAGCTGTCAAATCGAAATTTCTACTCATTTGAACTAGAGCAAAGTTAAGTTGTTCAGTACAGCCATAGAAAAACTAACCAGGTAGAAAAACTACCTGGTTAGTTTTTCTATGGTACAGCTTTTATATACTTTCATGCACTAATGATATATAAACTGCATTCGTTTAACATACATTTTATCTTCTTTAGCAATTTTCGCACAATTAATTAAGTACATTTGTAGTTTTCACTTCTAGTTGTAAAATAATCTAAATGACCTTTTAACCTCAATTCCCAATTATTATTAATTTTTTATGAATGCAATTTAATGCAACAATCAACACGAGAACTAAAAAATCTAATTAATATATTAAATATTAGTATTGGTTTAATATCGTGCATAATAGGTTAAATATGACAATAGTGTCATATTTTGGATAAATATGTTTGCGCTGGCAAGCAGCTTTGGTGATTATCATAATATGGTGTCAACCAGTAAACATCTTGTTTGGAGGGGTTTCTATAATCCCGTGTTGGTAGGAAGCCTACGTTACGCCAGAATAAATAAATGAGGCCAAAGTTAAGCCGCCCACACTACTACTGCTGAGCTTAAACTTCCAAAGAAACTTCTAATTGTTTGAACCAGATTTAGTGTTACCATTTTGTTGGATCAAATACACGGGCGCTGCAATACCATATACGTGAAAACGGGAATCATGGCAGTAAACCTTTCTCGTAGCTAAATTTGAACCACGGTAACATTTAAAAATTATAAGTTATAAGAGGATAGTTTATATGATCAGTTACCAAAGAGAAGTTACAACTACCAGCGAGAAAGTTTACCTTCCAGAAGGGATCCAATTCAAATTCAAATTCAAAACTTCTTTATTCATGAATGTACAATCCTGGTACAAGAATAGTGTCAAATAAAATCATAATAATACTAGAATAATGTACAAATAAAAATAAAACTTTTCCTATACAGACCAATTCATTTATAATTTTGAATCCCTTTTGTTAAACAATTAATTAATACAAAGACATAAATAGATACAAAACAAGTGAAGTCAAAATTAACAAACATTTAAACAAAAATAATAATAATACTGTAATACCATTTGATTTTTAGGACCTTTTTTCCAAATATTGTTAAAATAATACTTTTATCCAGTACTATTTACATTTTATATACACAATGTCACAATATTTATGTACAAACATCTACTGAGAGGTACAAAGTGAGAGACTGATATGGCTATCATAAAAAAACAATATTAATTACCTCTTAAACATTTTTTTACAAAAGATAAACACTAATAATAAAAAACACATAATACACTATTTTATTAACTTTAACCATTTATATTCAAAAACTCATCAAATGAGTAAAATGAAAAAGATAAAAGAAAACCCTTAAGTAACTTTTTGAAACTTTCTATATCATTTTTCTTAGAAATGCTATGCGGCAGGTTAAACAAAAATTTTGTGCCCATGAAACTAGTTTTTTCTCAAAAAGTTTTGATCGGTGTGGTTCAACATACCTATTATTTCTGGTATTATTTAAATGCAAGGCAAAATATCCAAATGGACAAATCCCACTATCCGTTTTCCAACGCTGTACCGGATGGGGAAGGGGGTTGCACGCTCATTTAGGAATTCATAATCCGCGAAACAATATTAAATATAATTACACGTTTTAACAGTTTACATTGTTTTAACAGTTTAATTTTTAACATTAAAAAAGAAACACTGTGAAACCATATTTCTCTCAACTAGGAGTTTTAACTGTTTATGATTTATATATTTTAGAAACAATTATGCACGTTAAAAAATCAAATATTCCCACTCAGAATCCAAATTCACATGGTTATAATACCAAACAACAAACCCCTTTTCTCGCGCTTACCTATTGACATAAGTTGATAAAATCAGGTATATTCCTTCGCTAGATAGGGTTTAACTTATATTTACTAAAACTACACCATAGAGGCTAAATTACATGACCCCCATGATGTTTACGTCGACAATTAATTGAAGTGTCAAATATTGTTAAGTGATATTGTTAAGTAACTTGACACTTGAGTAACTTTGGAGTGAGTGTAACTTGTAATTTGATATACAGTAGTTACGGAGTATCCCACATTTTCTAACAAAACTCCAGGGCAGCAAACCTACATATTCATTTCGATGGTGTTTATGGGGAAAGTAAAAAATATCAAATTCCATTGGAAATTCGCTGAGTACGCAGGTCTGCTGCGACGGGGGTGTTATTAACGTAGATAGAATGATGGTAAAAGTACTAACGCTTGCATGACTCCAGATCCTATTGTGTAGCTTGTAATGTATCACATTAGTTGAAAGATGCGTTATCCTGTTTCAATTACATTAGACCGTACCCTCCAACCGATTAGGTCAACCTAATCGCACATGCACGTCAACCCTACACGCTGAAGACAGCCCCACTACATGAGCACACTGGACAGAGTGTTCCGAGGGTAGCTACTTGAACCCATTAAAAAAACTTTTCATTTAACAATCAGAATATCTTGTCAACGATTAGTGTTTAGAAAAATTTAATAAAAAAAGAACATACAAAAAACAGGCGAGATTCCAATACTGTAATGAAATAGCCTACACCTGACGTTCTAAATGGCATCATTATATTCGCATCAGATTCTTATGCTTGACTATTTTATGGTTAACTGTGTAATGTAACTAAGACCATAGATATATTCTCAAACCTATTTTAGATAAGTTATATGTAATCAATATTTTGTAGTATATTTTTATAATTACAAAGAAAACAAAGTTTAATGGTTTATTTAAAAATTACCATAACCTGCGAATATTTACAGAAATTTCCACCCGTTTTTAAATGTCGACCAGTTGTATAGAATAGAGATAAAGATCAGCTTTCGCGCGCTTCTTGGTTTACAAACACGTTTACATGATGCGTCGCCGAGTAACATTTAAAGAGTCCAACTAAATCTCGGGGCCATTTGAAAAACCAAAATACTTATAAAAAAGTACCTTTCCTTATCCTACAAACTCTATTACTGTAATTATAACGTTCGAACGTTTAACTTGCTCATTAGTTTTCGTATTTTTAAAAATAAATAAGATTTAATTTTCCCACTTACTTCTTGCAACGTTTTACAATGGTCCTTGTTGACCCGGCCAACATTCATTATAATATATTTTGGATGCCTACTTAAAAAACAACAATTTTATTATCGCAACTAATTTATGAGCGACACGAAATTAATTCGAAACACTTAGTTTTTAAAATCACACATCCAAGCTAAATTTCCTGAAAAAGCGTTTAGACGAAGTAAATTTAAACATCTAGAATTACAATCTCGTAGTCTACTAATATTTAAATTAGATTAATAGTAACTTTTAAAGGAAAATGTCACTTTAAAATATTCTACACTTGTAGGGTACTTAAAGAATATGTCATTACAAATTCGTATATTGATAAAATTAAAATAAATTATTAATTAAAATATCGGAAAAAATTAAAATAAGATCATGTAAGTGAGTAAATATATCCTAAAATACCGTAAGGCCTATAATTAAATAAAACTATTTGATGACTTACCACTTCATAATGGTAATCCTAAGGAGTAGACACGGCGGCAACTCGCGGCACGGCTAACCGTCCGGTACTGAACAGCCATTTTGGCTCTCTGAGCGGCCGGGCCCCTTCCCCGCACCCGCGTCCGCACCCCCACCGACGCGACGGCGGACGGACGGACACACGCGTGAACGGCACGGCGCGGAAGAGCGCTCTTTCATGAAAATAAACTGTATCAGATAACTGACACGTACTTTCTCCCAAGAATACAATAAAGGTGTTAAAAGCCTCAAAACTTTAATGTCTTGATGGCTCAGTCGGATAGCTACCAGCTGAGCAGCACCAGTTTGAGTCCACACGCGTCTAACGTACTGCGTTTAGGCCTACCGCGAAACGAAAATTATAATTTTCTCCGCAACTACTTTAAGTAGAGCAATAATTCAATGTACTGGATTTTTCAATTATTTTTTAACTCGATTTAATGACGATAAGTAATATTTATTCAACGTAACAGCTATTTTAAAGATCCAACACTTTTTGCTTTATAACTTTTGAACGCACATTTTCTCGGAGATGTCATTTTATTCAACATTTTAATCGTAATAAACCACAAAATTATAATCAAAATCGTTAGAGCCCTTTTGGTTAATTTTTTATTTTTCGCATTTTTGAGGGTTTTTAGGGGTAAACTACCCTTAAAAATTCAAAATTAAAAAAAACACTAGGAATTATTGTGGATTCGGACCAATGTACCAGATTTCATTAAAATTGGACCTTTTAAGCATTCTCTAGCTCTGTTTACATCCAGACACACAGACAAGCTTCTTTACTGGTCGCTAACCATCCGAATTCATTAAAACACATACGATTTTAAATTGAAGGAAAAGAGTTACTGGTTAAAACGATGTAAATATGTTAGCCATTATGTTTAACTAGAAAACGATATGATATAAAAACGAATGGCAATACACAAATAGAACACGAAAAAGGTACTAAGAATATTTTTGTTGTATTTATTCGTCAGGTTTGGACGAGCTCTAGCGCAGAAAAAGAGAGAATCTCTCTCAAGAGTCATCAGCCGACCACCTGAATATCAGAGCTTTTGAGACTTAGATATTGACTGTTAAAAACTTACCTATGTTGAAAAAGCTAAAGCTTTAATATAATTAATTTTCCATTTTATATAGTTGAAACACTATTTAGATGATGCACAGAGAAGTAATACTGTAGGTATGAAGTAATATGTATTACTTACTCTGTGGATGATGATAGTAGAAAGTTCACCAAAATATCGCACGGGGATTAATACGCCACAACACTTGTATTTAGGTGTAGGTAAAGCTATTTTTACTTTTCAAGTAAAAAGTTGGGGGAAAAATAAATAAAAACACCAAGCTCAAAGAGAAACATTATTTTGTGATAGGCATCCTATCCATTCCATTTATGGGATATGAGTAAGTATTTTGAATCAATTCCCAGGAAGACCGAATATGCTTTGAAAGCAGATTTCTTTTGGCCGATAAACAAACAGATTGACTACATTTTGCAAATATTTACCAAACCTGAGTCTAACCGGTAACTCAGTAAAGGCCTACCGCGTAGCAACGAACATTACGTTTTTAAGTCGATACCGGGAATCCATCAGTGTGTATTTCCGATTTTCCTAAGAAGCCAGGTAAACGCGAGAGTGAGCGTGCGAGAGTGAGCGTACGAGAATCGTCGAATCTACCGATCCAGTTCAAGGGTATAATTGCAATTAAACAAGCGGTTATTTTGAGACAAGTTCCGATCCAAACAATGGCCCAATCGGAGTGTATACCGACGGTGGTTTATTGTTGCTGTGCTCGATCGACGTTGTGTTAATGTCTCAGGGACACTGGAAACAACAACTCGTTCTTTTGGGGGTAAATCGGCCAAGGTCTTAGGAGTCTCGGACGTTGAAATAGTTATCGGTAAAAGGAGAATTTATAAAATAATTCCCTAATTTCCTAATTAATTGAATTTTAAATTTACTATAAAGAGAAAACAAAGTGTTACAGTAACATAATTACTCTACAAGGCCACTTTTACAAAGTATTACTTTAAATACTTTCTTTGAAACACCTACACACTCTATGGTGCGTATTTTAAGGTGAGTATGACTGTAATGTGATGTGTGCGCGATGGATCAGATTAGGTGTAGCTTTGTTACTGACAAATATCAGCTGGTTCATTTATGAGGATCATTATAATTAATAGCTCAATGACCTAAGGCAGCTGGATCCATAGTATCAAACCATAAAAACGCCCTAACTTTTCTCAGGATCGAACCGGCTACCTTCAGATTACAGAGTCGTGAGCCCTATAATCACTCAGCTACCAATCCAATTTTTCAATACCAGTATTGTATTCAAGCAATCTTTAGTTAATGCTGGATCCATGCAACAATTTTCAAAAACCTTGTTTACAAGTGTTAAAAAATTTCTGGATTGGTGGCTAAAAGGAGGGGTCTGTGGTCCGTGGGTAGAGGCGAGGGGATTACCATTAAAGACGTTTTTGAAAATTGGAATTTACCTAGCAATTTTAGTGTTTGACATATCAATGCTAGACCAAAATTGGTATATTAATCTAAACTTTTAAACGCTGACGTATATAAAATAAAATCACAAACAACAAAAACATGGTTGACTGAAATGCCGAAGTCACAGGAAACACATAGCGCACGGAAAGGGGCGACATCTCGGGCTATAGCTCAGCTTTCCCTCTGAAGTAATGGTTTTGAATTGGTGTTATGACGAGAAAACTCGTCGCTCGCTGCATGGCAGCAATAGCGGCGACGGGGATACCCGTCATGCGTAGTGAATGTGTTAAAACCACCCTACGTTTTCGCAAGTAAGGAAACTCCTCCTATTTCAAATTATTCCTACGTATATGAAAACAAAAACGTACATCTACCTAGTTTACATTTTTTCTTTAAAACCTTTTTTGCTTGAAAAGAGTAATAAAGATTTTTAGTTAAAAAATTGGAAATAAAAAATACCCAAAAATATGTGAATACAAAACAAGGATGCTTTAATTTTCAAGTACGGAAAACAACCCGAAAACAATTGACGGAACGATAACTCACAAAAGGTAAAATACATCTGCTGAAAATAAGAGCAAATAAAAATATAACAATGAAAATAATGAAACAATTTTTAAACTACCGGTACCTGAATCCCCAAGCAGGGCAAACATGCTTGAAACGAACACACTCGCACTGGCACGCCCAACCACAGCCACGTCACGCGCTAAACTAATTATACCTTTATTTTATAAATAAAGTTAAGTTGATAAATCCGTTGATCAATTCCAATTTTTTCAAAGTACGGTATCGCTTTCTCAAAAAAAATTAAAAGTTATGAGCATACGCATGTTTTTATGTTGTTCATACACTTACGATTTGAAGTTTGATCAAACAGTTTTAATCGTTATTGAAGTTAAGCTTTGCCAGTTTTATGGTTTATCTTAACAAATAAATAACCAAAATATAAAAAAATAAACAATTGTTTTTTTTTTTAAGTTTAAAGCGCTATAGGATCGGCATTCGGACCATAAAATCAAAACCAGTTTATTGTGATAATCCCATGGCTGGGGAAAATCCGGTTTTCGTCCAAGAGCCCTTCATAATTCCCATGTTATTCTTATGGAGCTTTTTTGGCTACTGAGTAGAATGAAAATCAGCTGACAATTGTAGGTATAAACCAATGTGTTACATCTTCAATCCGTCAATCAACAAATTTATACCAAGTGCAGTACTTTGGACTGGCGAGTGAGCGAAGCGAACGATCTCGAAGGGAAGAGGAAGAGGGTGAGTGAGCGGAGTGAACAAGCTTTGTCTTAGAAAGGCAAGTGATGCTTAATAATGTCACCACTCATAAACTCGGTCCTCTAGTACTTTATGATAAAACATCTACAAATTATATTTGTAACTATGGGCTGTTCAAGGCCCTATAAACCAGTACAATAATAAAACTTCAATATCAAACTTCAAAACATATTTTCTATATAATAATTGATCAAAACATTCTTCCATTAGTTGAATTAAGTGCGAAAACGTTCATGAAAACATGATGATGTCAATAAAAAATACTGGTACATACCTTGGTTCCGGAGAAGAGACGAGAGATTTTTCCTCAGTTTTCTGACCTTCTTCATCATTTTTAACAACTTTGGATTCATTTTCTCTCCTAAACAAAATAATTGTCTATGAATCAGAAAATACCTTGTCTTTCTAACTTACGTCCATGCAAAGCATTTTAGAGTTCTTGGCACTCCACTTTTCCACAAAAATTTCTTTACAAAATGACAACATATAAAGAATAAAAAAATGTTGGTTATTAAAAACCCATTTCTATACATAAAATACTGTAGTTCTGGCGAATTATTTTTAAAAGTAGCCTACTTATATTTTTTGTTAAAAATAGTGGAATGATTTTGGACTTATATTTTTTTCACTGAGAAATTTATCAGTTATAAAATTTAATAATCAAGGCCGGATCTCTACACATTTTAAAGAGTTTTGAAATCGTCAGAGTTGGATAATATATTGTCCGTATGTAAACTATATTTAAATTAAAAAACAAGAATTTTTCCTCCCGTTAGCATGAGCAATGGAATGGAATGAGCATAACCATGAAGCTAATCCGCTTTATCAGGAGAACAGATTTCCCGCCACGCAACAAATTTATCCATAGCGTCAAGAGGAAATCAGTTGACGGTGTTAAGGAATATGAGGAACATTTTAGAAAATATTTCTGTATATACAGGGTGAGTTTCTTAAAGTGATCCAATAGCTAACTTTTTTATTTTAAATTTGACAGTATACTTCTTATGGGGGACCCCCTTTACTTTTTTATTCTGGTTTCAGATATGTATTTCACTTTTCAAAAATTCCCGCCATTTTTCCAATATGGCGGCCAGCTTTAAAATTTCTTATGGAACACCCTACATTTTATGGTGTTTTTGAAATTTCCATGTTATTTTAAGACTTTTTTATTCTTTGTCATTTTTCTCTAAACCTAACGGTTAGGGAGCTAGAGGCAATTGAAGTTCATTTTTAGTTCCATAAGAATAACATGGGGCAAACTTTATCTGCCCATATCTCTGAAACCACTGATAAAAATAAAAAATACTCAAGAATAAAAATGTCTTAAATTGATGTTTTAAAAACATTTCACTAATAAAAATGATCATTTACGCATAAATTAACTTCTTTCCAATATGGCGGACAAAATATAAAATTTGAAAAAAAAGTTTTTCTTATTATGAAAAAAATATGTTTATAGTTCTATGATTCCACCGCTCGCCAGATAAAAGGTTGGGAATACTGTTTTGTCTGCGGATAACACCTGATAATCATGTGCCTTATCAGCCATCACGAAGCCCGCTGTTCGCTGAGTCAGCCATGTTGTGGAACGCGCATGCAAGCTAAATCTATGATAACATTACCTCTGCAGTGGTGGCAAATCATCGTGCATATCTCTATGTGTGTAATGGAAATCCCTAACCCAACCTCACAGACCACCGTAAAGCTAAAATATTAAGGTCCGTATTATTAAAAATCCAAATAAAAAGCTGTCAAGGTTCGCATAGACCCCACATATTACAGCTTGAACCCAAACAATGTATGCCAGTGTAGCAGCCTTAAATTAAAAAATTCCGAAAGGCGGGTGAGCGAAGCGAACTAGCTCATAAAGGATAGATCCACCCTATTTTGGTCTCGGCTGGAGCATGTGACCGAAACAAATTTTCCAGTGACATTCTCAGCCCCCTTAAGGTACTGAAATTAAAATGTTTTTCCTACCACTGCATGGAAATAATTGCATTGCCACATACCTGTAACCCCTATGCAAAATAGTTCATTTCCGGTTTCCGTTTCTTTCCCACTCTAGAGCGGCAATGATTCTTTACCGCACGCTAGATCAAACAGCAATTTTAAATCAGCTGTTATTACAAACCATGCTACAGCTGTTGTTCATTGTTGTCGTTTAGTAATTGCTTCTTTTGTAGTTTGAGGTTATGTTTGATAGTTAACATTATGTTCCAACAGAAACAAATCAAAAATAATCTAAATGAAATCTTGTATACAATAAAACATGTAATATGTAACAATTATTTTGGTAGGAAAAATCTTGTGTGTATTACGAGCGCAAATAGTCATTGCCGCTCTTGAATTGTTTGGCCGCACTCAGCTGACGCTTCATGCGGCCATCTACAATTCTCGAGTGACAATGACACACTTTACACTCTTATTACACAAATAGCTATAGCAACAAAAAGGTAATTGGAAAGACTGTGAAATAATTGGTCGACGCTGTTAAAATAAAAGCCACCAAATCTTACATTGGATTGTAAAAATTGCGAAAACGTCACCCCAAAGTAGGGAAATCAAGACTGCAGTCAGGGTTTGCCCGAGAGCTGCCTTGGCCCATATCGAGAGCAACAGCAACAGACAACAGACACGATGCGTTTCAGCGGCGGCAAAACCTTTCAGTGCAGAGGTAAACAAACATCGCACCTCTCTATTTACCTCGCGTGTTTATCACCTGATTTACCACTGGAGACCTTCATAGTCAAAACCGTTAATGCCACCTTCATTAACACGGTGTCCGAACACATTAGCTTACTTTTCAATGCCATTTCTTGTGCCTGTTGTTATATCAATAAAAGTAGTTTATAGCAGATGACACTATCTCAGTTCATGTGTATGGAGAGCGAAATGAAGTATTTAGTCAGTGCTGTATTTTATTATATTTACAGTAGACCAATGACAATAGAGTTTCCTGATTCTGATTCTACAATGGAGACCGACGTCCCTAGGGTTCCGATTACAGCCACTTCCTAAAAGGTTTGATGGATCCTCATACGATGAACTATGGACTGCTTGGCTTGAGATAAATATAGAAATTATTTATATGGAAGAGTATACCTATCAATAAAAAATAAAAAAACTGGTAACACAGTGTTAGCAAAACAAATTTGTAAAATTACTACTTTACAATTTTAAAGTGTTAAGTGACATTTTAGCAGGGGAATATCCCCGAAAATACAAGAAAATTTTAAAAATAAAATCTTCAATTCAATTAACAAAATATAACTACAAATGGGACGAAAGTGCACTTAATTTAAATTATTCGTTTCTCATTGTAAGTTCCCCTGACCAGCACATTAAAACTTATCCAATTTAATGGTTCGGAACACAAAAAATAACCGCTTAGTACCGGGTATGAACCTAGAAATAAAAGGTTTGTATAAGCAGTATAAGTATAAAGAACGAGCATACAACAGTAGGAAGCGCAGAGGTTGACGACCGGGCTAAATTTGTCCAACTATATTTCAAATTGATTGGGCAATCCTGGACCACAGTGGCTGTGGCTCTCGCTTTGACACCTGTAACCTACGGACGTCACGCCACTCTAGCGACAGTCTGGTCCACAGTGGCTGTGGCTCTCGCATTGACACCTGTAACCTACGGACGCCACGCCACTTTAGCGACAGTCCACCTGGCAATCCTGGTCCACAGTGGCTGTGGCTCTCGCTTTGACACCTGTAACCTACGGACGTCACGCCACTCTAGCGACAGTCCACCTGTTGGAGTACATGAGTTTTCCTATAGAAACAGGACTAGTTGCAGGGGCGCATCAAAATAGAGCCTCTCTCAGGTCATTTTCGGGGGGTTTTAAAATGCCCAACTTCCACCTGGTAAATAGAGCCGGCTCCAGCCAGTCGTGTTAATTGTATGTAATCAGGCAGACATAATAGGATTATCCCAGTGCACCTGAGTAGGATTCGCTGTTGCCAGCACAGACCACCAAGTTAGGCCTACATGGATATACAGTACCAGCAAATGCGTAAGACTTAAAAGATGTGCATGCGTGACGATACCTAATATTAATTAAGCAAAATAAAATAGAACACAGTAAATGTGGAATAGGCTAGTAAACTTCTGCTTCAGTAATCAGTATGATTGCAAGGGTTGAATAACTGGCTCTCTTTGGATGTGGCCTGGGGGTCAGTCTTAAGCCTCTGGCTCAATTTGGATGTTTTTTTAATGCGCCGCAGGTAGATTGGCTCAATTTGCCAGAGCCCAGTTGCAGAGCCGTAGAGTAGACACATTTGTAATGACGAAGCGTTAAAAAATTGTAAGCAATGTTAACAGGGCCTACTTAGTAGCCTGAAGAATTTTTTCACCCCTGAAAAACCATGAATCTTTTTCATATGACTGTACTGTAACATTTGTTGGTTTGCGTTAATACTGTACATTTATTTATTCATTCAACCTAATCTCCATTCCTCTCAGTCTTACATATTATGAGTCTCAAAAGCTGTCCACGGAGCTTAAAATAACCGACTAAGTATATAGTTAATCCCGTGAAAATAAAACTCGAAACCGAGCGTGGGTGCGAGCCAGTGGCCCGGCTGCAGCAGTGTGAGTACGAACGAGATGCATGCAGCCGCACTCGACCCACTTGCGAATATCGGTCAATGCCTCGCTCTACCTTAGCTTCGGAGTATTTAAAAATATGACGTAAAAACTGTCAGGTGTCAGATGAAAATAGTCCAGCGGCGGGGGCAATCAATGAGTGCGCGTAGCCAAGCCATTGTGACGCGACTCAATGCGGCGCGATAACATGTCTGGACATCTTATCTTGGCACTGATTATTTCTTCTAGACTCCACACTTTACAATTTTTCAGATATTGGATGCTGCATACAGACCCTAAAGAAGCGGAGGGGAGTAGTGACGAAGACAATACTACACAAAGCAAAGACTCACAAAGTAATTGTTTTTTGAGAAGCTTACTATACAATAAAATATTTTTTATAGCTCAGAGTTCTAAAATTTGGTTCAAATCAGAAAATGATTATTTGGTTCAGCTCAGAAAGCAAAACATCAGTAAGTGCACTGTTCGCACTGAAAAAAAAACAAAACATAATGTTACCGGTATTTCTCAAAAGGAGAACAGAAAACGTAAAATTATATTCTTCCCCTTCTCCTCTCTCTCCCTATATTTGCATTTTTAAACAATTTATTGCGTCTATAACTACTACATTTTTTTCCATTTATGCTCTTCTGAATCATCTGTAGAGTGATAGTTATAATTAATATTAAACATTTCATAACTGACCAAATGAGCCCTTGAAACTCTAAACATTGGTTGCTATATAACCACAACGGGATCACTAATACAAGCTCATGTAACTCTTTTATGCTAATGTTTGACTTTCATAGTCCAAATGTAAATTAAATTTAATTAATTAGGTTCTGGCACCCAAAACCAGAAAGTTCAGGACCAAAATTAAAATTACCAGGTCGATAAAAATAAATCCAATTTATTTGGTGTTAAAATTTGTTCATCCCTCGATGTAGGATCCCACATATAAACGCATAGTGCTAAGATTATATGTTTATTGTCGAACTGAGGGCCCGAGGGTAATCCCTTCAATCACCGATCGTTGACGGTGAAACATTAATCCCTTCAAGACAGTGAAACATTCCGTAGCCATTGCCCCGGACACTGTAATTTCAATTTTGACTTCCCGCTACCTCTGCTAGGCCGCGAGGATCGCAAATTCGGCTGTGGGATTAGCAAACTCTTTTAAGAATCAAAATTTGGATCGCAATAGCGGTGCACCACAAACTGTATATATGTGTATGTAATTTTTATATGTTCACTGACGAAGGGGTGATATCAGATTATCTATCATCCCCCCCCCCCCCCCTACTGCCATCTATCATCATCCCCCTATCTATCCCCTATCCCCTATCCCCCTATCTATCTATCATCCAACCCCCTACTGCCTCCTCACCCTCACTCTTCACCGCACGAGGTGAATAAACCTTTCATAACCTTTTTATGGGTAACTTTTTTCGTGCTGAATTCCCGACATTTGTTGGGGAAACCCCCGAACATCACCCCTCCCCCCCAATTAAAACCCTATCAACGGGTTTTCTCCACCGAATCCTGTATACAATTGAAAGAATCGTTGTACATTACGCTGATGTATGATCCAAATAGTAAAAATATGGAACTATGATTCTGATATGGGCGTGTCAAATCTACGGTACGTGAATCTAGATCTATTGGGAAACATCATGGTATTGACTTGACTACTTGTTTAAATAAAGTAATCATGCTTGTTAAAAGGGATGTAAATTTACCTTTTTGAGAGAAAGAATCGTAACAGCTGATGAGTGTTAAGGGAAGACAGAGGCATAGTGTCTATCAACTGATCCAGAGAACACATGATAACAATGGTCTCTTGGCCGGACAGGCGAACGACTAAACAGAACACATGTCAACAATACTCTGCCAGGCCTACCACTACACAAAACACAATATTTCAACAATACTCTTACAGGTCTACCACTAAACAGAACACAATATGTCAACAAAGCTCTGCCAGGTCTACCACTACACTGACTCTGTCAGCCACAGCCCAACGTATCCAGCAACCATCGGTTCTTGGAATGTCAACAAACAGTTCCACGATAAGAAAAAGTTTAAAAACAATCCGCTCATACAGGCTGTTCTTTATCCTTGAAGCCTTGGTTTCTTTTGCTAGTAGCCTATATCAATCAAGGATAAGGCTATATTTGAAACGTATTTACCTAGTTTTAATTAAACTACTATATACATATACTACTATACATATACTACTATACTGTATATGTGCTACTATTACCTAGTATTAAATTGGATCTACTCGCAACTAAATATATATAGAACTACCTCTCAAAGTATTGTTTAGTGTTTTGCGTATTCTATAACACTATTTTCTTTTTCACATAATAATTTTTATTTCCCTAACGGATGGTTGTATTCAGTTAATTTTTGGTATGAATCTTTATCATAGCAATGTACATTTTCGAAAACAAATTAATTTTTTCCACTATTTTAATGGCGACCATTTTAAATTTTCAAACTCAAAATCGGCAAATTTTCTAAAAATTTTACAAGACTCAAAAAAGTTGTAAACTTAAATTATCTAACCAATGGTACCAAGGTTGTAAGGATCTGACAAGAAATTACGGGGTTATTGAGATTTCACTCCGTAAAAATATTGATTTTGCATTATAATTAATGCAAAATAATTCCATTTTTAACAGAAAAATCGCAATGACCGTAGTTGTAGTCAGATCCTGTAACAAAACAACTACAAGATTCACAACGAAGTGTAACAAACGCTGTATTTATGTTGCTGGCGTTAAGTAAATTAAAGTCATATCCATACATTTGGTTACAGTAAAAACTAAATATAATTTATTTTAATCAAATAATAAAATCATTACTTTTTTCACAAAAGCCTGAAAGAAACTGATAATATTGCGACACAAACTAAAAGAAATTGATTAAAAATGGAATCTACTGTGGTAAAGAGCGCTAAGAAATTTTCATCACACTGTACGGGAAACAGCTATATTCATCACCAGCTGAGAGTGTAGAAAAACCGTTTTCCCTCTCTAGAGAGGGAAAATCAGCTGTTGATTTTCCCACACTAGTAATTAGTTATGATTACTGACACAAGTAGCGCTAGCAGTGCTAAGAGTATACTATTCCCTAAATCAGCTGTGCTCAATAATGTAATCAGCTGTGTAAAACAGAATCACTGTTTTCATTGTAGGCCTACTGCGGAAATCAATTGAGCATCCATAGGTGGTTTCTTAAACTTGCATTATTTAATTAATTACTATTATTAATTATCTACAGTGTGATGAAAAATATCGTTCATAACTCGAGTAGAAAGTGTTATTCCGTGCCTTGATCGAAATTCCGCGCTCGGCTAAAGCCTCGCGCGTAAACTCGATCTCGGCCCGGAAAAGACACTTTCCACTCTTGTTATGATATATACTATATGATAGCTCCTGTAATAAGTATATTTGAATGGTGTACGAGTGAGGATGGGCCTGAAGTAAAAAAAAATGATTCTTAATTCTTGATTCTTGATCTGTTTTGTGAAAAATTAATTGTGTGGGTTTTAAAAGGGGTGTACGGGTGGTCTGGGACACCTGGTATCTGCCAGATTAGTAAAGGTACTGTACCCAAATTTGGTTTGTTACTATTTTCCAGACGTACATAATAGATAATCCCACTGGTCGAAATTCAACCAAAATGTCAGTTGATCTGGACCCAATTAGATGAAAAATATTTTATAATTGAAACATCTGTTCTACCTGATTTACTACCATTTTGTTATTAAAACAGATATCTAATTATTCAATCTATTTCCCTTCTTCCATAAGACTAATATTAAAACTTTGAAAGCCTGTTGGGCGTAGCCCTAGGATAGCTGTAAAGTATAATGTTCTCATCTACAATACATTACTCTTCTAATGGTATGCTCGGATTCTTCCTACAATGCACACAAACTTATAAAGCCCACTAACAGCCTAAAATATTCCTTGCTATGAGCCTGAACCACTCAAGACAACCCTAATCCTCGTGTTTAGGCTGGCAGTCGTGTTAGCTGAGATGGCCAAGTCGTAGGCACCTTGGCCAGAATGTCTATGACGACGAGGGTTCAATTCCCGCACAGAACCAAACCTGACCTGGTGGTGCAACTCTTAAGAGTCTGCAGTACCTATGCCATCTTGGGTCCCTTAAGAACAAATTCAAAACATTACTGTTGTCTTTGAAACACTATGCATCGGATTTGCATGAAACTTATATATGTTCACCATAAGGGAATGGCGGAGTGCATGATATGGCGAGATTTTCAATAAACCTACTAAAAATTGTTTAAAAATGGTTTAAAATGGTGTTAAATATGCTTCTATTTTATTCGTTATTCGAGTGGGTAGTTTTTAAAATTAATTTTCTATCACATCAAGCACTAGATACTATGGTAACATTTAAAATGACATCAAGTTTGAAATTTTCCGACGAAAAACAAATTCACAGTAATTTTCCAAATTTAACATTGCTCTTATGGGACTAACTACCAAGATGGCGCAGGTACTGCAGCCTCTTAAAAGGATTTGCTGATCTATAGCAACTTTGGTGGAAGGGCCCATGTAAGTAAACGCGGTGGTAGGCTTGGGTGAAAGTTGGTCGGATTGGTTAATTCTTTGCGAGTTGCACCTCGGTCAACAATGATTTGGATACTTTTTACTTGTGTTTACTGTTACTGTGTCACTACAGTTTTGAAATATGGAAGATAACTATATTTTTTCTCAAAAACGTCAATATGCAAAACAAATTGTGGCAGAAAAAGTATCAATAAAAATGCCAATAACAAAAAATCGGGCAGCGCCCGGCATTAGAGAATTGCAGATATCAGTAATAGTACCAAAGAATTTATTAATTTTTCCTTTTGACTTGAATGATACTAATAATCTGTTAATACGCCATTTAAAGAAATTAATTGTAATAGATTTTTTCTCTTTTTAAAGCTTGGCATGTGGTAATTTCTTTCTCTGACTTTATACAAGTCCTTGCAGAAATTTGTATTTTGGCTGGCATTCAGACCCTCCGGAAACTCAGATATAACTTTTATGGAAGTTGAGATATGGATATTTTTAAAATAATACACCAATTATTTAAAAATTTTTAAGTATTTATTAATAGTTTAATAACAATAAACTATTTAGCATTTCATAAATTTTTTTAATTTCTCCTCAACAAACATTTTGTAACCTATTATATATTAAAATAATTTTTCCAATAACTACTATACTATAAAGGGTTCTTACAACCAAATCTCACCAAAATTCAAGGCCTTTTCAAGGGATTTAAGGACTCCATAGTTATTAAGGACCACGAGAAGTAATTACGGTAATTATATTTACATCGATTAAAAAATTGCGATTACAAAATTGCAAAATTGGTAAAATTACACATTGTTTAAAATTGTGTTATTAAAAAAAAGAAAAGAAGAATAGTAGGTATATCCAGAATGGATAACACTGGGCATGGGGCCTTACACAAGTTTAAAACTTGAACGCTCAACAACTTAGCCTTAATAATTAAATTGAGAGTCAAATGAAAATATTTGAGTGATTTAATAACGTTTTCAAAGTTATAGTTCACAGTTCATAATGAGGTGACCAATTAAGGATCGTCATTGCTCAGGAATATGTATGAACCAGATTATTGATCCACAAACTAATGAGTTATTTAACCGTAAAACTTAAAAACGTGTAATTGTTACACAATTTGAGTAAATAGTCCTAAAAAATTGTGGCTTATGTATGGTATAACAAACAACTAAAAATGGTATTTTTACCGCATGCACAAGAACTAAATATACACAATAACAAAAGAAAATAATTCAAAATTGTTAAATGTTGATTTCACAGTGTCCATTATAGCTGTCTAGTATGGATTCTGCTGCAGTAGGCTACCTACTTATATGCTTCTTTCTGTTAGCTTAAAATATGTGTACAAGAACCTTAAAATATTAAGGCAATATAAATTATTTCACGGCACTCAAGGAGACAATATGCCTAAGATACCAACATTCCCACAATATTCAAGGACTTTTCAAGGACCATACTAAAAATTATGAAATTTAAGTACTTTTCAAGGTCTTCAAGACCAGGGGTTAAAATTTCAAGGATTTTCAAGGACCGTAAGAACCCTGACTACAACAACAAAAGCAAACCTTTCCTTTTAGTTATGGAACTTCCAATCTATTCTTAACCCTCCATCAGGATCTGTGCGGAGCCGCACTTACATAAAAAATGTAGAAAGCTTCTGTTTTGCAGCCTCGCCTTCAAGTCCCCTTTAATATAACTCTAGAGGAACCGTGTAATGTGTCGCTTACAAGGATAATCATGCAGTATTTAAATTATAATTAACATATTTTTAATTAATCTTAATTCACCGAACTAATTCTTTGGATACATATTGCACATTAATAATGTATAAAAATATTATGCTACATTGAAAGTATTGTAACATCTCGAGCAACCCAATTTTTTACAACATGAAAAGAAATCAAATTTAATGAAAATTAAATGTATATGAAAACATTTTTCAAAAAAATGATTTTTTCATATGGTTTGATTGCATTAGTAACCTTTGTTTGCACCCGATGACATTTTAAAAATTCTAGCCCTGATGGAGGGTTAAAATAGTTGGAAATAACAATGTAAAAAAGGACTGACTCAATCATCCTCAAATTAACTATTTATTTGTGTTTCAAACACAAAATATTTTCATTACATGGTGGAACATGACTACTAAATATGTTCAATATTATGAATCAACATTTGCAGAAATATATTAATAACAACTTGAATAAAATGTTGTACATTATCACATTGACAAATCACTATCACAAAGAACAATTGACATTTCTAGAACACTTTCATACTTTAAAAAAATATCAGGTACAATTATTTTATGAGTATGGCCTTTTCATATCAGGTAACAATCACTGTTCCTGTCACAACACTAAATCTAAACACATAAACATTGTCATTGACAACACTAAACTGTTATCACAATTAGAGTCCAAACGTAAAAAACTGATAGAAATACCCCGCTGCCCCTATGTGATTTAAGTTATCTTGGCAAACTGACTTTGAAATGTGTTATCTAGATGACTCATCCAAACCAGTTTAAGGAATCTCCTATTGAAGAAACAGTTCACTTGTAATATGTTTGTAATGCTCAGCTTCTATTACTTTAAAATGGCACAGGTATGTTAATAGCATTGACTATGTACGTGAATAGAACTCTCATCCAATGCATTTACTTTGAGGGCAAAATTTGGAAGTTCGGTGTGTACGCGGCACTAGAGTCGCTGCCATTGATCTTGTTATTATTCAGCTGAATTTACATTGCTGCAAAAACACTTTACCAAAATAAAAACATAACTTTCAGTTATAAAATGTTTTATCCTTATTTGAGAAGAGTGGTAATACTGATTTATCTATCATATGTTACGTGTACTTCCATGTACGCCGCACGAGATCGCACCACCGTCAATATGCTTCACACACACCTATGCTATGAGAAGTCTACTCACGTTAGTGTACATAGTCAATGTTAATAGTAAATTACCACAACAGTTTAAGAGTATTTTTAGGCAATTTACTCACTAATTTTCACTTTAAAGAGTTTATTGACTGTCTGCCATCTTGAATCCAACTTAAACAGTTAAATTTAAACTCAGAAACTTCTTATGGAGAGAATTTCCCTACACAGGTGATAATTACAGTTTATAGCTTATATATTCTTAAACCTTTTTACATGTAAAGAAAAACTTTGAAAAATTTTTTAAACATAGTCAAGTTCATAATTATAATATTAAGAATAAACATTGCAAACTAGGAATGACATTGTTAAACTTATTAACATTGACACATGGAATAGCACTTTTGATAAACAATGGCATAAAATTTTTAATGGTTACCACTTGCAATGGCATACAATTTGTTAACGCATTACCTCAACATTTAAAGAATGTTAACAAGTTTGAAACTTTTAGAGATAAAGTGAAGAAGTCCCTGATTGCTAAAGGTAGCATTCCTAAGCGACGACTCTAGCGACTCCAGTCGTACGGCTGTAGCCCATTGAATTATAAACAGTTTACAGTTCCATGCTGTAGCCGCGCGACTATGACTCACACTGCTTCGCATGTAGGAATAGCACAAAAACATAGCTCCAGTCGTCGCGGCTGATACGACTAGACTGCTCATGCAAGCAGTTTAGTCGTACGGCTCGAGCCGCCTCACTAGAGCCGCTTCCGTCGCTAAAACATGCGAAGCAGTATGAGTCATAGTCGCGCGGCTACAGCATAGACCTATAAACATGTTTATATTTCTATTGGCTACAGCCGTACGACTGGAGTCGCTAGAGTCGTCGCTTAGGAATGCTACCTTAAAGTTTTATACTCTCTGGACGAATTTTAACTTCTTTGCTCAAAACCTTCAAACAAATTTTGCTCAAAAACTTCAAATATTGAAATGGGGTTTGAGGCTGAGACAATTGTTGGTGAATTTGAGATTTTTATTATTTTGCTGCTAATAAATAGTTAAGATCGCCTGTATTTATTTATATTTTTTGGTGTTTTCTGCTGTTGCAATTTATTGTATGTTGTCTTGACACCATTCTAGCTATTAGCTGAATAAAGAGATTTTTTATTGATTGTTTGTCAGTAGCCTCTACACCCTAGCTTACAGCAGAGTTCAACATTATGTTATTTGGTTAAACATTTTACTAAAATGTAATTTATTTATAAAATAAGCTAAATAAATCACGACAAACATATACCGTAAAGAAATTAATATACAGCAGAGAAAGACAGAGAATTAACACAAATGTCATACAGTGGGTGTCACTACAAACCTTGTCACTCTTAGTCTGTATTAATTTACAAAGGACGCTACAAAATATAATTGACAATTTAAAAACCTAACTAATAAAATACAAATAATTAAACATAGTATATGGTAATTAAATATGTTTCTGTCTGCAAAATATCATTAGGCTTATGTTTAATGATTATTACTGTGAGACAATTACAAAAATTTCTTTGTTAAATTTGGGCGAGATGAATTTCTAGCTTGAAAAACTTGATTTCAGCTATTAAATTTATATTTAGATATTTTTAAAATAATACACCAATTATTATAACAATTTTAAAGTATTTATTATTAGTTTAACAACAATAAAATATTTAACATAACAGAAATTGTTAACATTCTCCTCAACATGTTGTAACCTATTATTTATTAAAATATTTTTTCCAATAACTAATATACTATAACAACAAAAGCAAACCTTCCCTTTTAGTTATGGAAGTAATAAAAAACTTCCAATCTATTCTTAACCCTCCATCAGGATCTGTGCGGAGCCGCACTTACATAAAAAATGTAGAAAGCTTCTCTTTTGCAGCCTCGCCTTCAAGTCCCCTTTAATATAACTCTAGAGGAACTGTGTGCTGTGTCGCTTTACCCGGTGTTTTACAGTTAAGCTATTGATCTGGGATTGTCAGTGCAGAGTTTGCTTGCACCCAATTATTTTACAGAAAATAAATGTTTAGCCCAAATTCTTTTTCAAAATTGTTTATTTACTTTGTGGATTGTTTTTTATTAGCCACTGTCCACCACCGCCAATATGCTTCACACACGCCTTGCTATGAGAAGTCTACTCACGTTAATTTTTTCAAATTGTTTCATTGCATAAGTAACCTTTGTTTGTGCCTGATGACATTTTAAAAATTCTAGCGCCCGCTGGAGGGTTAAAATAGTTGGAAATAATAATTTAAAAATAGAACTAACTCAATTATCCGTAAATTAACTAAATATTTATTTGAGTTACAAACACAAAATATATTCATCACATGGTGGAACATGACTACTAAATATGTTCAATATTATGAATCAACATTTGCAGAAATATATTAATAACAACTCGAATTAAATGTTGTACATTATCACATTAACAAATCACTATCTCAAAGAACAATTGCCATTTAATAGAACACTTTCACGCTTTTACAAATTATCAGGTAAAATTACTTTATGATTCCCAAGCAGCATTTCAACTATATTAAAACAATTTCAAACTTGTTTCAAAACTATTTTAATAGCAGTTAGACGTGGAATTTTCTCACTTTTGATAGAAGTATTCAAATTGTTTCAAAACAGTTTTGAAACAAGTTTAAAACTGTTTCAAAACAATTTTGAAACAAGTTTAAAACTGTTTCAAAACAATTTTGAAACAAGTTTAAAACTGTTTCAAAACAATTTTGAAACAAGTTTAAAACTGTTTCAAAACAATTTTGAAACAAGTTTAAAATTGTTTCAAAACAATTTCAATAAGAGTTTTAAACAAGATTTTCGTCAAATTTTATATTACAAAAAATAGTTTTATAAATTGAAAGTTATGATTTTTCTCAAAATTTATAACAGAATGTATATTCTTTTGCCAAGTGATCGAAAAAATTAAATAAAATCTATAAAAAATTTCACCATTCTTTCACCAGGATTTGAACCAGCGACCTCTCACTTAATACCCAATGTCTTACCAACTGAGCTACTGCATTAAATCTGCTTTACAATTACTAGTTATACTTATAACTTGGCTTTCACTGATGCACTTTAGAGTTACAAGTCAAAAGTTTTGGAATCTCAAAAGTGGACTCTAAATCAAAGTGACTTAAAAAATGTACCATTTTCAGGTGTTTAAATAACTTATTTAAAAAATTCCAATAGTTAAAAGACAAATTTATGTAAAAAATTTGACACAATTTGACTGTGATACACTTTAATTCACTTTTATGCTATAACAGTTGTCAAATATTTTGTTGTTGAATTTGATAAGTTGACAGAAGTTTATGTGTATAGTGTTTCTTGTGATGGCACCACAATTTAAGTTAAATTAATAAATAAATACCCCCCGTCGCAGCAGACCTGCGTACTCAGCGAATTTCCAAATTAGTAATATTAATTTTGACCAGCTAAACTTGTAAACAAAATTTCATCACGTGCTCATAAATAGGGAAATAAATGTCTATTCTCCTTAAGATAAATATAGGAAAAGAGTATGCAGTTATGCTGCCATGGGGGACACTAAAAGTAGGTTTTTAGCATAGAAAAAATTTATCTCGACCATATAAAGCCATATTGTAAGTTTCATCAATATCTTTCCATAAATAAAAGAGTTTGCCTATTCTCCATATGATTAACATGGGAAAAGAGTATGCAGGTTTGCTGCCATGATAAGTACAAAAACCAAGATTTTTTACCTTAAATGGATGAATCTTAACCAAATGAAGCTAAATACCAAGTTTCATCAAAAAATATTGGTTAATAAGGGAAATATTAACACATCCTTATTCTCCATAAGATTAACATTGGACAATGTACTGTCTTTAGACTTTGTAATATCTCGGTAACCAATGAAGATAGAGCAAAGCTTCAAAATACTAAATTGTGTGTGTTTTTTTAACAAAATACAATGGTCGAAATAAAAATTTTAAATTTAAAAAAATTACATATGAAAAATGCAAAAAACCCATTTTTAGGGTACAAAACGCCCCAAAACTACCCCTTCCGGTAGGTCGATATGTCTGGTTTTCGAACTCATCCGAATAAATGTAGGATTACACATCTCTACCAAATTTGGTGTCGATCGGACCATTTTTACGAGAGTTATCGTGTCTAGGGACACATCCATACATATACATATATATACATACATATATACATATATATATATATATATATATATATATATATATATATATATATATATATATTAAAAACATAATATTTTTCAAACATATGTCACCAATTACATTATAACAATTTTGAACTTGTTTCAAGCTTGTTTTAAAACTGTTTTAAAAGAGAGTTCATCATCTATATCAAAACAATTTTAAACTTGTTTTAAACTTGCTTCTAACTGGTTTTAAAACAGTTTTAAAAGAGAGTTCATCAACTACATCAAAACAATCTTGAACATGTTTCAAACTTGTTTCAAACTTGTTTTAAAATTTGTTTTAATACGAGTTTTTACCAACTCTATAAAAGCAAGTTTAAACTTGTTTCAAACTTCTTTAAAAAAAATTTTTAAACCAAACTTATTTTAAAATTGTTTCAAAACTATTTCAAAACAAGTTTCGACAATTTTCATGCTGCTTGGGTTATGGCTTTTTCATATAAGGTACAGTTTTTTATTTCCTAAGGCTCTTTATCCATTTTCTTGGAATTATTTTCATGAAATATAACTTTTTTTATAAGATCGGTTTTTGTGTCTCTTGATTTGCAAGAAACACCCTGGCAACCAAGATAATACTTTAAAGTTCTTTTATTAATTTTTTCCAGGCGGTTGCTTTGGGTTTTTTTATACCGGTGGATCCTTTTTTCAGTTGTTGCTGGTTGGTGCTGAAAAAATATTAAGTTACTTATTTAAATGTAGTGAGGTGTTTTAAAAGAAACATCTTTTAATTGACTTCAGTTTGGCAGATCGTACAGAGAGTAACTTGTGTTTTGATGAAGCTGTGAATTTAAGGGGGCGCTTTCCCTGAGGACAATGTTAGAAAACAGGTTAATAGTTTGAGTTTCATTGCTCAAAATGTTTTATTAATTCCAAAAGCATTCATCTGGTAGTGAAAAATCATAATTACATAGAGTTTTCACTATTTTCATAGTCTTTTATAAATTTAGTTAATATTGAGTATATGTTTTTAAATTAAAATTGTTTAGAGGGGCAATTTTTATGAAATAAATTAATGGTAAAGCAGTTGTGACACGTATAACAGCACAATAAGAAGGAAGAAAGGAATGTCCGTTTCTTCTCTTCAGTTAATAAATTTTGTTTGATAAAAATTAGATTTTAAAATATATAATAAAACAGATACGATAGGTGTTTTTAAAGTAATACCCATTAGGAAATTCCACCATTGCAGCGCTGCGGTTGGAGTTCTGCACAAGAGCGCTGTGTACCTAAATCAGTTGGGAATGTACAGACGCCATCACGACATTTGTTGCCACTGCGTTTAAACTTTTTCAAGGGTTTAAGATGACTCTGCTTATAGAGAGTCTCCCCGACTGTGAAACACGGTTTGTTATCTGTTTTCTATGGCCTAAAGTCCTGAAATCGATTTTCATTGTGAGATCTGTGGGGTGTACGAGGAAAACATCATGAGTAGTGGAATGGTTCAAATGTGTTTTAGAGCATTTAAAGATGGCCATACAAATGTGCATGACAAGAAAAGCAGTGGCCGCAATTCAAGGATTACCTCCAATTTGGTGGAAAAAGTTGACTAAAATATCCAAAAGAATAGTCGCTTTATGCTTTTGTCAATTTCTGAGTAATATCCTCAAGTTTCTCGGAGTGTTGTGTATGAAATTATGACGGAACGTCTAGGCTATCGCAAATTGTGTTCACGCTGGGTACCAAAAATGCTCTCTAAGATGCAAACAACCAAACGTTTGGATAATACTTTGATTTCGTCCACATGCAGTTAATCGAACCCAGGATTTGATCAAAGAATTTTGTTGAAAACAACTCGATTATATTCCATTCAGTCCCAATCTAGCACCGAGTGACTGCCACATGTCCCTTCATTTGACGAATCCTTAGGCGTTGTGCCACATGACACCGACGAAAATGTCAAAGCGGCTGTATTCCAGTGGCTCTCAAGGCAGGCAGCAGAATTCTTCAATGGCAGAATTTTAAAGCTAATTAAACATTATCACAAGTGCCTTAATAATGGCGGAACTTATATAGAAAAGCGCACTAAAGTACAGGCCTTCATGTAAAAATCAAATTAATAAATTTTCTCTTCTAGTTTAAAAAACATGCATCGTAAAAAGCAATCTTAAAGTAGTACTTCATTTTAATTTTTAAACCCTTTCTTATTAGTCCTATACTATTATTAATAGTACAGCTAGTGATGTGAAATTCCAAGGAATTTAAAATCAAGGAAATATTCCCAGGGATTTTCCCGTAAATACTCCCAAAAATCATAAATTCCCAGATATTTATGATTTTCAAACCAGATTTACAATATCAGAAAACTGATTATTATTTTAAATTAAGTAACATTCCTTATTTGCTCCTGGCTGGACCCACTTCACCTGAAGACAACGTTGGATAACCGGTTTACGATTGATAGGTTATTGTTTCATTGCTCAATTTAAATGTTTTACTAATTCAATAAAAATCATCTGGTAGTAAAAAATCATAATTCTATGAATTATCACTATGTTCATAGTCTTTTATAAATGTAGCTCATATTGAATATTATGTTTTTTAATTAAAATAGTTTATTGAGAGGCAATTTTTATTAAATATTAAATGTTGTTGTGATACGTATACCAGCACAATAAGAAGGAAGAAATAAGGAATGCCCGGTTCTTCTTTTAAGTTACAATATAGCCTAGCTACTTAATATTTGAGCTGGAATAAAGCCCATCACAACACAAAATAATTAATTACTATTAGAAAAAAGTTGTATGTTTTTTTTTTTTAAGATCCAGGCTTACTCAATTAATCAATTAAATTTCAGTCGGTAGGCCTTCTATTTAAGGCCATAGTACAGTATTGTCAGAAATAACTGTTTCTGCTTTACCTCTATTGGCTTATACAGCGTATAAAAAATGTCCGTCTCCCCCCCTTTATTTTGTTTGTTTGTTGAGGTAAACAAATATCGTTTGGGAGATGATAGTAACAACAAAAAGTATCTTTTGATAATATCAAACATTTTTAGTCATTTCATAATTTCCCCCTTTAATTTGCACAAAATAAAAATTATAGATAGAAAACCATTTGATATTCATATAGCCCTACTCACCAAAATCTTATAAAACTAATTAAAGAATTAATCAATCGTTTAAAAAACCCAAGGGAAGTGCATAGTCACATTCCTAGAGTAGCAACGCGGCATGATGGTGGCCATGTGGCCAAAGTAAATAATTGGTAACCAAAGTAACCGGAACTTTTTGGGTTTTTTCTTAGCATACTTAAGTTGATGTAAATTGTCATACGTATCAGCTGGAAATGAATAATTTGTGATTTTGAGTACTTATAAAGCTATAAATACATCCGAAAAATATGTATTGGTTTTTAGTAAAATTTTGTAGTGCTTTGTCAAAAACTCGTGTATAAGGTTTTGTAAACAATGCAGAATGAGTGGTCTGCTGACTACTAAATCCCATCGTGTGACTTGTAAGAACTACTTCTATTTACAAGTGTTTGAAAAATGTTTATGAAACAGAAATAACTAGTACTGGTATAATAAGCACTAGTAAATAATAGACTAGTAGCTTGTGAACTACTAGTTTTATGAAACAGGCCCCAGGGACTGGTAATGCTAGTCTAGTGGTTTCATAAAACTAGGCTTACCCAAGTGTGTTATTATTAAATTTAGCTACGGCCATCAAAATGGTATTTTTTTTTTTTTTTTTTTCAAAACGCCAGAAAACTTATACTGATTTTGAAAATTATTCAAAATCAAGTTGTGGAAAACACTTGGTCATAGCTTCTCCCCTGTTTAAGCGAGAGACATGGGAAAAGTGTTATTGTTTAACTTTCTTCATATATTTTCTAATGATAATGCAGCACATTATAATTTAACCAAATTTTAACTATTATTAATATTTTAAATACACATTTTTAAATACACTATCAAGACAAACTTATTAATAGAGAAAGCATATAATGGACAAAGCAATAATTAACTAATAAATATAGTAAAAATAGGTGATTAAAATAGGTAAAAATACAATACTGTTAAAAAATATACCTCTTTCACTTCATGAGTTTCATAGATTGCAAGGGCAGCACTCCCCCACATTGGCGAAGCCTTGACAACTTTCTCTGGGGAAGGAAAGTATGGAATCTCCTGCTGGGATGAGTCTTCCTACAGATATGATACAGAGTCAGAAAACGGTTTTAGTGAAAGAAAATATCAGGTAATCAGGGGGCATTGCATTAAAAATATCTGATACTATTTGAGCATAAACCCAAATCCTACCTTGAATAGGAATTGTTTATACAACATATGGCCTACATCTTAATCCAAAAGGCAAGCAAATAATTTGCTTTAAGCCCCTGTCTTTGCTAGTTCTAAAAATCAAACAGCAACAACGCTGGTTAAACATTTGATAAAAAATGTTAATGAGGTAAAGAATCTGCAAGGAAAATCAAAACCTAAAGCAAATATGAGTGAGAAATTCAATATTGAATCTATTTTGCAAGAAAACTTTAAATTAAAAACTCACTTAAAATCTACAAAGGAAAAATTAAACGATTGGAATAAATTTAAAGTGGAACTGGAATTACTAAATGCTAATAGTTGGCTCAATCAATTGAGGGTATACATGGATGTTGTCTGCAATACAGCCACTTATGCATCAAAAAGTGTGCTGTTCCTAAAATCCTAATTGTAGTCATGCTTTAAAATTTTTAAGTGACCCTGATTCATTTCTGGGCCCTCTAAATCTGAAGGAAAAGACAGTTATTTTCATTGAACTTGAAATTGGAATTCAAATAAATAATCACTCAGTCCCATCAAAGGAAGGTGGTTCACATTGGAGCCTGTTAATTTACGAAAAAAAAAAACCTTTGAGTTTCTTTTACTATTATTTCTATAGACCTCTTAACATGGACCCAACAAAAACCAAATTTTTCAGATTAATAATTGATCAAAATCTCAATTGGTCATTGCACATTGATAAACTATGTTCTAAATTAAGTTCTGGCATTTTTGCAATTAAAAGATTATTTCCATATTGTAATTTAATAACTCTTAAATTCATCTACTCTGTACTGATCCACTCCTACATTTCATATGGTGTGGAAGTGTATGGGGCAACAATCTTTGTAACATAAATAGAATTTTACTCCTCCAAAATAAAAGCCATGAGAAGTATGTTAAATCTTAAACATAATGCACATTGTAAAAATCATTTTAGAGAATTGGGTGTAATGATGGTCTATAGTCTTTGTATCTATATAGAACTGTCTTGCATGTGAGAAACATTAATGACACATTACCTAAAAACATGGAAAATATAGTTATAATACAAGAAATAAACAAATTTACAGATAATAAAGCATAATAAGGAAATTTTCAAAAAGAAGCTAACACACATAGGTAATTTTTCAACCAACTCCCTATAGTGATAACAAATTTAACAAATTTTGAAAAGTTTAAAAAATTTGTAATATCTTTTTTGTGGAAGCTGCTTTATGTGATTTAAATATTGATCAATAAATTCTGATTAAATTTTATTTTATTTTATATTTATTTTTTTGGCTTAGATTGCTTAAGCTACAACTTAAGTTGACTCTATTCTTGTATACTAATGTATATATTTATGAATAAAGGAAGGATGTTTTGACTTGACTTAACTTGATGGTATCTAGAATAATAAGTAATGGCATACTCCTAGTGAGGGATAAATTGTTAGTACCTAAAAAAGAATAAAAGAAATTGACTGCTTCGGACAAAAAACACAAAATGTTGAGGTAAAATCAACAGAGAATGTAGGGGTTATATTGACCGGGACAGAGAATTGGGGTGAATTTGACAGCAGTATGGGATTTAGCCAGGGGAGATATCAACTGGAACAGAGAGATAAAAGAAGAAAAAAAAATATTTGTGGACATAACAGGAACTTAGGAATGGTGCGGTTGGGGATTAGATTACCTAGATAGAAATCTTAATGTTAAAAAAATTCACTAACATGTTAAGAAAATTGGTCACATTGAAATCTTTGTAGAAGAAGAATTTCCCTGGTTAATTAACATGGTCTTAAGCCTAGAAAATCATCAGCACATTAAAATATAAATTAACCCTTGTTAAATAGTTATTGCGGAGAAATTATGGCTGTGGGAAAAACTGCTTTATTTAAGAGGAACTAAATCCATGTAGAAAATTCAAAAGTGTTTGACCTAGGTAAAATATGTTTGAAAATCAACACTTTCAATGTTTCAAAATAAAATTTATGTAGGATAATAGAAAGTATTTTAAATAAATCATAGTCCAGATAGTAGCTAATTAGATATTTTTCTTGAGAAGTTCTTAAATGATCATTACATAGGATATAATTTAAGGTAGGGGAGAGAAGGGTAATCGTGCGCGGCGGGTAAAGGTGCGCATCGTAGTTCTTTATGAATGAAATAAGTTTAAAAGCTCCAGTATGTGCTGCAGCCTAGCGGGGGACTCAACAACTAATACCCGACCTCGTGGTTTTCGATACTGAAATTTTTGAGGTTATGAGAGGCCAAAATCTAAAAGTCGTGTGTGAAATGTTATTTTTGCGCCTCAGAAAATAGTAAGGTTAGGGCAGATCTTTAGATAACTTAATACTTATTTAGTATTACAATTAATGGTAGTCTTTGCTTTATCGTTTGAACCAATTAATTTATGGTTTCATCCCTTCTTAAGATAGTGAGAAAATAAAATAATTTCGAATGCAACATCGGGTAATGATGGACCCGCGGCAGTGGGCACCATGTAGTTATCGATAAGAAAAAAAATTACCTCCCCTTTTAACATTCTTAATTACAGATGCTCATAAACTGTTCGTCCTGGAGTCATGCAGACAGCTCAGGTGCAGACACAGCAGAAAATTAGCCTACGTGTGTTAATTTTGCATTAACCCTTGAACAATTTTGTAATTTTAATCAAAACTTTTGTTAAGTATATTGTAAAGCTCAAAGAAAGTATTGTTTAGCTTTAAGACATTCCATATGTTATATTGATATTGAATTTATGTTAATGAAACACATTTATTCTAATTATTTCAACCCATACGTCCCTGCGCACCATTACCCACCCCCATGCGCACAATTACCCGATGGGTAGGGAAATCGTGCGCAAGTGCATATTCTTATATAATGGTGTATATTTAATCAATGTTAATATATATGATAATGATAATTTTTCATAAGAAACTACATTAAATACCAAAGAGTTTGACATATGTATTGATAATTTTTGCCCGCATATTTTCTGGGAAGAATTTTTTTCCCTTAGGTGCGCACCATTACCCTTCTTTCCCCTAACATGTCTCGATGTCTCATAGGCATAGGCACAGATCTCCATTTGGACGTGCTGTAGGAAGATGTAAATACTAATGCCTAAAATTTTAAAGAAAGGAGGCTGACAAACTGACGAGTTTTAGGCCTATATAATGAAGTTTTGTTATAATATTAAACATTTAATTGGCTGTTCTGTTCGAAATACTTGTGACATGCATGTGTTACGTTTTCATGGTTTTCAAACTAAAAGAGCTTGTGGGTTCAGGAAAACATAAAAATACAAAACTAATTACCACACACAATCCAAATGTAGACAGCAAATAATTAGAATTTAATGAAAATATATCAAACTTGGCCATGAACCAAAACTATATGCTTCACAGCAATGAAGAGTGAAAACATAAGCTTATTGAGTCATCATTTGTATTTGTGAATTAGGCCTGTTTTACTACTTTAAAGTATGCTCTCCCTGAAGGGTATATGTGAGTCATGGTCCCATACTTCTGAGGGGTGTTGATTGCTGAGTCCACACCCCTACATAATATGTACATGTAGTTGTATTTACATAATGAATATACTGTATTAAATATTTATAATTGTTTTATTTTTGGAGTTGGCATGAGGATACCTCCATCCTATAAAGTTGTGAATAGTTCTTTGTAGAAAAAATAAATACAGTGTGGCACCTGGATAATTCAAACTTTTTTAATTCAAAATCATCTATAATTTGAATATTTATCTTTGTCCCTAGCATTTAGAGGGTACACTATGCTAAAAAATTGTGGCTAGTTTAAATTTTATTTTAAATAATTTTGAATTATATTTTGGATAATTCAAATTTTTGTGTGTCTAATTAAGCTAATTAATCTTAAGCTGCAACTCAAAATAACTGTAAGTTTATCAGGATAGACATTTTATTAACGACACATATGCGTTAGATCGCAGTCTGATGTATCATTCTTACCCCTCCTTCTTGTCCACAGCACCATGCCGAAAGAGCTTGTGTGTCTTCTAGAGATGTAACGGATAGTTCTTTTGGCCGGATACCGGATACCAGATATCCGGCAAGGTTCTAGGCCGGAGCGCCGAATATCCGGCTTCCGGATATCCGGCTCATGTTTTAGCTTTTAGTTTAAGGATTATTTACGAAAAGACAAGTAAGAACTTGTCCCTCTGACCGTGGGACCGTGTAGGAGGCACAAATTTTTCATTCGCTATCAGTCAGTCTGTAATTTTTTCTGTTTTTTGTTGTTTTTATTTTTTTAATGTTTGTCTTGACCAAAAAGAAGACCGTTACAAGTAGTGATCAAGCAGGGCCAAACAATAGATTTAAGTATCCGGTATCTGGCCGAATAGTAGCAAGTATCCGGCCGGATACCGGATATTAAAAAAAGGCCGGATAGGCCGGATACGAGATAGTAACCGGATATCCGTTACATGTCTAGTGTCTTCAAGAAAACATAAAAATATAAAACTAATTACCAGAAGCAATCCAAATGTGGACTGAAAATAATTAGAATTCGATGGAAATTGGTCAAGTGCCAAAACTATCTGCTCTACAGCAATTGAGAGTGAATAAGTATTGAGATATCACTTGTTAGTCGTGAATTATCAAGCCTACCTGATTTCCAACTACATTATGCTCTCCTTGAAGAGTAAGTAAGTCATCATGGTCCCGGACTAAAAAATCCTCTTGCTCCCAGACTTCATACATGTGTTCTTTGCTGACAGTGAGTCCGGCAAAGTCATCGTCGTCCCAGACTTCTGAGAGGAGTTCTTTGCTGGGGGTGAGTCCTGCATGCAAACACATAATCTTAGTTGGGAACAATTACCGTAAGTAACCCAAAATTCCCATGTTTGGGTGTTTCAGAGGAAAAGAATAATTTCAATAATTGTTTTAATTTTCAATTTATGAAAGTTATGGGTTACATTTCATTTCACAGTAACGAGAGGTATTTAGCTAATAAACTAATCATAAAATATGCACTATGTATAAGGATTTTAAAAGTTTTTTATAATTTTGTTGTTATTAAATGTTATGTTATGAGTTTTTCTATGTCGCATAGGAGTTTTTTTGACATTTGGGTAGTCAAGTTTTTTGCAGAATATTCTCTGGATTTTTGTTCTCAAACAGATGTACAATTTTATTATTTGAAATTTTAAATAAAAAACAACATATTTTCCTACGACTCGTTGTTATTTGCATCGATACGGCCTTTTAAGAAAATATGAGTTATTCCTTATTTGTGATGCGAAAAGGGGAATAGGACCCAACTTCGAGAGAGCAAATTTTACAGTATAAGCATTTTTGTGAAATCTGGTCAAAAATATCGATTTTCAGGATTAAATTGAATACGATTCTAAATTCTTTCCTCTACAAGTTAACTGGGTTATTTTTGCGATAAACATCCAATAAATGTGCCAAATGATTTTCGTGACCCATGTCAGGTATCCGAAATGAGACCCAAAGTCGTTATGGCGCAATAATATGGGAGCGACTTTAGGTCCCTTTTCATACAGACATGATTTATGAGTTTAAAAACTGAAGGTTTCCGTATTCTATTGATGTTTTTTACAAGGTGAATTAGTGTATTGCATATACATATACATTGTATATAAGCACAAAAGCTCCATTGTTACACAATAAAATACATTTCAATATTGAAAAAAATCTTAGGTGTCAGAAAAATCTACTTCTTCAGTACCATTTGAAAGATTTAAACAAATAGCCTACCGATATGCTATGAATTTATGTTAAGAGAGAATAGACGACAGTAGCCAATGAGTGAACAGAAGGCAGACAACTGCTCTAAAGGCAGCCAACACTGCCGACACTCACTTTGCATTGCCAACGTTAAAAACTACTGGGTAAGTTTCGGTTTTGCAATGCTGATGGACATTATTGAAACAAAACTCCAACAGTAAGAAGGCAAAATATTTAGGCCTAATGTAGGCTTATATAGAATTACATTTTCTTTATAGTACAAACAATATATACCGTATAACTAATAAATTTAATAAATTATAATACATATGTTTAGTTGGGTTTCACAGTTTATGCCTTCAAAGGCTAAACCAAAAATATCAGAATAATATTTTATATAAGTAGTGCAAATATGGGACTGCTGGGACAGGTCAATGACCTATCCCAGCAGCCCCATTTTTGAATTACTTATATAATTTCACATAATATAATGAAAATTGATCAAATTCATAGCCTTTAGTGTCGGTGTTTTTTGCAAACACCGACACTTGACAAAAATTAATACAGACAACACTGTGACAACATTTGGTAGTGACTATATTTTTCTTCAAATGCCGATATTGGCAAATTAAACTACAAGGGAAAAGAGAACAGTGTTTAAGTTTAATACTTAAAAACGTAAAAAAACTAAAAACTTAAAATCTGTAGTTTCTAATTAATACATTAGGCCCATGTTGAATATTTAGACATCATTTTTTAAATACTTATTCACTAAACCAGATGGACCTCTATGTTCGTAATGGAAACCAGGGGCGTAACAGAGGGGCCCGCAGACGGGGCCCGTATAGTGGAAAATATGTTATGTTTAATAATTTAAACGCATGTTTGCAATTTTAAATTTGATATGGTGCCATTGTATTTTCAAAATGTGTGGAATATATTTCCAATTAAATATCAAAATTTTTACGATTACGTTTGTCGGCAGTGGTCGGCAGTGGGCCTTTGCCGGCTGCAGCTGGTCTGCCGCCAGACAGTGTCAGCGTACCTGCCCACCGAGCAATTCATCGTGCTGTGTTGCGGCAATTTCATTTTGGGATATTTTTTCAAAATTAAAGTTATGGAAAACTATCATTGAAGCACAATGTCCCAAGAAAATCGTAGTGGTTTAAGTATACTAAGCAATAGAGAACGAGACAGCTATACGTTTCAGAGGTAACCAAATTTGTTTCCCAAAACTGCGTACGTGCTAAGAAGTTCCAGTGAAGACAAAACAAATACTTTAGAAGAATAATAGCGATGAAAACATTATTTTTGTAAGGAAACCCATTTAAATGCCGATAACAATCATGTTATTATATACTTTAAAGTTGCATTTGTTTTTTCCTCTTCTTGAAACACGTGTTATTCATTGTGTTTAGAGTTAAGAATTCTTATTGATTCTAGCTAAAAATCATATCCTACAATACAAGTGGTTATAGTGCTCGCCTTTGAATCCAGTGGTTGTCGATTCGGTCCTGAGAAAAGTCAATAGTTTTATTTAAAGATTATTCGATTCCGGACCCAGTTTCTGTTTTTCTATGGGCTATTAGTTAATGATGCTTTCTAACAACTATTCAATGTCAGATAGTAACAAGACTCGGGTTTGGACCGTTCCCTGTCAAAACGTTAAAATATGCCACTAGAGTATATAGACACAAAACAATAAAAATACGAGGAATGTCTGTGGTGATGTACTTTTCCATCGATCTCGAAATCTACCAGGTAGGTTTTGCTTAAATTTTGCATTTGAGTTTTTTGGTCAGAGCGCAAACTTAAGTTTAGAAACAGACTCAACGGCAGGAAAAATCTTTTTTGTGCAAAACTAAGTTTAATAATTGTAATTATTCATAACCTTGGTCTTATGGGTTACCATCAAGTCAACGAAGCATGAAAGTTAAATAAAATAATGCTACTCTTAAGCATTGATTTTGAAATAGCTGTCACCTGTGAAAGGTATAGTTGCTGGTGTAAACCTCAAAGCCTGATTACCATAATACTGTAACAAAAACAAAAGTGAACTAAACCCAACAAGCAAGGTCTGGTAACCCCTTACTTTATGAAAAATAAAACACAAATCATATACATTGAGTTTTGTTACTTTAATTTTTCATAACATGTCCAAGAGAGGATAAAATTATAGAACAATTTGATAGGCTGAATTTCTTTAAAAAAAACTGTAGGCCTATAGTTGCAATCTGAATAAAAGTAAACCATACATATTTTAAAATATAGTATATAACTTGCGGCTGCAATGTTACAATGACTGTAGGATGCATAAATACTTTTAACTTTGCTTTAATAATAAATGTTTTTTTTTAAGATAAGTAATAAAAATAGCCCTATCACCACCTGTAACCATTGATTGACACTGGTTTACTGGTGGGAAACGGTGACAGGGCAGTGTTGAGGTGATTGGACCTATCGGAGGGGCCCCAAAAATAAGTTTGCAGGGGGGCCCGAAAAAATCAGTTACGCCACTGACGGAAACCCGTAAGATTCTTAACTGAAATCACATTAGACGAACAACTGCAGATGAAACTTACAAACACAGACTCAGAAAAGGTAAAAACTTTTATCTTTTTCTTTTCTCTCATAAAAAAAGATCGTGAACTCATCGTACTTTGAAAATTGGCAATACAGATGATGAGATGATTATATTTCGTATCAAATGTGACTTTGTAGTTTTTTTTTTTTTTTTTTTTTTTTTTTTTTAAATAGAGGTTGGCGGACCTCTTTTTTGCCTTACTTTGCCCCGTCCTCATAGACTATTGATCTGTGCGTGGAACGTATTAGACAAAGTAAGGGGGTGAGCCGCTACAGTACAAGGCGAAAGGTACTGATAAAAGTCACTGGCAGAACGCGGATTCGAACCCACGACATCGCTGCCATGGTCCCGAAGTCCGGCGCGCTAACCACTACGCCACCGACTCACCCAATACGTTTCAAAATGTATTGGGTTACATTATTCGAGGCCTGCTCACGAGTTATTTGGTAGGTATTAAGGTGCATTTAGGTATCTACCTTGCAAGCCCTATTATTTTTGGAATCAGCATGAAATTCCCAACATTAAAAAAATTCCATTTTCCGATGGTTGTAACTAAACTCAAGATTCATTAAGAAGGCTATTATAGACAAAACTTCGTTATCCTACTCCACCGTTATCAACGATGTGGAAATTTCGATATTGCGATAGTTTTGCTATTCTATCGATGATACAATCACACGATACGATTGATTACAATTTTATCACCTGATAAAACAAATATATTGCAAACAAGTACCTATCTGAAAATAACAAAAACAAGCACAAATTTTAGCTAATGTAACCTGTAACATTATCAAAGAAGAACACAAAATAAACTACCAAAGTTTATTGTGTAGGTGTATCTTAATTGTGAGAAGAAGCAGACTAAGTTTTAGCAGACTTCATTAGACCTACAATGGTGTCACACAAATGCTGTTTTATGAATCAGAAAGGTATTGGTGTTTCCAAACACCATTGATTTTGTTGTTATAAACAATGCTGTCAATAAAAGTGATGGAGGTTTACGGTTAGATTGTTAGGTTAGACTATTATTATGATGCATTTTTGTTAATGATTGTAAGTTATTACCCATATCTTAACTCGAACGATTACATCTATCGAACAAACGCAATATCGAAATTTTCACATCGATAATACGGTGGAGTAGGTTAAGAAGTTATCCCCTATTATATAGGCTTTGTAAATACAAGTGCCAAAACAAAATAGGCTATGACTCATTTGAATACCTAGATAGGCTATGACATTGGTTAGTTTTTATACAAGATTTCGCAATACCCCTTAATGTGGTAGTATTTGGGTGTTTACCTTATTCATTTATGGTAGGCCTGCGTTAAACTTACTAGTTAAAAAAATCTGTACATATTGTGTGTTTGTAACCTTTAAACATTCTGTAACATATTACAATAGAATAGTATAAGTTAGAACTATATAGGGTTTTGTCCAAGTTTACCCACTTGTTGAATGGAATCGATGAAAGAGAATAAAAAAATCCTTGGTAGCCTATCAAAAACCAAAATGCAATCTGCCTATTTAAAATACCAGAGACCCATTCGATGACATATATATTAAAATATGAGGTGCCTTAGCCTAAGAGTTAAAAGTATTTCACAAAGAGCACACTAAGATTTAATAATTTTGTGAAACGAAAAACTAATTCCACCACCTCTAGGTAAGACTCACGTAGAGTCAAATTTGCGAATCACTAATATTGTTAACATTATTCCAGGATGTGAATTTGGTTGGGTCAAAACTCCGCAAAAATGTTAGAGGGGTGCGTTTTATTTTTTGAATATAACTTATTAAGGAATACTCACGCGAAAAATTGTCTTCAGACATGACCAAACGTTAAAGTCACAAGAGCGAAGAAATGTCACTGACAATGGCGGCACTACAAGATTCAAGTCAAGAAAGAAGAGGTAAAACGAATCTGTTTCCTGTACTCTATGAGAAAGAAGAAATTTTGGAATTGGATTGACAACCAAATAAAAAAATATTTTTCTTAGATTGGTTTCAAAGAAATTGATTAATAATTGTTGTGGGGTTTATTATAATTTTCATGCAAATAAAATCAAATTTGTGGTTAGAAGTAATAACTTTATTTCACCGAAATTGAGTTTTTGATCGTATTTCAGCAGTGTAGAATTCAAGGTTGAATCACGTTTTCATAGTTCAGTTCTTTTATAATATAATTAGGCCTAGGAACATTTATTTATTTACAAATGGCAAACGCCAATATACAATAATGAATGTAAATAGGCTAATACTACAATAACTTAATATGATCAACAATAACAAATGGGGGGTGTTTATGGTGCGTTGTTTATATTAACCTAAGACTAAATTATACACCATACTGAAATACCTAGTAATTGAGATTGCAACATGATTGACTAGTTAAAGATATGAAAATGTGATAAAAACTATATAAGTTAATTACAGTAGTTAGTGATTTTGAGAATGCACTTAATGAGAATTCAAGTAAGTTAGACCTATAAATAGTAACAGTGAGTATAAGCAATGCTTGGCAACAAATAACAATCAATTGCAAGAACAGACATTACAATAAACAACAAATACATTTTATATGCTACGAAAACAGAATAAATATGAAAATACACAAAACATGCAAAATGCAGACCTAAGTTCGTGAGACGGTAAGACTGATTGGCTATGTGCAATAGGTGAACATGTGCAATAGGTGGCTATGTGCAATAGGGCTATGATAAGTGAACAACAGATATATGAATATATTAAACAAAATTACTTTACAAGGAAATTAATGTTTTTTCAGGTCGTTGAAATACTTTTTCTAAAAGTAGAAAGATGGATCTCGTCTGCTCTGGTTTTAGAATATTTAAATAAAATTTCTAATTTAAGCTATAACTGTCTAAAATCATCTGTTTTTCTCGATTTTAACTGAAGTTTTCCATTAGTTTTAATGAAAGTACCGAAGTGAGCTTACCAAAGTGTAAGAAAGGACATTTAGCACCATTCTTCTTTAATATGACACCTTAGTTATAGCTCTAGGCCGCATTTAGCAGAAGATAACATTATTCTAAAAAAAAACCCCTTGCATTAGCATAGAAAAAATAGGTAATTTTAGACAGTTATAGCTGAAATTAGAAATTTCGTTTAAAAATTCTAAAACCAGAGCCGACGAGATAACTTTTTTTACTGTTAGAAAAAGTTAAGAACCAATCTCTATCTTAATTGGTTAGTTTTAAAACACGATCCCCGTAAACCTCTGCATCTTTAAAACTTATAAGTATACCACTAGAGAAGAACAGATGATTCTAGACAGTTATAGCTGAAATTAGAAATTTTATTTAAAAAGTCAAAAATCAGACAAGACGAGACCCTTCTTTCTACTTTTAGAAAAAGTTAATATTCAATCTCTATCTTAATGAGTTAATTTTTAAACACCATTCCCGTAAACCTCTGCATCCATAAAACTCGCCTAGCAAAAGCGGTCGCGAGGCGGTATTCGGGCCGTTAAACTAAACTAAATGTAATGTAAATATTCAACAAATAATTTAATTACAGGCTGGACAAAAATAAATTATATAAAAATCCTATAAGTAGGTAAATAGTCAACAAATACAATTTAAAAGGTTAACCCCAAGATTAGGTGCTGTCAGCAATTCCCTTAAAATTATAATTAACTAATAAGAATAATAAATTAGTGTAACAAAATTAATTTATATAAACTGCAATGTGTATTAATGCCTAATTAATTGTTTATTTGAAGAAAGAAACTCCTTCAATCGTCGCCAAGTGTAGTGCGGAGCAGGCCTGCAAAATAGTTGCGTCAATCAATTTGAAGGCGCTTGGAAAAATCGCCGTAGCACGGTGCAGCTGGACACACGGGCTGGACGGGAAGTTAGTGGGACATTCACCGCCGGACTGTTGGTACCGCTGGCTGCTCAGACTCGGCGCGCGGTAGTCGTGATAACGGCTATCAGAACTTCTTCAACTTGTTTTCCTCTGATGTCAGTCACGTTATTTACTCATTGACTACTTACACTACCACAAGTGTCCACGTTGAGCGCCTACACGACAGTGTCACTTCGAAATGAATCGCCACGCACTAGCACGTGTCAGTTCTGATTTACTTAATAATTTGAAACCCTCCATGTGTCAATCACCCATTTTTGAGCGACTCGATTTTACCGCTAAATTCTCATCATTATTTACCACCGTTATTTCGCATCATTGACCATACCAATGTGTTCAGGGTTTTCTGGGCTTCATGAAAAAAAAACTGTATATGTTGGCTTTTTCAAATTATTCCTCATTGTCTATCACTAGTTTATTACGTTCTCGTAGTAGCCCAATTTCGGGCGTCTTAAAGCGTATTTTTATGTAATTTAAAGCCGAGCGATTGATTATTTACTATCATTGACCATACCAATGTTTTCAGGGTATTTTGGGCTTCATGAAAGAACTATATTTGTTGGCCTTTTCAACGAAGGACCCATGCAGTAGTTTAAGCAGGTCCCGCTTTAAAAGAAAAAAAAACAAGTTATTCCTCTTTAGTTTATTACGATGTCGTCGTTGGTTGGGTTTTTGAGGTTACGTTCTAGGCCTACTGTGATTGGGTACGTTGTGATTGTTTATTATTAATAACATTGCTTCAAAACCAATTCTAAACTCTTTGTTTTTTAGTTATGAAGAAAATTTCAATCTGATTTCATACCCCACAACCTTAATATATAGATAAATATCTGGCAGCGTTACGTTACAGGGGGGGAGGGGAGATTTACGCTTGCATTACGCAGCGTCACAGAGGCGGGGGTTCAAAAATGACGAAAAATCGCGTTATGTAATATATGTAGACGGCCCTAGGAAGGGGAACCACGTAGTTTGTCTTAAGAATAGCGTGCCATCAATCCCGACGGTAACCCAAACGGGCGGTTATAAGAATATCAGTAAAAATGCCAAGTTCGAGAAGGGTATTAAAAAGTGCTGTAAGATGGAAGAGCAAAAAGAGTGCAACGCATAAGCATGAATGGTGGAATTAAATCTGATCCAGTGCCTTTATACGGGTCAAGGGACGAAAGTTTCCTTTCGACATCGCATTTCTGCAGGACACATTCAGAGGGGTTAACGAGGAGGGGTGTTGAGATCCTGTGAGTACACTGAGGAAGTGGTAGGCAAGCATCTTGCAAATTTCATCAGGTGAGTTTGCAGTGACGCTTTAAGGTAGACATTTTCTGTAGTTCTTGCCAAACCTTAAGTTGACAAAACCCCGAGAGGATTTTTTTTATCACACCAGCATTAACATGGGACATATACTCAGCACGACATCTGGAACTAAAATCTACAAATGGACCTAAGGCGACTAAATTTATTGCAGTGACTAGGGCTTGGGACACTTGGGTTGATTTTGTAGTGTGTATGAGCTATCTCCTTCAATGTTATTATTTTTTATCGTGCTAACCTTGACCTATCCAATTCCTTATGGCAAAGGACCACGGATGGAAACATCATGTATGTATGTATGTATTGGATGTTATGAAACATTTCAGTTGTCTATAGACACCAAGTATGTACAATATACGTTCTTTGCAAGCGGACTGTGACTGCTGCCAACTCATACAAACCAAATTAATACTGAAAGACTCCACGTTCAAGGGTTTCACGTCATTTGCTAACTCCCTATGCTTGAAAATTGCCACCCCCCCCCATGATGGTGTTTTCTCGGCAGAAAGAGGAGATCAGTTCATAGTCTTCAAGCCTAGTATTGGTGAGTTGTTCATTATTAATTCCATGCTCAGTAATAACTACAATGTGTGGCTTCAAGCTGGAAAGAAGGTGGTTTAGGCGCTTAATTTTATTGCCTAATCTGTCGACATTTTGGTGTAAAACACTACAAGCGATTTTTCACTCGTTGAGCTGTTTTTGCTCTGCGCTTTCCTTGTGGTACGCTCTTCCATCTGCCTCTTTCTGCAGACATTGTCCCTAAAAAATTCTCTGTTGTTGGTTCGTTTTAGGTGCTTAAACTCAGCGAACATTAACCCTTGATCATATCAAGGAGTAAATCTCAGCCGTTCGGTGGTCTTTGACTTTGTGCAGCTCGTGGTCAAGGTCAGTAGAGGAAAAAGCATAACTTCTCATAAGGTCAGCTGAATAGCTATTTTTTGTGTTCCGGATATGAAGCGCCAAAACTAAAACGGAAGTCAAGTTACATTATATTATTTACCATTACACAGTTGATTGTAAAACAGAATGAAGCAGTCTTGCCACGGGTACAATATTTATCGTAAAAACAAGATATTACTCTATTTTACATTCGGATTATTAGTTGGCAAAACTTGCAGGTAACAAAGAGTAAAATGTTGGTTTTTAACACTTTTTTAACCAACAAAAACTTTGTGGCGACATCATAGATATATACTAATACACCTGGATCGATAACTGAAATGGCGGAATAGCGGTAAAAACGAGCCGGCTCCCCCCACCACTAGCCAGTATTGCCGCAGCTGCGCCGCCGCCGCGCCGCGCCGAATATCAGCTGACACGATTGTTGTTGGAGCGTCAGCTGCATTCTTGTTTGTTTACATTCTTTTAAATGTTCAATTATAATTATGATGATGAAAGATGGTTCTGTACTTGCATCTTTAGGATGTATTAGTGCACATTCTAAAGGCTGAAATATATCATTTCATAGGTAAGAAAGACTAAAAAGTTACAGTATTACTGTAATTTATTTAATTAATTAATTTATTTATTTAAATTACAGTAAATGATTACTCGCACAGGGTTGGCAACACTGACCACGAATACTGGCTAGTGGTGGGGGTAACGGCTCGTTTTCGCAACACGGAGTTACCAATCCAGGTGTATTAGTATATATCTATGGTAACGGCTCGTTTTCGCAACACGGAGTTATCAATCCAGGTGTATTAGTATATATCTATGGGCGACATCCACGGATGTCGCAGAAACTGACACCATTGCTCTTACGAAATGTAGCTCACCTGGCACTACAGTCATCTTGATTCGTGGTTACCTACCGTTCTGGATTGGACCATGTCTTGTAACTTTGGAAGAGGGAGGAAAAAAATTAAATGATAAACAGTAAACATAACCTTATAGCTTTTATTGTTTTGTTGGTTATGTTTGTGTCATGCCAATAATTGTGTTTTTATTATATGTTTTATTTATATTATTGTATGTTCATTATATGACAATTATTTTATGTTTTATTTATACTTTTTTACCATGATTGTGCATGGTTTTGTTTAGCCTTAGTTTGGACGTAGCCTGTTCAATCAGCCCGTTCAGTCAATTTATACTGTTGAATGGGAAAGAATGGTTTAGCAAAATCATTTGAATCATTTATGTTAGGCCTATTTATTTGTAGTACCGGTACTCCTAATGTGTTACTGTGTGAAAAGTATAGGCTAGTTCTGTGGATAAAAATGTGTACCGTATGTGAAATATGGAGTATGTGTGTGATAAATTTATTCTGTGTATAGTGTTATGAGTGTAAGAGTGAGTTGAGAGCAAGAGCTTTAGGGTTAGGCCTAGTCTTGTGTTCTGCGCTTTTTAATAAACTCTAGCAAAACTTTTCAGGTAAATTTAGCTTAGATCCAATCAAACACCGCTCTTTTAAAACTTCTGATGTTAAGTGAAGCCTCGATGGCGAAGTTTCTTGCTTCTTATCCTACACCATCGTTTTTATTGATGTTCGAAATCTCAATTTCGCAATTAAAATTGTTTGATGAAAACAATAGAATCACCAAAGATATTAAGGTGAGAAATGTAAGTTAATTTATTTATTCAAAGGTCAGCGTCATTTTCAATAAAGTGCATACTGTAACTTAATGTTACAATTTTATACAATATAACAAGAGAAATATAATACCCGCCACTGTAATACAACATATTTCATTGAATTGGTTTTTACTGTTGAGGCAATGATTTAACAAAACAAATAAAGCATTAACAAGACTATACAATATTATATTACACTGTAAACCATTCCCGTCACATTTATGGACAGCGATATTTGTTTATAAATTTAAGTTACCAACAATATCAGTGGTATATGGAAACATGCAAAACACATTCCCTCACTTTCAAAAGGAAGAAAATACATTTTTTATTTATATTTAGCCCCTGTGACACCATTTTATTGCTAGTGAATGGCTGCATCTTCTTACAACCAAGAGATATGCATTCAAGATTTAGCCTACACACCTACAAAATAAACTTAGGTAGGCCTAGTTTATTTTTTGTTGTTTTTCGGTAATGTCATAGGTTATATTACTTAAAATATTTAAACCTACTTGTTAGGTCTACCTACCATTTAAGTTACTTGTTTTAATTATATTTGTTTTATTGTCAAAAGTTATTTCCATTTATCTTAGAACAACACCAAATAAGGTTTTAAAATCGTAATAGTACCATTTATCTGAAGTAATTAATAAAATAACAATTTTAATTGCCAAATCGTAATTTTAACCATCGATTATGGTGTACAACGATGGAGTAGGTAAACGAATGCGTTCGGCGAGTATTTCAGCTCAGTGTTACATGACAGGGCCCAAGTGTATCTTCTTACCTAAGCGTAGGCCTAACCTGGCACTGACACACATATGCCACCAGGACGTGCAGGATGCCATCAAGAGATTAAAATCAAAGTGCACCACCTAGTGATGTGGGCCGGGTAAATACCCAGTGTAAATGTAAATTGGTTATTTACCTGAGTATCTACCCAAGGCCCATATAAATCCAACAGGATATTTATAATTTTTATTAAATTTAGAAAAGTAAGTTGTCTTTTTGCAATTATTATACTGTACAGATACTAAAATGATCATAAAATTTCTTTAAAATTGTTCATATGGCCCCACCAGCGTTTCATTTTTGGTGCTTGATCGACATAAATACCAAGGTCCCGGGTAGGCTATTTATAATTATTAGTAAATTTAGAGAAAATGGAGTTGTATTTTGGCTATTATTGGACTATATATTGTAAAGATGATCAAATGTGTTTTAAACATTGTACAGTATATGGTCCTCACTAGCTTGGTACAGTAGAACCTCGATAGTTCGACATTCCTGATAGTTCGACATGGTCCATGCCAACTTAACATGTTAATAATGACCGATAGCGTCCATGTTGGAGCCTGACAAAGGTGAAAATGTAAACAAATTGGCAAATGATTGAATGTTGTTTCTGTTAAAGTTCAATTAGGTTATAATTTCAATAAATTTAGTGTTTCCTAAATTCAAATTATGATTTTTATACTCCCAGTGTTGAAATTTCCCATATACTCCCTATAGTTCGACATTTTCGATAGTTCGACACTCTCTAAATCCACAAAGTGTCGAACTATCGAGGTTCTACTGTACTTTAATACTTGGTACTCGGTACTCTGGTGATAAATAGAACCTTAGGTCCCAGATATTTAAAATTTGATTTTTTAATGTATTTTACCATATTGAACATTAACAAAAAGAGTTCAATTAAAGTAATAATTATTATTCAGTGAAACGGAAATTTGACACGGTACAATATGATAACTACTGGTATACTACTAAGGAAATAAACATAATTAAGTCTGATGGATGATGGTAAGATTCAATAATAATTTTAAAGATTTCTACTCAATATCTTTTGTTTAGCTTAAAAATAAAACTTACTTTGTTACTTTTATTAACTGCATTTCAAACTCAAATTACAACCAGACCAAAAGATAGAAGGAGGCTTTAAAAATAGGTCCATCCAGATTTATTTTATTTTTTTGAACTAAGAGTCAATTAATACTTGCATATTTAAGCTGGTATATTCTTGGCCCCTTGACAAGCTTTCATCCTAATCTGAGGTGTCCGAATCTGATGAGGAAGTCTTAAATTTGGAAAATATCAGTGAATCTGATTAAAAATGAAAAGTTTCAATCGAAAGAGTAGAGGGCTAATTTGAGTTTTGTCAAGTTTATATTTATGTTGTACTTAGCTACCGGTACTATAATTTTTTTTAATTATAGGCCTCTGATTTTAAAAGTCATGTATATATTTTTAAAATTTGTTTTATTTTGTTTATGAAAGTCACATTTGCACATTGAATTTTTATCTGTTCAACAATTTCAAGTTTATTTAAGATTGTTTTTAATTTGTCATTTTTTCATGATTTAGTATAATTTAAAAATAAATAAATAAGAAACAAAACATAAAATTTTGTAGAATTTCTCTTCTCTGGTGTACCCAGTTTCCACTCCGTATTTTTGCCACAAAGTGCTTGTAACATGTACAGCGTTGGCAACAGCTCGAGATTGAACTACCCGGAATCCACTGGCGAATTCCCCGGAATTCCCCGTTGCGGGATTTTAACCATTTAATTACTCATACAGGAGACCTAATAAAGTAAAATCGGCACTAAAAACTAAACTGCTAGCTAGTTTAGCACTACTATTCACTACTATTCAATTAAAATAAATTTTCCATTTACTATTATCTTTCAATAAAGTAATTATACTTTTTTAAGCCCACTGAATAAACCTGACATCCGCTGATGTCGCCACAGAGTTTTTTTCCGGTTAAAAATTCAAAATTTTACTCTTTGCTACCTGCAAGTGTTGCCAACGCTGCAGAAAAAAAAAACAGTTGTTTTCTTTGAGTTGGAGATTGTTTGTCTCAGCTATTACTAAAATAAGGAATTTGCCTTGAATGATAATTTTTAATTTTATAACTATCTAATGGTTTGTTATTAACAAATAATTAAAATGTAAAATAAATTAATATGGTGTCATTACGATAAATATCATAGCCATAGCTACATTGCTTCATCCGCTTATTCAGTGAGTCGTGTAAAGGTAAATATTATAACTAACTTGACTTCCGTTTTAGTTTTAACACTTGATATCTGGAACACAAAAAAAAACAGCTACTCCGCAGACCTTAGGAAGCAGTTGTGCTTTTCCTCTACCGACCTTGCTACAAGTATATAGGGAGGTTTGCCCTCTGTTGATAGGCACCATTCATCCACAATTCCCGTAGTTTCATTGGTAGCCAGTCCATTTATTACTCTTGTCTATCCGTTATTTGCCATCTAAACCACACCTGAACGACGTTTCTATTTTAACTAATCTTAATATAGCATGATCATAGACCATCATATCAAAAGTGGCTTTAAAAACAAACAACAATCATATGTTTTAATAGTAATTCTTTGATTTTTGAAAAGCTTGTTGCAACTAATCAGAATACCTAAAAGAGGTAACTAAAGAAAAGAGGGTAAAATGTGGGAGGTTACCAAGGAAACGGTGAGAATTGTGGGTAAAATGGCCCCAGTCAAACAGGGCGCAACAAACTAACATGTGTCTAGTTAACACTAAGGGCAATAAAGTAACCTACAGTGTGTATGTTACTTTACCTTGTTGATGTCTATATTCTTAATCATACAGTACTAACAAAAACACATTAAACCATATTTTTGCTCTGTAATTTGGTAAGTATTTATTACAGGCCTCTAACTAACTACATACCTAACCATAAACATTTATAACCATACTATTACTAGACTGTATTAACCACATTATTATAGTGTCAAAAGAATCAACATCTATTCTTGGACAGAGTAAATATGAATGCCATTTTGGTCAAGAATCATGAATCGAATCGTGTTGTCCGGCACAATCCCCGGAATTTTACCGTAAATATGGACCATTCCCCGGAATTGTACCCGGAGACCTCTCCCATTCTCCGGATTCTGTGGAATTCCACGGAAATCCACAACGCTGAACTTGTAACAATTCTTTTTAATTTTGTACTCAATTATAGTTTGTAATTATGAACATTACATCAACAAAATTTGTATTTAAATATTTTTAGAGTACTTCAAAATGTTGCACAAAATTATAGTAATACAACAGTAAGTTCAACTGATCTTATCATGCCTTACTGTACATGATTTTCAATATGACCAAATAAATTCTGGGTATATACAAATTTAAATAAATTTAAAATTGACACTTGATTAATTGTTGTATAAATATATTTCAATAGCCATAGCCTATCCTAGAATATTACTGAATAGCAATAAGAAGATTAACAATCCCTTAGTAATATTTACCTCTAAGATTCGGAATATCCTGTTTATTTATAAACTTTTAAAAGTATTTTTACTTTTAGGGCCGGTTTCCGAGTCCGGGGATAGTTAATCCTGGAGTTAGTTAATCCGTGGAATAAGATAATCGGTGGGTTAAAAATATTAAATTATCGGGTTTCGGAGATTGGGGATAACTTACTTAACTCTCGGATTATCGTAGTCCGAGAATATCTTTATTCTTTAACTTATGCCATCGGTTAGTAGGGAATTGCTGGGAATTTTCTATTTTGAGTAGTGGCATTCACGGTGTACAGCCCACAGACGACAACCTGTCAAAGGATTTTGTTTACGTTTTTGGCCACAGCTACCGTGTCTCGTCCCTTATCAGTTGAAAACGCAACGTTCTGTCTTGGTGGTGTGCTCTCTGTGTATGTGTGTATGAAGGCTCTGCGTGACATTATGTTCAATAATCTCCTTTGATTAAATTTATTTAACTATGGCACAAGTAGAATGTGAGGAAAATGTAGAGAAAGAACTGAAGAATAGAAGGAAACTGTTTGAGTTTATTAAATAAACGGTATCAGCTAACTGACACATACTTTCTCCCAACAATATAAAAAAATGTGTTAAAAGCTTCAAACATTAATGTCTTGATGACTCGGTCGGATAGCTACCAGCTGAGCCGCGCGAGTTTGACCCTACGCGCGTCTGTGACTTTTAACAACGTACTGCGTTTACCGCTAAACGAAAAATTGAATTTTCTTCGCAACCACTTGACGTAGAGCAATAATTTAAAATACTAGATTATTTATTTTTTTGAGCTTGATTTAATCGTAATCAGTAAAATTTATTTCAGGATAACAGTTATTTTGAAAATCCAAAAAGTTTGTTTTTTAAGCACTTTTTATTGTATAACTTTTGAACGCGCATTTTCTCAGAGATGCGGGTGGTGTCATTTTATTCAGAATTTTAATCTTAATAAACCACAAAATTTTAATCAAAATCGTTAGAGCCGTTTTTGAGAAATTTCGATTTTTCACGTTTTTTGAGGGTTTTGGAGGGTAAACTACCCTTAAAAATAAAAAAATTAAAAAAATGAAAAAACGCCTGGAATTATCGTGGGTTTGGACCTACGTACCAAATTTCACCAAAATCGGACCATTGTGGCATTCTCTAGCTCTGTATACATCCTGACACACACACACACACACACACACACACACACACACACACATACACACAGACATCACTCCGAAAACCACTTTTTTGGACTCAGGAGGAACCTTAATGGATAAATCCACCAACAACTCAAATTCGAAAATTTTGACGAAAACAATACTTTCTCCATATACTATGGTATAGGGGGAGAAAGTAAAAAGTATCAGTGTGATATCTTTTTAACAGTGACATAGAAACAAATGATTGATTATTGAGATTGACTGAATGTCTTTGGAATTGAAAATTTTTACTGACACTTCGTAAAAAAAGGATCTTTTCAAACATTTTAGCGAATTTCCCTATAGGGAATACGCTATTACGGTAGTAGCCATGGTAAGACCTAAGCCCGGGACCATGTTACTTTTTCATTTTGAGGTCCCCAGAAGCCAAAAACACCGTTCGTTCATTTTCATATATATGTATATATATATATATATATATACAGGGTGTCTTTAAAGTCCATCACCAAACTTCATAATATGACTAATTGGGTCAAGATAAGCAAAAAATGTCCTATGAAGGTATGTCCTAAAATGCATATTTACCCAGATATCCGCCATTTTGTTTTTTCCACTTAATAATTTTTATTTCGGTGACGGATTAATCTAGGAACTTCATATTTGGCATGGATCTTTATAATACTAATTTCCATTTCCACAATAAAAATTATTTTTTTTCTATGCGTATTTTCAAAATGGCGGCCATTTTAAATTTTTAAACTCAAATATCTCAAAAACGGTAAATTTTATAAAAATATTACAAGAGACAAAAAAGTTGAAAAATTAAATTATGTAACCAACAAAACCAAGTTTGTAAGGATCCGCCAACAAATAACGGAGTTATTGAGATTTTTCTCTTAAAATAACCTAAATTGGCATTAATCATAGTGCAAAATCAGTGTTTTTCTGCAGAAAAATCTCAATAACTCCGTTGTTTGTTGGCGGATCCTTACAAACTTGGTTTTGTTGGTTAGATAATTTAATTTTTCAACTTTTTTGTCTCTTGTAATATTTTTATAAAATTTACCGTTTTTGAGATATTTGAGTTTAAAAATTTTAAATGGCCGCCATTTTGAAAATATGCATTGGAAAAAAATAATTTTTATTGTGGAAATGGACATTAGTATTATAAAGATCCATGCCAAATATGAAATTCCTAGATCAATTCGTCACCGAAATAAAAATTATTAAGTGGAAAAAACAAAATGGCGGATATCTGGGTAAATATGCATTTTAGGACATACCTTCATAGGACATTTTTTGCTTATTTTGACCCAATTAGTCATATTATGAAGTTTGGTGATGGACTTTAAAGACACCCTGTATATATATATATTGATGTAAGGATTCACATATTAGGGCTGCTATAATTATAATTATTAAGTTAAAATAAAACTGAGCACCCTTTTTTTGAAACATTTATTCTAGTCAAGCAACATGTTTCGGCTCTAAGGCCATTTTCAAGCTATAAAATTTATATAAAACTAAAAATTACATTATACCTAACAAAAATAAGAATTTAACTATTTGTATATAGAATAAATAAACATTACAAAAAGAACATCTGTTTCTTAAATTTATCACTAGTTGGTTTTTGGTTTATTTTTTATGGATTTCTTTTATTTTTTCGAAAATAGGATTGTAAGTTGTCAATAGAGAGTTCAGTAAATTTTCTTTTTGGCTCGTATAAATGTGATACTGTTCTCTTGAGTCCATTTCTTTGCCTTTCTTCAATATATTCAAAATGACCATATTTTCTTCAATGCTCTTGTATGTGTGGTCTGTATGTTTCTATTGTATATTTCTATATACAAATAGTAAAATTCTTATTTTTGTTAGGTATAATATAATTTTTAGTTTTATATAAATTTTATAGCTTGAAAATGGCCTTAGAGCCGAAACATGTTGCTTGACTAGAATAAATGTTTCAAAAAAAGGGTGCTCAGTTTTATTTTAACTTAATAATTATATATATTTGTGTGTGTGTGTGTGTGTGTGTGTGTGTGTGTGTGTGTGTGTGTGTGTGTGTGTGTGTGTCCGTGGTACTGATAACTTTTGAAGGGGACCTCCGATTTTGATCAAATTTGGTATGAAGGTGTAAGACTAGGTCTATTTTCATGAGTTCGCGAACCAGCATGATCGGGCTATGGGAACGCGGTTTTACGGGGTTTCAAAGGGGTATAAAATGGGGGTTTTGCATTTTTAGAGCATAATTTTCAAAATTCAACAATTTTAACTAAAACCATTTAAAAGAGCATAAAAAACTAACAATTTAGTATTTTGAATTTTTAACTTGGCTTAACAGGTTACGGAGAAAAGCCAAAAATAGGTTTTCCATCTTGTGGGAAATTAACAAAACCATGTATCTCGCTTATTTATTAGAATAACTTGATAAAATTTGGTATGTACATTCACTTGGTAGGGTTCAATTGATATTTGCTTACAACACCCACATGGCGGCAAACCTACGTACTCACCCCTATGGGGTTTATGGGGAAAATGAAAGAACACCATAACTTGATAATATTTGGTATGTACATTCACTAGGTAATATTTAACTGATATTTGCTTACAACACCCATATGGTGGCAAACCTACATACTCACCCCCATGGGGTTTATGGGGAAAATTAAAAAGTGGCGAATATTGATACAGTTTGACATTTAACTAATGTAACTATTACATTTCCTTGCAAAAGTAACATTTTCTAACAACATCTCAAGGCAGCAAACCTACATACCCATTTCTATGGTGTTTATGGGGAAAATACAATATCTCAAGATCGTTTGGAAATTCGCTGAGTACGCAGGTCTGCTGCGACGAGGGTATTATTATTTTACCATATACTAGTAAAAACTGTGCATTAAATGACTTGCTTATTTAGACGACGTTGTGATTTTACTTGATGAAAATTATATTTAAAAATAGGAACGTGTTTATAATATTATGTAAAAAAAACTATTTTTTGTCCGTAGTAGCGTTGATCCTGTCAACTATACCTAGAACACCGAAGAACCCATTTTGCAAAAAAAAAAAAATATTTTTTCGTAGAATAGTAGCCTGTATGTCTGTATAAAACTTTTATGCATCGGTTTTTTTTGTTTCCATTTAAATATACAATACTTCCCGATGTACAATTTTGCAAGCAGAAGCTTTTTATATGTGTCATGGCGAGCCCTGCGATCATTTTCAGAAGGCCTTGGGGCAATCCGTCTCGCAAGTTCATGAACACTTTCTTAACCTAAAACGGGGTTTAAATTGTTCTTTACTTTGTGCTGTAAAATGGGTTTACAGCTCGTACACAAGTCTCAGTTGAAAGGGTGGAGGCGCATATCTGGGGTAGTCACAATAATCGAGGCATTCCATATCACATTAATCTAAAAACAACCATAACCTAAATGTCTAACTGCCAACCTAGTACTGAGTGAATCTCATCACTAATCTCAGGTTACAGCACCTTCTGAAAAAGATATTCCTCAACTTAACCCTACCCTTCACCAGGATTTAAAATACTCAAAGATATTCCTTGACTTAGCCAAAAGATAGTCCTCGACTAAGCAGTTGTGGGTTAAATTTTAACTCCGAAATTCAAAAGAATAAAACTTAACTTGAGGATTAAATAACACCTGACTCGGAAACCCGCGAGAGTAAGTCCGGGAATATCCCTCCCGAGTTAACTCTCGGGTTAGCGATATTCCTAGAGTTTAGGTATTCTTGAGCTCCGAAACCCAATTTCTTTAGTCCTAGACTAAAAACTGGTTTATACTGGATTTTAGTCCGAGAATAGAGATAACCCTGGACTCGGAAACCGGCCCTTAAAATAATAAAATAATTGAAAAAATTGTAAAATGGTTGTTATTGACTAGCCCAATATGTAATACGATTCTAATGATGACATATTCATTGGTAAATATAAATTAATCTTGCTAGATTTCGTAAATACCCAAAATACCCGGGTATTTATGACTTTTGGGTCACTTGAGTAAATACCCAGCATATTTTCCCCAAGTTTTAAATACCCGAGTATTTTACATCACTAGAACCACCGGACCAGATTTCATTCCGCAACTTTATAATCAAGGGTTGTTCTGATAATTTTATAAAACCATAAACATTTTTGTTTAATTCAAGTTTAACAACTAACGATTTTCAGAAAAATGTAAAACTACGAAAGCTGTATTAAATTTAGGGTAAAATAAGCTAGAATAAACTTACAAACATTAGACTTATTTATCAAATACTAACAATTTATTCATTATACTTGCAAGTATAATTACCCTTTATATCAGCACAATTAGGATGATTTATTATTATTAATCAACAATTACTTAGTTATTATTATGTTTTTTATTTTATACAATTACATTAGATTTTGTTGATGAAAGAAATAGTGGCCTACTCACGTATAAACCCAGCTCGGCAACTTGACCTGAACAGTAAAAAACTGCAAGCAATTTTGGACCAAAATTGGCAGGCAAAGTTCGGCCCGATGAAAATCAGATCTAGTTAGAAATTTTAGCCCGACAAGCAACGTTCGGCTCACGAGCAATGTGTCAGCTGGTGTGTACGTTGACATCGGGCAGCCGAAATACAGTTATTCATCAACTTGAAAAATGTATTGTAGACCTAATAATCAACAATAAATCACTTAAAACAGTAGTTCTAAAAACTATTCTGTAATTTAAAACATTTGATTAAACTTAAAATTCCATGATTCAGTGACTCAGTACCCCCATAATGGTATGCCACGCGGCAGCTTCGCTTTTAGACACTCCTCATATAATTCCTCCAAGGTTTAATGACAGCTCTCGTCTTGTGGCTATGTGTGGCTGCGGAATTATATTTTGTCAAAAGATTTACCGAGAGTTAGTCCAATTTCTTTCAAATTTGGTAGATTCCTTCACAAAAATCAGAAACCACTAACCAAGTTAACATCACTCTTAACTCATCACAGTGGTTAAATTTTCCTTACAACAGAGCTCACTCAGAAGGCTTATGAAGTTTATTGTGCAACAAAACTATAAATTCCTAAACATTTGGAAATTAGTTAAATTTATAACTTTTTATAAAACTCTTTCGGGTTATGTAAATAGGGTATAAATCTTTTTCTACAACTGTATTTTTACACTGTATTGTGAATGCTTTTCAAAAGGACTCTTTGTATTTATAATAGTCATTTCACAGATTGAATAAAACATAAAATTTGAGAAATTTTCTTAAAATTTATAATTTTAAATATAAAATTCCTATTGCTTTTCTGTGCTCAATCCTCTTAGCCCCTAAATGTTTAACCAATGTGGTGCATTAATGCATACAAATAGCTTAAAATCAACTGTGTTTGGATTTGTTATGTTTTTCAATACACATGATTTTAAATTTGAATTTATTTATCATATTAAATAGTCAAAATTATTCGTCAGTTTTTATACAGGGCGTTTTTAAAAAAAAGTTCCAATAACTAAGGAGGTAATTATACACATTAAAATAAAAAAATTCCGTAAACACGTGTCCTAAAACGCTTTGTTAAGCCGCATTTTCTTTTTTACATTTAATCATTTTTATTTCCTTAAGGAAAAGTTGTATTAAGTTCATATTTGGCAAGAATCTTTATCACACCAATGCCCATTTTCAGAAAAATAATAATTTTTTTACGATGTCAGTTTTTAAAATGGCGGCCATTTTAAATTTTTAAGCTTAAATTTCTCAAAAACGAAAAATTTTATAAGAGATAAAAAATTGAAAAACTAAATTACCTAACCAATGATACCAAATTTGTAAATATATCCAACAACAAATGACGGAGTTATTGAAATCTGCAGAAAAACATTGATTTTGCAGTATAATTAATGCAAATTTAGGTTATTTTCATAGAAAAATCTCAACTCCGTTATTTGTAGTTATATCTTTAAAAACTTGTGGTATCAATGTTTAGATAATTTAATTTGTTAACTTTTTGTCTCTTGTAAAATGTTTATAAAATTTTTCAGTTTTGAGAAATTTGAATTAAATGGTCGAAATTTTGAAAAAAATACTTATTTAAAACATATAATAATTATTTTTCTGAAAATGGGCATTGGTGTGACAAAGGTTCTTGCCAAATATGAATTAAAAACAACTATTCTTTACGGGAAAAAATTATTAAGTGTAAAGAACAAAATCGCGGCTAGCGGCTTAACTCAATTTTTGTGCAGTTTTAGGACGTGTTCACGGAACTTTATTGTTCATTTTAATGAGTAGAATGTGCTCCTTGGTTATTAGAACGTTTTTTCCGAACACCCTGTATAAATTAAAAATTATTCGTTTACAAGTTTCCAACCAAATACTACCGAGAAGTTGGCCAATTAGGCATAGAAACATTATTTAATAATAATAAAAAAAATTAACTCTCTTCCAAAAAACCGTTAATAATATTGACCACATAGACATAAGAAAGTCTGACGGTATTATTCCCTCTGATGCAACTGCGAACTGTGTTCAAAATCCTGATTGATCTCTTTATTGCTGAATATTTAACGAGCAGAACAGTCAATTAGTGATTCGCCGGACAGTGGACGGTCGATGTCCTAGAGCAAGGACGGACGCCGGACTGAGGTCGGGGCGGGGGGCGGGTCGATGGTAACCATGGAGACGGCGGACAACAACACCAGGACCAGCGACGGTGCGGAACTGAACTGAGGAGCGATGGTGCGGACATGAGGGGCTCCGCGGCGCTGGGGCTCGTGCTGCTACATCTGTGCGGAATTCAGGCCAAGTTCATGCAGGGCCAACTCCGCACCTCTGAGGTAGGTTCGGAAAGTGCTAAAACTCTGAGTATTTTGAGGAACCCCTCACCAACACATTTGGTTGTCACTGGGTTACTGGTATAGCTTGGTTAATTTGAGTCCAAAAACGGTCGCTGTTTATTTTGGTCCATAGATTTGTGATTATTTTTGTCCATAGTGTGTATTTAATCCAAAATAAACAGTGTGTGTGTGGAACAGAATAGAATAATTTTTGTTTTCTCAATTACAAAGAAATGAACAAAAACATACCGTATGCAATACAAATTGTTTTAAGATACCAAAATATTGTCTTCAGTATTGTCTCTTTCCCAAATCAATAAGCTTATCTCATCTCATATGATGTTCTCTCCTCATAGAACTCTATACATACACCTGGGGCCCAATTTTTGAATCTAGTGAGTCGTGAGTTACATCTCACTAGTTTGCTCCTTACCGACTGGCTCGAGATGGTAAAATTGAAGTTTATGTTAGCATCCGGTTTCAACCATCAAAACAATAACAACATTAAATATTGCCAGTTCTATTAATTTATAGATTCTAAATGACTTGCATTGTTATATTTAGAACATAATTACAATCTTATTTTATTTTAAATGTTTAATTACACAATTGTAAGTATCAATATACATTTTAGGCTATTTAACTAAAGTAAACATAACCTCGACGATTTGAAAAGTATGAAAGTTGTTATTGACAAATTGAATTATTTCCTGTCGAGATCGAGACGATGAAGAAGAAATTTCAACCTCACGTGAGATTATCTCACCAAAACCACTCACCACCGATTTGTTAGGTGAGTGAAAACGGGTGAGTTGGTGAGATTTTTTGCTCAAAATACATTTTTGTACATATATGCGACAATGGTGAATAAAACAATCCCTTGAAATACTGCTGAAAAATATTAATTACTGGATGCGCAAGTTTTAAAAGACCTTAAAAATTACTTTCATTCTTATTTAATTATAAGGGTCGATGTAAATTTTTGGCGAATAAGCCAACTCACCAACTCACTACTCACTCGATTGAAAAAATTGGGCCCCTGGAACGCTCAAACTGTTATGAGAATCCACAACCTGACGGAAAAAGGGCAGGGAAAAAACAACCAAATTACGTAAGACTAAATTACTTACAGATTCCGTCAAAAACAGCTCAATGTTAATTTATAAACATATTTTTTACGGAATCTGTAAGTAATTTAGTTCTACGCATATTCTCACAGCTCAGGGGCTATAACCATGAATTAACCAAATTACGCTGTCATTCGCACGACTAGCACATAAATGTATTGATGTAATTTTAATCTGCATAAATTGCTGATTCCAACGGTGTATAAATATTATGATAGTATAATAGTCATTAAACCAAACCCTTTTGATAACGTAACATCAGAAAGTTTCGAAGCGAGAACGTTATTTAGTTCTAGGCCAAGAATAAAACACTTTCAGCGGTAACGTTTCATATTATTAGGTCGAAAAAGTTTACATTTAACATTTTTTCACAACACTTTTAGTTTGTCAAATAATCGTTTACAAACACAGACTAACTAAAATTTAATAGCATTTCATTACTCTGTGGTATACATATCAGCTGTATACTTCATTTCATTATTTCTTATATACGGCAGCGGGAGGTTTTCCTCCCGCTGCCGCACTAATGCAACACTGCTGTGCCGCTGCATTGCAAAAAAAACTGTGAAGTAAGATGCAATAATCACAGTATCACATGTATATTTAATAAAAAATAGCAAAATTATTCATAAATTTGTCCTGAGAATAAGTAAAAAAAAACACTCCACATTGTTAAAACGGGTTTTCTAAAACCGTGTTGATATCACTCGGAACATCGGAAATAAATATATAGACGAGATTCTTAGAAACCTTCAGCGACCCGCCATGTACATGTTTACACATTTTTTTCATTTTTTTTCTAGTTAAGTAAAATATAATGACTAATGATATTTATATACATCGTTATAATCAGCAAATTTCTTGCTTAAAAACAATATACCGTACGTTTCAATGAATTTGGAAAGTTAGCAACCGGAAGAGAACATATTGGACAATATACTTGTTGTTATTTTCATTTTAAAAATAAGTCAAAGTTAGAATTCAAGCGGAACGTCATTTTCAATTGCTTTTATGAATGGAATATACCTTTGATAAATATAGAAATTCTTTAAACCAATTTTCTTTTACTTTTAATATAAAAATATTACAATTTATTAATTTAAAATAAAGGTTTGATTAGGCCTACATCTTATTTTATTCAGTGCAGTAACATGTGTACTAATGAAATATATTAGATCCAAGTATATTAAATATTTATTTTGATTAGATGCATAGTTTAAATTGGTTGATACAAATGTTTTTTCCTGTAGTGTAAAAACCAAATTTCAAGACGACTATGTATTTTATTACGGTACACGTTTAGGAGTATTGGGTGGGGTTACAACAATGAAAGTCGAAACGAAAGACACATTGCATTATCATACTATTTATTGATCATAGCTTAAAACTAAATTGTAACTATTTTAGAACTTAAAACATCTTAAAATACCAAACATTTTTGAACAAAATTAGTTTTGTCAGTTTCTGCCTTATACATGATTTATATAACGGTTGAGTCAAACCAATTATTCTGCAATGAATCATTAATATTTCACCGCCTTTTACTTACAAATGTCAAAGTAAATCTGTGACGCGGTTCTTTGTTTAAAGAACTCCTCCCACAGTTTTCAACAGATTTTAATGATTTTGGTGTCATTGGATTTGATTTTGGTGCTCGCGTGAAGTTGATTTTAAGGAATTTAAAAGGAATGGCTCTACAAGTCCTTAAAGATCGTAATTTTCCCATTTGATTAACATTGGTATAAGTAAATTGATTGATTTTCAAGTAAACAGCTGTATAAGGTGTAAACACCGGACATCAGCGAAATTACTAATCTACCTTTTCACACGAAAGAGGTTATGTTAAACCAAGGCCATTGTTCGTTAATACCTGGTAAATGAATTGCATTAAGTATGCATGCAAAAAATATTTAGAACAAAGTTGTGGGCGTTTCACAAATTGTGGAATATACAGGGTGGAAAAATGTCTGGAAACGGTCTAATATCTAAAAATATTTAAGTAATAAAGCTAAGACTTTGCAAACTTATTTTGAGTGACAAAGCCTACTGTCTGAACTACTTTTTTCCCTTAGACCTCCAAGGGGGGACGGCCCACAAGGAGTCATAAGAAAATCTTAAATATAAGCACAAGTCAATATGTATATAAAATCAAAGGTATCTAAGAATAGGGAATGCTGCAAACCCGACCTCAAAAGGATGACCGAGTCAAAAATGGCAGGCGATCAAACTTTGCATTAAAATCATATTATTGCTGAAAACAAAAAATGCAATAACTTTCGATGCACTCGACCTTTTGAGGTCGGGTTTGTGGCAAATTGCTTATAATGCAATTGCTTATATAATTGCTTATAATAAATCATGACGTAGGCCAAATCAGTTTCTTTGACGACTTCCATTTGGGACGTCCCTGAAGGACGTCTTGGGAAAAAACGTCATATATCATTTTAAAGGACCTTGCATTCTAAGCAATTTGCCACAAACCCGACCTCAAAAGGTCGAGTATATCGGGAGTTATTGCATTTTTTGTTTTCAGCAATATGATTTTAATACAAAGTTTGATCGCCTTCCATTTTTGACTCGGACATTCTTTTGAGGTCGGGTTTGCAGCATTGTTCTCTATTCTAAGAGACCTTTAATTTGATGTACATATATTTACCTATGCTTACATTTAAGATTTTCTTTTTTTTCCCTTCAGACTGTGCGCCTATTATAGTATAGGATTGTTTTTGTTCGTAAAAAGGGCTGAGTGCAACAGCTTCCAGTCACATGGGCAAAAATTTATTTAGTTTGGATGGAGAAATGTCATTGTGCTGTAGCGCAATGTATACTTTACATTATAATAGCCATGTATTATTGCTGTAATACTAACCTCTATATTTTTCAAGTTCACATAGCACGTTTTTTGAAAGGTTATCAGTGTATTAATTAACACAGAAAAAGGAAACTTTATCGCTACCTTTTTCTGTGGTATTATAGAAAACACAGTCACAGTCACGCTGACTGACACTGCCGCCTTTGCCTTGTAGTGTAGTAAAATTAGTCGGTAAAAATGAAATAATTTTTGGAAAGCTAATTTCTTTTGAAATATGTTCTATGGCATCCCCTGACCTTCCTCCGAAAAGTCCCCTGAAATCCCATGTGGGGATCATGCAAAAAATTGAGGGGTTGGCCCATAAGGAGTTAAAATAAATTTTGATATTAAGCATACTAAATTTGATTACATTCCAGAAGGTTTATATATATCAAATTAAAGGTCTTAAAATGTAGAGTACAATGCCGTAAACCCGACCTAAATATAACGGTCTTGAGAAAAATGGCAGACATTCGAAATTTATAATAAAATAATATTATCAAAACTTTGAAATGCAATAACTTCCGACATATTTGTCCTTTTGAGGTCTGGTTTTCGGCTATGTACTCTCCTTATTAAGACCTTTAAAATGATGTATAGCATGGCTATGGACTAAGAAAAATTTTTCAAAACTCCCTCTTTGGGACGTCCATGTAGAGGGTGGGTCAAGGGTAATATGATGGGCATATGTCAAACTATCCCTATTTGCTAAGGTAATTGTACAAGCAAACGTTTGCCGCAAACCGGGACCTAAAATGGTCAAGTATTTCGAAATTTATTACATTTTTAGGCGTGTAGATTAAAATATAGTTTATATTCAAAGTTTGACAGGCTGCCATTTTCGACTCAAGCAACCTTTTGAGGTGGGGTTTGCGGCATTAGATTCTACTTCTTAAGAACTTTAATTTGATATACATAAACCAATTGGTTGACGAAAGTCTTGTTTTTGACTCCACGAGGGCCATCCCATCATTTTTAGGCATGTTGCCCACTGGGGATTTCAGGGGACTTTTCTGAGGGAGGTCAGGGGATGACATAGAACACATTTCAGCAAAAATTGGCTGTCCAAAAATTTTTTCATTTTCCAGCCATATTTTGGCTTAATTTTACTACACTATTGAGGTTTAGTTCTGGATACAATGTTGCCATCCGTTGCTGACACCTCAAAAGTATCCTCATTTACTGTATAATACGATACGGTATACATCCACTTCCTCTGTTTATTAAATAAATTGTTATTCCTAGGAGTTGAAATGAAAAAAAAAACTACCGTAGCTTTTAAGCATTTTATATAAAAAAAAAATAAAGCAGTGGAATTCGTGGCTTTTTTTACAGCGTACATATGTAACCTTAACAAAATTTGTTGGTACTTGTTTGTTATACAGTTGAATTTTTTTACCTAGAAGCAGTCAAGATTAGGTCGACTATCTTTGGCGCTGAACTTCTTTTATTTGTAGCTTAATCATGTGTGTCCTATCAATCATGTTATATATCTTATTTGTTTATCAACAAAATGTATAAACAAATGTAGATTGGCGGTTTGTTTGGTTTGATTGAACCTCAACATTTGACAAGTAGAAACTCATTATTATACTACGAAGATATTCCACCCAATATTGACCGCTCCTAATTAAAAAATTCAACTGTACAATAGACCACTATTTCTTATAAGGTTATTCTGAACTGCTTAAAGAAACACATCAATTGAAAAGAGGCCATTTACTGATCATTGTATAAAAATTACACGTTTCTAAGTTCTACGGTATTTTACCTGTGCTTGCTTAAAGTTAGTCATGTCACCGATGATCGCGGCGAACGTAAATCCTCCTGCGGCCGCGACACGGGTTAGAGATAGATGTCTAGACGGGTTTACTTATTACTTTTTGCTACCGTGTGATTCGTTTTGAGTTAGTGGAAGTATTTATTACGTATATTTCAAAACAGTAACAGTAACAAAAATAACCTAATCGCCGCGGCGCACTGCAAACTTGGCTGAGTAGGCCTACGTGTAGCAGGCCTGTTGTCGAGGCCGCGATCTTCGGTAAAATGCCTGAATTTCAAGGAAGCAGAACTCAAAATCCGTAAAACTTTAAAACGTGAAATTTTTACACTATTCTCGTTAAATAGTCTTCTTTCAATTAATGTGTTTTTATCAAAGATACCAGTTCAAAATGACTTAAAAGGAACTGGGTTTTATGTATAACAAACAAGTACCCATTTTTTGGATAATTGGTTGAATAATCTCCTACTTAACGTAGCAAAATCTTGGGCCCTTGGGGGAGGAAATTTCCCCATTCCCCCCTCCCCCGTGGATCCGCGCCTGGGCAGCGCTCACAGTTGTTGAAATGATGCTGATTCCGCAGTAGATCCTCAGTTCTATCCACGCCGGACCTTTTGGGGCTCATTCCCAATAGTTATCAATGGTTCTAATCTAATCTACAGGGAAATGACATCGCGGCTCACACTCATATAGGACAATAAGTGACCTAGCGGCCTTAGTTGTTGAGTAGGGTGGGGGGGGGGGGGGGGGGGTGCGGGAGCCTCGTCGCTACTGAACAGTGGATCATAATTAATACATTAAATACGGACCTTTATTAATTTAGCTGTCCTAACCGGTAACCCAAAGAAAAAAAATTGAGGCGTGGCCGAGTTTATTGAAAAATATCACATTTGTAAACATAATTCTTGCTTTTAAACTCTTTATAAAAAATGTAAATAGTATAATGGTACTATTACAACTCCATTATATATATATATATATATATATATATATATATATATATGTATTTAATTTTTTAAATTTTATATGTTTATTCTGAAATCAAATTCAATTAAAGGTCAAAATATATCTTTCTTTAAGCAACGCCAGCAGACGCACAGGCTTGCGCCTATGTCTGCTGATTTCCATGGACTATTTGATTTATTTAACAGTTCAAATGGTTTTGTTTAGATTTTAGTTTAGTCAACTTATTTTGTAATTAATTTTAAATTAAGATCTTTTTTGTGTATTCTGAACTGTAAAATTATTGGAATAATAATACATTCATTCATTCATTCATTCATTCATTCATATGGATACTTTGTTCCAGCAGGACTGGGCCTTTGTAGCAAGATTCTGCTTCCTCTCTCACTATGGGAGGTTCGAGTACAGCATTGAATACAGCAAGGTTTGTTTATTCTATTATCTCCAGTATTTAACTTATAAAAATTTTACATGTTTACAATACTAATGGAGGGTTATTCCATCACTTAAAACAAACTATATTTAACATAGTGCGCTTCACGCACTAGCACTTCACGCACCATGACTGGAGCTGTATCTGTCGAATTTCGACAGTCAACAACTCTTATATATTAAGTCAAGCACTACTTTGTGCCATATGTTTGAATTAATACTACTCAATCACAACAAATTTGTTGTAGAAATAGTTCTACGTTAAAAAGTTTCATAGCTGGCCAATGCTCAATCAGTCAAGCGTACGAATAGTATTAAATCTTAAAATACCAGATTTTAAAAATATGAGCTCTACAAATCATACAAATTATTTTTATTTGACAGCTGCATTCATTTGGGTCCTAAAAATATAGATTGATGTACGGTTGTTACATAACTTACAACAAATACCCCAAGTGTACAATGAATTGTTACGTAAATGATCTCCCTCCATCTAAAGACAATTAATAATGACAATGTTAATTTTTGTTTATGGAATTGGGATTATTATAAATTATTCAAATGTGTAATTTGGTGATCTGTATATTGTAGGAGTTTGCTTACCAGAACCTACTTCTCTACTACGACTCAGACACACAGTGGCCTTCTGTATACAAAACTAACAAGGTAACACTATTCAGTATTTAGTACTATTATGACTATAATAAAATTGCATTTAAATTTAAACTGTAAATCTGATTGTATATCCCTACCAGTAAATTTTCTTTATATTATGTCTATGAGCGACTCACAATGGATAAACATTCATTCAGAGATCCTTGATATAAATAAATCGGTTCTGTTGTTGTTTTAGAAAGAATGTAAATCATGTCAGAGAAATGTTATGTGCATAGATTACAGTAGAACCTCTCTTATCAGACCTCCCGATAATCAACTCCTCCTGATATCAGAACTAGTGTCCGACCATCTATCTGTGATTCCCACACTCCTGTCTTTGCTGAGCCTGTCGAAACTTAAAAGACTTATTCCATGCACTACGATCAGGGCCGGATTTAAGCATGGGCCACATAGGCCCAGACCCATGGCGGCAAATTTTCAGGGCCAGCAAATTTTAGGGGCTACTGTAGTTTAAATTATGCTAAAATATCAAGAGCGGTCCATGCAGACTGTTTGGTTACACACAAATTTATATACTGAATAAAACTTAAAAAAGTTCAAAGAGCTTTTTAAACAATGGATAATTTTACAATATAATTATAAACAATGAATAATTTTCCAACACAGATTCTGCATAGTGTTACAGTAACTAAGGAGAAGGGAGTGGCATCCAATTTACAGACACTGAGGGTGCAAAGCCACGACTCTATGGCTATTATGTAACTATTATAGTTGTATCTTGTGGTGTCTTACATTGAATAAATTTAGATCTCCTACAACACAGGGTTCTGTTGGCAGACTTGTGACCAGAAGCAGGCCATTCTGAAGAGAGAGCTGCTGCAGATCGTGCCGCTGAGACCAGAAGAGGGGGACTCGGGTTGTGTTGAGGTGGCGGGCCCCGGCCCCCGCCGCGCTGCCCCCGTCGTACTCTGCAACAGCTCCAAGAGCTTCCGCAGCGCCCGCGAGCGCTGGTGGTTCCTGGCCATCAGTCACTGCAACTCCACCAAGGTGACGACCCGTCAACTGCCCGGACAGTTGTAATCCAGAATTCCATTTATATCTGATGAAAGGAGGTGTCGGGTTAGACAGGTGTGAGCCCGTTGGGTAGATAAAACTTGTTACAAATCTATATCTAAATCAAGGAGATCATCCTGAGCTGTGGCTGAGGACTCTCCTTTTCGTTGTGGACGTCACGTCCTTTCTCAAGGAAACTGTGCGGACCATCATGAAATGCAATAATGTTCCTTATCTGTTCTACAACAACTTCAGAGCTTTTAGTTATACTGAGGAATATCCACTTTTGTTTAGCCTAAACAAATTGACTAACAAACTGTCAATTGTAGAATTTTAACTTGTAGTGCATTTTTCTCTTAGCACTCAGACAGTCCTGTGGTCTCTGTGCATTACTGATAGATTCCCAATTATAGACTATCAACACAATGCTGATTCTTGCGCCCCTCTCATCTCCATATATAAACTGAAATTACTTTCTTAACAGCACTTCCCCTTACATCAGCGATAATTACATAGAACAATTTTATCAAATTTCCCCTATAGGAAAAAGTGCTATTAAAGCAGTAAAGCAGTTAAAGTAGTAAAGCAGTTAAACCTATGTGTCTGAGTAGGGCCTACACATATTTTTTTAGGTCTCTAGAAGCTAAGACACATGATTGGCTCAAATTTACATATTTTGGTTCTATTGACTTTTGAAATAAACCAGAGTTGTATTTATAGAAACAAAATCACAAAATTGCATTGCAAATTTACTGAGTATGCAGGTTTACCTCAGTGGAAGTGTTGTAATTTGCATGGCTGCAACCTTCCCACTTTGGACTGTTTGGGGGGTAGGAATTCCCGAATTCCGATAGAAATGGAAGTATTACCACTGTTAAACTTGAAACTAGTATAGCTAGGATTGTTATTTGGTCTGGGTCTGAATATTTAGTTAAGCATATTTTGTTCTTTTGGATATTGTTCTTTTGTTTAAACCCCTGTCAATAGATTTGGTCTGGCTCTGAATATTTAGTTAAGCATATTTTGTTCTTTTGGATATTGTTCTTGTTTAAACCCCTTTCAATAGATTTGATTTGAATCTCTTGAGGAGTAGCTGTGATAGAGTTAAAGGTGAGTACCACAGTCAAATTAAAAGTATATGGCAAGACTGGAAGCTGTGGAATAGTTGTCTTGTTTTTGTTGTTTGCATCTGATGCAAACTTGTCAAAGACCTTGTCAAGAGCCTTGTTAAAGAGGCTTGTCAAGACCTTTTGCTCGTCTTGACAATATTGATGCATGTGTCTCCAACTGGAACATAGTTATCTTTAATATTTACTGAAAACTGGTTTTCAGGGGCTGAGTCTCAAGTACACTTTCTTGATGACCAATGGCGCACCAGGGGACTTTTGGCATGAACATTTCTCTGCAGACCAATTCTGTGAGTTGATGTTTTCCTCGGCCAGAAGTCACTTCTGTTCACTCAGGATGTGTTGCTATTCAGCCATTTTTACAACCTTACCTCCTTCTCCACTGATGCTCGTGCCCCTATCATCCAGATATAAACTGAAATTACCTTCTTAAGAGTCATCTTCACCCCTGAGCCAGTAGCCCATTGTTGCGCAGTCGGCAATGTTAACCATACGGCTTTTAATGCAAAACATGGTATAGCATTCCCCTGTTTCGGACGCCGTTTTTCAACCGATTTTCTTTAAACTTGGTAAGTGTTTAGTTGAATAGTTATATTACGTCCCTCATACCTCAAAATTTTGAAAATTTTGCTTAATTTTAAAATATTACCAAGGAAAATCGAGTTACTTTGCGACGTCACAGAGATTAATATTTGTTAATTTTTCAAAATTTCGAGGTATGAGAGACCTAATATAACTATTCAACTAAACACTTACCAAGTTTAAAGAAAATCGGTTCAAAAACGGCGTCCAAAACAGGGGAATAAAATAGCATGTTTTGCATTAAAAGCCGTATGATTAACATTGCCGCTGCGCAACAATGGGCTACTGGCTCAGGGGTGAAGATGACTCTTAATAGACCTCCCCCATAAATTAACGATAATCACATTGAACAATTTTATCATATTTTCTCTATAGACGTTGTCTATTACAATATTGTATTGTTTAAGGACAGAATAAATGAATATTCATTGACTATTTGTTGACTATTCATTGACTATCCACTCTAAAATTTTGTGTTGAATTAAATCGTGTATAGATATGAGGATTGAGAAAATCTTCCGTTTAATAAAAGCTGGTGAGAACTTCTGGTTATAAGACAGGATACCATAAATTTGAAACAGTGCATACAAAAAGATAAGAAGTCACGCCATTCCTGAAACAATACTGAGATATATCTGGCAAAGAGAGAGTATACTTTTACTTAGGTTCAACTGAGTTGATTGCAAAACCAGACATTTTATTGGTATTCAAAAGTCATTCAAGTGGTTTGACTTTGAAGTTTGATAAACAATTTTTATGCGAATGATTGGTTATCAACACATACATTAACTTACATTATCATACTTATATATCAACATACATTAACTTGTTCAACCCCCATTTAAAGTACAGTTCTCCCTTTATGCAAAATAGCAAAATGTGTGACATATTTAGATGACATGACAATAATCTACTTGTCAATTTGTGTGAAATAATATTTGGTATTAACAGGGCATTACCAAATTACACTGTAATTTTTGAATGTAAAGTTGACCATCGCAATTGAGTGGAAAACTTACATGGATCAAAACAAATACAATAATGGAACCTCGATAGTTCAACTCTCAATAGTTCAACACGCTCTGTGACAACTTGGTATGTCAGTAACGACTGATAGCGTCCATATGAGAAACTGACAGGACATGAAAATGTAAGGAAAGTGGCAAATGATTTGAATAATGGTTGTGTAAAGTTCAACCAAGTTATGGTTTCATTAAAATTTAGGGTTTAGTAAATTAAACTTATGATTTCATACTCCCTATAGTTCAAAATGTTGGTACTTTTTAAGTCCTCAAAGTGTCGAAGGTTGAATTATCGAGGTTATACTGTGTAATCTAATACTGTTGTATGAACCTCCTGTCTCAAAACCGAAACTTTTTTGTTCCCTATAATTTACCGCATGAGGGAATGTTTTGTTTCTTTTTATTCATATATTTCCTTGACATCCATTGAGTTTGACATGTTTTACACTGATAAGTCCTTCATATAAAAATTAAGTTATATGAAATGTAAGTCCTGCATTATGACGATTTTAGAAACACGTATTACGTAGAGTAACACGATGATTATATGAAAGGCTTATTAGCCTTTTGGGTACTGTATTATTTAATATTAATCCCTCACAGTTACTTTACTTTTCAGATATAATGCCGGTGTTAATGGGCTTTTCAACTCTCTACATTCTTCTTCTGCTGGCCACATTCATCTGTTGCAGTAAGATAACATTTATTGCTGTAGATATTAAAATATTGCCTACATGCATGCAGGGCCGCCCCGAGGATAATTAGGCGCCCGGGGCGAGGTTTTTGATCTGTGGCTGTGTCCCCCAAATTAATTAATTGGCCTATCTTGTGAACTGAAATGTTAAATTACAATCAGATAAAGAGACCCTGCTCTTCATCATCGCTAGAAAACAAAGCAACCAACTTCATCATGGACAACGAGAAGGTAGGCGAGATGACCCATGGACAATTAATAGCAAGCTTTATGGGGGTTTCGAATAGCTTTTTCGATGACAAATTGTCTAATCTGGATACTAAGGACAACCTGTCATCGATGCCTATTGGAGTTAGGTGTGAAATAGTCCACGATCTTACTTTCCGTCATCAGCTCTTAACTACCGGTACGTACGGTACTTTAAAGCTTGAACTTTACACTTTATTAAACTTGACACAGTTTTAGTCAATTCTGCGATGCACTAACCGACGCACAGGCATATACTCGCACACACGCTATCCGGCACGAGAGAACCACGTGGCTTGACAGCACAGCAACTTCGTCCTAACTGATTATCTGTGCGATGCCAAACGATACTAATTGCCGTACAATGCTCATAACTACCTAGTTAATCAGTTTGTATATAGAATTTTTTAGCCCCTAGTAGTTACCAGTACTTAAACGATAATATCACAGAGCCCTTGCACAACTGTGGCTTCCACTCCATATTAACTAATGAGTGTTCATGGCAAGAGTCAAGCATTGACAAGAAACTTTTTGGCAAAAAAAAGCTTTGAGAACAATAAAAAATGTTTCAAATAGGGATTCTTGTGTGCCAATCTTTATGGAAAATAAAATAATGTCTCTCCCTAATCTTTACATTTATTGCTGCCTAATGGAGGTTAAAAAATCTTTGTACAATTTTTCAATTAGAAAAGACATTCACAGTTACCCTACTAAGAATAATTATAAACTTGAAGCCATTCCAATTAGACTTGAGAAAACATGAGGGTGACAATGAAGATAAAACTTTTTAATAAATTGCCGAGAGCTGCTTGGTATGTGCGCCCTTGAAACGATTTGAAAAATTTATTTCTAAATGGCTAAGAGAAAATGTTTTTTACTCCATAGATGAATACTTGAACTTTGATATTAGTGTTTTAAGTACTTACTTTGAATGTTGTTAACAAATTTAAATTATTTTACCCTGTTAAAGCCTTCATTGTTATTGTTAGTTTTTACCCACTTGGCTGTTATGTTTTTTTCTGTTTTTATATTATCAATTTATTAATTTATTTATTGTTATACACTTTATATAGATTAATCTGCATTTAAATGTATATTTAAGAGACTCATACAATTAAGGCTCATGACTTTGTCAATTACACACATTGTGTTCAAAGACAATAAAATATTCTTGATTCTTGAAACTTAACAAACATTCTAAAAACTTACCAATAATAAGAAAATTACATTATTTACATTGCTTATCTGGAGTCACTCTTTAGATAAAGTCAGGGGTGCCCATCCCCCCCAAAGGTGATGGCTCATTCCCCCCAAAAACATATACCTCCCCCCTCCCAAAGTGGAAACCTGTTTGAAAATGCTGTATTTATTTTAGCTAAGCATATAAGCATAAGTTGCATATTTAAAAAAATTGACTAATGAACTATGAATTCATGCACATTTCCACAACAAACATTTTTTGTAAAAAAAGTCAATTATTCTACGTCTTTTTTGTTTGATAGCTACAATCTTGTTATTTTTTTTTATATAATTTAAATTGATAATTTAATTTTTTATAGTTCTGGAGATTTTTAGCTCTTAAAATTTTAAATTATGGCCATTTTGGAACAGTAAAAGTTCGAAATGTCTAAATTTGTCTGAGTATAGGGCACTTGTTTGTTATACATAAGCCACTATTTATCTTTAGGGTTTTTTTTTAAATTAAAGTAATAAAAAACGCATCATTCGAAAGAATACTATTTACTGAATATTGTGTGAGAATTTCACTTTTCTAAGTTTTACGGTTTTCGAGTTCTGCTTGCTTAAAGTCAGCCACACGCCATCCATGATCGCGGAAAATGCATCTTCCGTTCACGGCCTCGTCATCAAGCCAGCTACACTTACTCAGCCAAGTTTAGAGCTCACTGCAGCGATTAGATTATATTTTTTGTTATTGATATATAGATCAGAAATACTTACAAAAGTTATTTACAGTTAAAATAACACACACAGCTAATCACTATGCAAATAGTGTGTGTAACGTGTAGTTGAGTAATTAATTGTAGTATAGTAACTTAACTGGTGTCAACCGCGGCGTTCGCCACAATTAAGTGTCATGGTGGACTAAAAAACAGTAAAACTTAACAACGTGAAATTTTTACCTAATGTTCAGTAAATAGTCTCTGCTTGCAATTTTTATATTTTTTAAGATCACAGATCAAAAAACATAAAAGATAGCTGCCTTATGCACAAAAAACAACCGAATACAGGCATTAAAATATGTAGCAGTTGTGCCAAGTTTTAATTCCGCAGCACGAATCGATAACAATTTATAAGTGATTCATTAAAAATGCATATGCCTGACAGACAGATTGAAAAATAATAGAGATATTGGGCTTGGAGGCCTAGTATTGTATGTACCGTGTATTTGCTTGTTCTTGCCTTCTGAACATACGTATAAGCCTATGTTCTTTTATGGTATGAATTTAAGTTGCATCATTGGTTTAAGACATCTATTTTTTCAGCATATATAGGCCTACGTGTTTAGTGCAATAAAACATCATATTGAAAATCAGTTTGGAGTACGGTACATTCACTTGCTGGCTAGCTAGCTTGTTTTTATCTAGTAATCAAAATTAAATTATATAAAATAATAATTTAGGCTATTATAATGACACTTTGAGACTAACTATGAAACCTAGAAACCTAAGGTTTCTCTCAAACTGTAAACATAGTTTGGTTTAGTAACAAATAAGATTTTAAAGTAGTTAATGAACGTTATTTTGTTAGATATAAGGCTTGATTTTAAGTTTGTGTTTATAAGTTAACGGCACCTCACCACGCATGCTATCGTAAAAATTTGTAAGCTAGAAATAATCATGAGTTCATTCATTCGACGACCGTCATGAACACCGTTGTGGCCTTTGGCCTGTTTAGGAATTCCCAGTGTCGATTTTGCCTATTGCGTTACTCTGAGACGATATAGGCCTAGGTCTATAGGGCCTACTCTCGCCGAGCCGTTTGTAATATCAGTTCTCTTAATGACGATTCTTTGACAGAAAAGTGGTCGCCAGAGACGCGGAACCGCGGAAACGGCGGAATGTGATCAAACATGTACGAAGACATATTTTTGTAATTGGCTGCTTGCCGTTGAAAATAAAATAAGTTAAATAAAATAAAGACACTAGACCACTAAGAAAAGACGAAACTCTAAGTACTTGAAAGAAACGGTCAACAATGGGGAGGGGTACGGAGTACCTAGCCGACAATGCCGCAATAATAGTCAAGATTGGGGGGCTAACATTAGGCCTAAGTGTTTTGATCCAGAACAAAAGGACAAATACATGGACAAATATTTACAAAGACTCTCCTAATTTGTATTGACAAGTTCATAAGATTCATTGTTTAACTACTGCAAATTAGTACTTATAACATTAAAAAAACCTTTTTTTCAATTCCTCCCCAAAAATCTCATTCCCCCCCAAAATTTTTTCCAATGGCGCAACTTGCGCCATTAGTCCCCCCCGTGGGCGGCCCTGGATACAGTAGTTCAAGACACTGTAGATTTCTGTTTTTATCAGGAACTTTCTTGAACCATGCCTAAATTTTTATTTGTCAGCTTCAGCTTTTAAGGAAGGAGGAAGAGATCCGAACAAATGAATACATAGGTTTGTTTTTCATAGAATGTGGTCCTGAATTTGGGATATGGAAGGGAAGGTTACTCTTATTTGTGAGGTGCAACTGCGGAGAGGAAGAATTTGGCTTCCAATAGGTGTGAATTTGTCTTAAGAAAAGTCATTAAGTATAAAATCAAAATAGCGGGATGACTATAATAGGGTTGCTCCTAAATACTGATCTACAGGCAGACTAAACATTATTTGGATGGCTCGTTTTTTTAAGCTTAAAAAACTGTACAGTACAAAGTCATAGTTTTTTTCAAAACAAGGGTGGCTAAGGTTTAGCTCATAAACATGTGCAAATATTGTTATAATTAAATTACTCAACAATGGAAATGGTGATTTATATTTACATCCGCTCTATCCAGACTCCTAAATCTTTACCGACCCTCAGCCACATCAGTGTAACTTTTCCAACAATGATTGATTACACAAAAGCGGCCGTTATAGCAACGGAATAGTATTAAATAAACGTAAATTCCATGTAATACGGACAGTTGGGAATGAGCTTGTTTTTAATTGAAGAAAAACTCAGCATTTTTAAGACAAAGTGCTTTCAGATTAGGTGGGCTTCCAGAATAGAAGGGTTCTCTTGTATTTTCCTTTATTGTACCCATACCTTTTTTTATTTTTTTTATTTCGATTGATTTTTTTTGTATTTATCTCAAAGAGTAAGACAGTGAACAAAATAAGATTGAACTTGTCAGGTATAAATCATTTTCGACATAAAAGCATTGACTATAATATACTAACATATTAACGACATATGTGTATCTACAGTATATGATAAAAGTAAAAGTAATAATTTTTACCAAGAATAAATCGCAACTCTTTTAAAATTACATTGATTGTCATGTACATTCTTTTGAGTTGGGGCCGCTTTGTTTTGTTGCAGAGGAGCTGAGGTCCAGGCAGCTGCTGCACTCGACGTACAAGCTATTCTCCGTGTCCGTGGTCCTGCAGGAGGTGGGGATCTTCGTCCAGAGCATCGCCTACATGCAGTTCGCCGTCTCTGGGGTGGAGAGTATCGCACTCAGGGACCTCGGTGAGAGGCCCGACACTTGCTGTAGTAATAACTCTTTATTTGTCGTTTGGACACAAATATCATTGACAATGTCAGAACTACAGTAGAAAACTAAGTCACAAGTTTTTGGAAATAGAGTATATTTAAAAGATGAAAGTTGTGCATCTTTAAGTAATTGCTAGATATTTACAAACCGATTTTAGCTGGAACGTTATATTATCTTCTTGCTGTTCTAAATTTTACATCTTTTAGAACTATAAATTTTTGATATGGGAACCTATTGTAATGCGAATTATGTCAATTGTGTGCTCAGGCCCTTACCAATTTACGATACATTGACTCGATCGATTGTTTCGATGGTATTGATTGACAATCCATTGCTGGATCCCAGGTATGATATCTGGTAACGGTGGTGTGTACACCAGATATTTAATATACCTTACAAGAAAAAATAACAGGGGCTGATGTCCAGAAATCTTGGAGGCCAGTTCAGGAGTGCATCATTTTCAGACTAGCGGGTCCGATTCATCTCACAGGCAGCAGATGGTTAAGTTCAACCCGTACAACCAAGTGATCGTGTCATCAAATTGTAGAATGAAATTTGCAGAATTGTCTTCATTGTTATTAGAATAATCTCCATTAAACCTGGTTCTAATTTTTTGTTGTAGTAATAACAAATTGGTTCATGTGATAATCCAACACACAAAAAGCTTTCCTCTCTTCTAAATTCATCCATTGCAAAACACCTACAACAATGGACTTAAAAAACAGCTAATGATAATACTTTCTGAGTTTTTCTTTCCGATGGTTACGACTAAAGAATTTTTAAAACAAATTAACCCATTAATACTTATAATAGAAATTAGGCACATAATTTGCAATAACCCTGTATATATTGTGATGTCATAAATAAACATATTTATTACTTTGAACCTGTCAATTGATAAATATAGGTTTGGAATGCTCTCTTGGATATGACCTACTCATGGGTTTCAAAGCCTTTTTTTAAGGAATAAAACTTCTTTAATTCTTGAGCAACCACCCCAAAATATTAGATTATAATTCATTATCAATTGAAAATCAGCAAAATGAGCTCCCCTACATAGCTTTTTGGAGTCAGATCAATGAGACACCTAAAAAAAAAATTACATGTGACAGCCATGAAAAGAGGTAGTCTCTATAGAAATTCAAAATTAATTGATTATCAAAATGTAAACCTAAAAATTATGACTATCCCACATTTTCCCATTGAAATTGTGTTTTAATGTAAAAAGTATGTTCGGGAGTATTCCTCATTCAGTCACTCAGGACGTCCCTGAAGGAAACCTTTCTGGGAGAGAACATCATTAGCCTCAGTCATATCAGACATAAAAATATCTTAGAACTATAAGCAATATGTCACACACCTGACCTCAAAAGGCCAAATTCTTTGGGATTTTGTACATTTTGTTATTTTGCCAATACAATTTTAATGCAAAATTTGATTGATTGTCAATTTTTACTTGGCCATCGTTTCAAGGTGTGATTTGTGGCGTTGTTCTCTACTGCATTTAGTTGATTTTCATTTAAATTAATTTTTGCTTATGTTTAAGAGCTTCAAAACCCTTCAATCGAGCATCCCCTTGAGGTGAGACATAGCAAATATTAACCATCAAAAATTCTTTTTTTAACGTTCAAAATAAAATCAAAAAATTCTGTCATTTTAAGTTGATAAATGAAATAAAAATTTAACCACTATGGGAGTTTTTAGAAAAGCCAGTTTTTATGCATACATTTATGCATATATAATGGCATAACTAATTTTTTATCTGATTAATATTTATAAAAAAACAAGTCCTATCCCGCAGGCAGGCTGTGTGAGTCTGGCAGCGAGATCCTGTTCCTGCTCGTGCTGCTGCTGCTGGCTAAAGGCTACACCGTGACCCGCGGCCGGCTCCGCCTGGGCTCCAGCATCAAGCTCACCGTCTTCATGTGCCTCTACACCGTCTGCTACTGGCTCCTCTTCCTCTACGAGAGAGAGGTAATTCAAAAGTAATTTTATTAGCTTTGTTCCCCTCTTGTTTTACATGCTTTGTCTGTAATTTATTTGTTTTCCTACATAATAATATTATCCAATCATCAAGGAAAGATTAAACACACTTTTTTTATTTTGGCCCTCCTGAAAAATTGCCAAAACTTAGATATGTCACATGTGAGGAAGGTGATTACGATTTAATAAGCCTACAGCATGCAGTCTGTAAAACCTAGATTTTTATGCTGACAAAGAAGAGGATACCCACTATCCTGTCAATGCAGGAGTTGAGGGCATCAGACTGAGTTTAAATGGACTGGTTCACCCTCAAACACTATCAAAAGAAAGCCCAGTTCTACTACCCGTTCAACCTTATCGATACGCTTAGGTTCAGAAGTTATCAAAACACAGAGGGCGGCCAAGTACATCTGGTGGCGCTGGACAGCAAGCTCACCTGCAGGGTGCAAATCAGGATTGCTTGTGAATATGCAGCTGAAGTAACCTCTAAGATTGGAAGGCCAATGGCTAATGTTGGCAGACCAAGAAAGGAGAGGTGGTAGCTTCATCTACAGGACACCATGTTCTATGGTGCGGTGATCTGAGCAAAACATACCAAACTTGCATGCTCGCTGTACAGAAGTGCAGTGCTCAAAGAGTCGTGACAGTGTACAGAACGGTCTCTGGAGCAGCTGTGCTAGTCATCTTTATCAGCCTGCTAGCACAAGAAAGAAAATCCACCTGAATATGTGCGCCTGTGGAACGGGGCCGATGCTGCTGAACTGGCCAGCTGCCAAAAAATTGGCCACTTGGCAGTGTCAATGGGATGAAGGGATAACCAGAAGGTACCATAGGCGTGCGCACGGGGGGTGCCATGGCACCCCCATTAGGTCAAGACTCGGTTTTTTTTAGCAGGCTAATAACAAGATTATAATACAATCAGGTAAATTGTGAAATAGAATAATTTGTCAAATGGAAACGATTTAGTACATGATGGTTAATGGTTGTCTTTTTTAGCCATTCACTCAGTTTAGCAGCGTTTAACATGAAGTTATTTGAGACGGAATCACCGCATCACCGCACGCTCACCGCGGGCAAGAAACTGGCAGATAGAGTTAGCACAGAATCCATTATTAATGAGTTCAAGTCAATGGTGCCTTTCAATAGGCGGTTGAGTTTGTAAGACTGTAGGCTATAGCTATATAGATATTGATGGTGTCAACAAATTTCAAATGGAGTATGTCGTGCTGTGTATCATTTTGTAGCTCTTAAAGAACTTCTTACATATGATCCATGCCTCTATCTTTAATTCGCTAATAATTATGTTGTAGTTTAGAATATAAAGTACACAAATTAAAATATATTATGTTAGTTTATTAATGTTTGATTATTGATCCTTGAAAGTCTAGTCTATAAAGAATTGGTTTAATGGGAAAGGGTTTCAAACTCAGAATAATAACAATGTGAAAAACAAACAAAAATACACAATCTTAAATATAAAAGATATATATATATATATATATATATATATATATATATATATATATCTTGAAAAGCATTAAAATTCGTCATTTTGGCTCTAAATTTTCAAATATTTCCTGGGGAGGACCCCTGGCCCCCCTTTGGTTGGGGGGTATTCCATACCACCCAAACCCTCCGGAGCATCTGGCACCCCCAATTCCAAGACCCTGCGCACGCCTATGGAAGGTACACATTGCAGCTCATCAGGGACCTGTAATCATGGTTTTGCTGTGGCAATGGGAAGGTAAACTTCTACCTTATGGAATTCGTTACAGGTCATGGGTGCTTTCGCCTGTACCTCCATCAAATGGGTAACGTCAATTTACCCAGATGCAGGTACTGCGGATACGATGAAGATGAAGAAGAAGAAGGAATCACCCTCTCAACTCTATTGGAGATAATCTTCAATGAAAACATTGTGAGGAAGATGTAGCAGGGTAAAAACAGCTGGAATGTAATAATGAACTGTGTTATATTCATTCTGCATAAAAAAAGGAGAGACGGTTAAACAAGTTTGATGAACACAGATGGAGACCAATCCTGAAAGGCCACACATTGCTATGTTCAAATAACCAGATGCTCATGTTAATCTCATTGACGTGGTGAAAGCACAAGGGTTTTTTTACCAGGTACGCTTAGATTTGTGTAGGACCAATTACACAGTACAGGGCTTATAAATGGAGCTAGCAACCCTGGTCAGTTTTTAGAAGGTGCACTTCACCAAGATGCCATTTTCCCCTGTCCAAAGCGCAAAATAAACAAAAAAAAGATAAAATAACACAGTAAAAATATCCTTTCCCTTGAACCCCAACATGTGAGGATTTTTGCAGTGATTGCTTTCATTATACTCTTGTTCTGCTGGCAATGAAGAAACAAAAAATGAAGAGTGCTCATGTTAAACTGTAATTGGTGTAAAATAAAGCTGGGAACTTTGGAAACCCTTTGCTGTTAATGGCAATCCAAATTTTATCTTGCCTCATTTAAAAACTATAAAAATGATCAATTTCATAGTAGGTAGGCAGGGTAAGTTCAAAAGATAAGAGTTTGGAATTAAAAAAAAATTGTTTTGCTGCTTGAAATTAATAAAAAAAATCAATTATACTTTTCTGAACATTTGATTTTTAATTGTTGCTATTAAAAAAGCAAAATTGTTTTCTATTCTAAGAGACTACAGTGAATTGTCCAGAGTTTTAAGCAATTCTCTAATCAAGTTAAATTTCAGCAATTATCACACCTGCTCAAATATCGGATCAATTATATCCAATTTTGCTGTAAAAACCATAACTTTGCATCCTGTTCCAGTATTTTGACCCTGGAGAAGTGCTCTACATTTACGAGAGCCCGGCAGGATATGGTCTCATAGGTTTACGCATCGCAGCGTGGTGGATGTTCATTTACTCAACCATTTTCACCCTCAAACACTACCCAGAGAAAGCCCAGTTCTATTACCCGTTCAACCTCATTGGAACTCTTTGGTTAGTATTACAGTAAACTCTCGAAAACCATATGGAACCAGAGATTTCTATTTCTTTATTGACATTTACCCAATGGGTTTTACGAGCAGTTTACATGCACAGCAAAACATACATAATTAATACAATAGCGTCGTAACATACAACTATAAATACAGAAATTATAAACATAGTTATCTACAAATATTTTCATTTATACGTCTGGTAAGTTGGTTGTCTTTCATTATCTCAAAGCAGTCCTGAGTTATAGAATTGTAAATGTAAAATAAATAAACATATAACATAAATAGACTAAAAAATCAACAAGTTTATAAATAAAAACTAAGAAATTCAACAATTTTACTATAAATATTTATAGAAGGTACAAGAAGTATCAATGCATTATTTGTTTTTAGTTTGTAACACAGTAATTAGGTTTCATATCAATAAAGAATTCCGCAATTTTGACAATGGCGGATGTTGTAGATCTCCCCTTAAGGAAGCCATGTTTTCTTTTTGTTAACAGGTCGTTAACTATACTTATTAGTCAATAAAAAGAAGTTACACTTGCCTAATAAGGCAACAGTGTGATTGCTCTATAAGACCTCTAAGAAGGAGGCATTATGACAATTGTAAATAATGCTTTGATGGTGGGTTTTTATGATGGTGGGTTTTTTTTGATGGTGGTTTTTATTTGTATGAGGTCCTTGGGCATGTATTTGATGATATAGGAATCAACAATACAGTATGTTATTAATTTATTACAGTAATCAATCTTTTTTTTACATTCAAATGTATTTTTCAGGTTTGTGGCTGGGCCTGCGTTTGTGTTGTGTGCAAACACATTTATAGACAAGTGGGCTCGGGAAAGCATTGTATGCTTTGTCCACCACATGATTGCGGCCAGCGGGCATATACTCTTTTTGGTATGTGACTCATCGATTTGGAGTGTTAAAAATTATCCTCTTATTACATTACTATACAATTAGTGATTTTTACAATGGTATTCCAGTGAGTTGGAGCTACTTATTTTTATTTCTATTGGTGGCATGTAAAATGGATGTTGTCACATTGCAAACAGTTATGTATCGGATAAGTAACAATTTTTTCACTGAAAACTGGACTTTATGGCAGATGAAATAGCTTTTTGTGTATGTCATTGTAACTCGAGAATTGTAGATAGCCGCAAAAAGCTGATGCTTTCGAGAGCGGCAATGACTATTTGTGCTTGTAATACACACAAGATTTTTCCTACCACTAAAATTGCAACCAATTAAATGTTTTATTATATACAAAATGTCATTTAGGCTATGTTTGATTTCTTTCTTTTGGAACACACTATTAACTATCAAACATAATCTCAAACTAAAAAAGAAGCAATTTCTAAACGACAACAAATGACCAACTGCTGTGGCATGGTTTGTAACAACAGCTGACCTTAAATTGCACTTGATTTAGCGTGCGGGAATTCTTATTGCTGCTCTAGAGCGGGAATAAAACGGAAATGAACTGTTTTGTCAGTTTAGTAATGTGATTATTTTCATGCAGTGGTAGGAAAAAATAATGCTTCGCTGGTAGGGTTAATTATTTGTACGAGGTCCTTGGTACAAACGTACTTGGTACAATCTACTACGTAATGTGGATATGCTACCAACTCCATTACAGTCTCACTCAAACAGCTTAGATTAGACTCAGTATCAAATCATTGTTGTATGAAGCAACTAAGTTGATGGCCGGCAAATTTTAGGGTCTTGGGAATGCCTCTTGATGTGATGCAGGGGCTGTGTGTCTCACACTGTCGAAGGTTTAGTAGCCACTTCGGCTGGTTGCAGAAGTCAAACTATAAGCATCACAGTAGGCAACCCCTAGCACATCCTAAGCCTTTTGGGTATATCAGTGCTGGGCAAATGTAGGGCATCCATGGAGAAGGATGGTACCGGTATGTGCTTTGTTTCCTAGAGGAATACCATTTCCTGAATATTCTGTGCTGTCCATTGCCAAGTGATGCACTAGTAACAAAGTAGTACGAAATTTAAAATCTCTAAAATATAAAACAAACAAAAGAGCCTTGTCAGACAAAAAAGTAGCAAGTAGCATTACACTGAGTGTCCAAATCAGGTCCTGAAAATTCCCAAAAATATGGTTAAATGTTACCTATGAGTACCTTACTTATAAACATATACAAAAGGCCTGCAGGGTGAAAAGAACGTCAACAGTCCAAGTAAAGGATGGTGTTTCCGAGCTAACTATGCTGTTTGACAGACCAAAGATCATGCAAAAGCAAGAAGACAAAGCCCAGGGTTTCTATGGATTTCTAAAAGACATTGAAGAGGCCAGCTCATGCCAAAAAGCACTGGTCAAGAATGCATAAGAGTCCCTTAAAAAAGCCTTGCGGCAGGTATCTTAAACAAGAAAGAGAAGCCTGAATGAGAATAGCAGCTCTAGCAATGAGCCCAAAAAATAAAAGGAGAAAACCCCTGGAAATCTGAGGCCAGGATGTTTCAGCTCAGGAGGACCCAAGGTAAAACGTGGTCCGTCCTTCATTCTCATGAAAATGGTGGGCACCCAAACCTAAACTGATGTCCTGGGGAAAGATCTATAAGAATATCAAATGTCAATCTAAATGCTGTGAGACCTACCCCAAAGGAAAGGGGAATGTTCTTCTGTGGCTGGGGAAGGGCTCTGATAGGTGAAACTTACTGAGGTTCTTGAGACCACCCAACGATTGGGGAGGTGGGATATGTTGTAGCCCTAGATGACCGTGTCTCTAGTTATGTGAGGGATCTTCATTTCCTCACCAGGACACTTGAGAAAGTCATGCCTTAGACAAATTTTTCAGCAGCTCCTCGGAGACATGTAAGTCTATGTTGACCAAGCAGCAAATGAAGATGAAGAGGCTACCACGCTTTTCAAACTTAACTATTTTAACCTAAATAAACACAACAAATTTTTAATCTTAATACTTTTAAACTACCCTTTGATGATCTGCCCAATTTGCTCAAATCCTGCTAGTAACATAAAATACCCCCCGTCGCAGCAGACCTGCGTACTCAGCGAATTTCCAAATTAGTAATATTAATTTTGACCAGCTAAACTTGTAAACAAAATTTCATCACGTGCTCATAAATAGGGAAATAAATGTCTATTCTCCTTAAGATAAATATAGGGATAGAGTATGCAGGTATGCTGCCATGGGGGCACTAAAAGTAGGTTTTTAGCATAGAAAAAATTTATTTTGACCATATAAAGCCATATAGTAAATTTCATCAATATCTGTCCATAAATAAAAGAGTTTGCCTATTCTCCATATGATTAACATGGGAAAAGAGTATGCAGGTTTGCTGCCATGATAAGTACAAAAACCAAGATTTTTTACCTTAAATGGATGAATCTCAACCAAATGAAGCTAAATACCAAGTTTCATCCAAAAATATTGGTTAATAAGTGAAATATTAACACATCCTTATTCTCCATAAGATTAACATTGGAGCCCCAAAAGACAATGTACTGTCTTTAGACTCTGTAATATCTCGGTAACCAATGGAGATAGAGAAAAGCTTCAAAATACTAAATTGTGTGTTTTTTTGAGCTAAATCCAATGGTCAAAATAAAAATTTAAAATTTTTCAAATTTACATATGAAAAATGCAAAAAACCCATTTTTGGGGTACAAAACCCCCCAAAACTACCCCTTCCGGTAGGTCGATATGTCTGGTTTTCGAACTCATCCGAATAAACGTAGGATTACACATCTCTACCAAATTTGGTGTTGATCGGACCATTTTTACGAGAGTTATCGTGTCAAGGGACACATATATACATATATATATATATATATATATACATATATATATATATATATATACATATATATATATATATATACATATATATATATATATATATACATATATATATATATAAAAATTTTAATGACTATTATTTTTGGTCTCTAGGCACCTCAAAACGAAAAAGTAACATGGTCCCGGGCTTAATTCTTACCATGAGACCTACGGTAATAGCTTATTCCCTATGGGAAATTCGCTAAAACTAAATGACTGTCATATTTTGTCCATAAGTCAATAGATACTACAAAATTTAGCTATAGATTGTTGATATACAAGTGGAATTTTTTGAAATTCAACTTTTCCAGATGTTGACAGTTCCAAGCAAAGCAAACAAGAATTTTCCATATCACGTGCGGACAACGCAGATCGGAGTGATGGAAGTTACTGACGGGACTCTGGGCAACAACACGCTGGACCACTTCGGGCATCACCCGTACGCCCCCGGGGGGCCCCCACTGAGCCGACCGGAGACTCGCAACTGCGGCTACTGGGACCAATCACTCAGCGAGGTGAGATGGGAAGAAAAGTAACAAGTGTTTATCAATTTACTATATTCAGGAATATTTAAGTCTATAAAGTATTATACAGTGGAAGCCCTCTAGTTCGGCCTCAAATAATTCAGACTGAATTATGAGTGGAAGCAGATAATTCAGTTGCAATCCTCCACAAATCAAACATTGAGCCACAGATTTTTCCATGGCTGAAAGAGACATGATGAAAGTTGAAAGGCCACTATTGCCGATCATTCAGTTTCAGACGTTCCCTTATCATAGGCAAACACTTGTACTAAACTGGGTTTCACCAAGCACATGCGACTTGCGAATTCTTATTTTTTGTGGTTTTTCGTGGCTGATAAGACATTGTAACATGGCATCAATCAGCTCCAAGCTCTATAGGGCTGATATTCACTCTCTGCATTTAGGATTGTACAGGGTGTCCCTGTCTCTACCGACCTCTTATGCTATTATTCCTTTCCTAAAGACTAGCCAAAATATCGTATTAAAATTTCCAAAACTCCATAGTTAACGATACAGCTGCCATTTTATATATTTTTATGAATAATTTTTGACATAAAACGGCTTGTATTAAGTTGAAATTTTTTATACAGCTTTTTGAGGTAACAGTCTATTTAAAGAAAAATAGTACTTCTTTTATAATTCTTTTTTTCAAAATAGGAAAAAAAACAATTGTTTAACATCTTTAACCTTAAATTTCATAAAAACTACATAAGGTAGCAAAACTTATGTTATCATGTGCTTTTTGTAAAATTTAATTAAAATCCAACGATATAAACATTATTGGACCGTACTGTTTCTTCTCCAGGAGCAGTTTGGGTATGAGACCCATGTTGAACTGGTGCCCTGCCTATGCTTTTCTTAAGGTAACCCACTCAGATGCCTTACTATTTAAATCGCTATATCTCTCTTATTTATGAACTGATTTCCTTAGTTGTTATATCGTTGGATTTGAAATTTTTTTTACATAATAACAAAATTTTTTTAACCTAATGTTTACCTTATTCCATGCAATTTAAGGTTAATGATATTGATAAAGTCACTGGCAGAACGGGGATTTTAACATCGCTGCCACCGACACACTCAAAATCCAAAATCCGACAAATCCAGAGAACAATTTCATATCTATAATCCGATCTTTGAAAAAGTAAGAAAATTGGGAAATAAATCTGAATGCCATAAAATTTAAAAAGCCAACTAGTTTTGATTTAAATTAATCATATTTTTTATGATACTTATTTAATTTGTTTTTTTTTTACTATACAAATATTGAAGTTCTTAGATTGTGTAATTTTGTATTCAATTTTAGCTTGAAAATTGCCTTAAGAACTGAGGCGTGTTGCTGGAATAAAAACATTGAAATAAATGTTTTCACTAAGAAAGGGTTCTCAGTTTTATAAATATCAAATAATCTGCTTACCATATCTGTATTTACTATCCATAATTTAATAACAAATTTTTTATTTAAGATCATTAAAATGTTTGCATTTCCGATCTAAGTGATTTACAAGTAACACTGTTATAGAGCCAGACAGAGGCTGTGTTCAAGTTCTCCAGGCCTGCCACTACCAACACAAGTGACTGTCTCATCGTCAGGCCAGAGGAAATACTCCCGGTACCAGACTTCACCGCACCCAGTCATCGCAACAACATCTACCTTCCCAGCTAGTCAAACACAATGTGCATACCTTTGTAAATAAAATATGTATTTTTGTATAAATATATGCAATATTTTTAAAGTTATAATATCCCATGTGTTAACCCTTTAATGCACCACATAACTCACCAGTTATACATTTTTTCTTAATCGATTCAGCACATTCTGTTGGAAATTTTCAGAATTTTTTCTTGTAACTCAAATATTAGACCTAATCTTACTTTAACCAAATCAGTTGGTTTCAAACACATTCTGGTTCTTGAAAAAAGTGATATACAGTACTCGATATTTTAACCGAGCTATCTCGATTTTTGTTAGTCGTTTTGGTTAAGTATAAAATAGCATTGTATTATTTATGTGATTAAATTTCATATTTACACTCAGGGAAGCATTAATATTTAATACTTATATACATACATTAATACATATACTAATATTTAATACATTTTAAATTTCTATTTAATTATGCTGATTGGTTGAATAAAAACAGATGGCCTAAATAATTTTTCAAAAGTTTTTTGCTCTATTGATTTTTGGGAAACAGATAGGCTCATTTTGACATTTAAGATGTAGAATGAGCGATTCCGGGACAATAAGGAGAAGTAATTCTATAGGCCGTTAGTATCAGTACTTTATTTTCCTCTGGTTTTATAAGGGCCAAACATTTTTTTTATAGGGATGTCCCAACGAGGTTTAAATAGATATATAGTGATAGACACACATTAATTTGTCGTCCTCTGATCATTTGCGCTATTTTACCTATGATTTCCTCCGTAGGCCTATCCTTGGTAACCACCCACACTTTTCCTTAGTTTCCTTCATAGATTCCATTTTAGGTATTCTGATTGGTTGCAAAAAACTTTATAAATCACAGAATATACTTTAACCCGGGACAACTCGCGCTATCGAAAGTCCCGCGGTCACTCGCGCCGTTAGAACTATACTAACATGGAGAGTCACGCGAACGCTCGCGCAGTTAGGCGGGCGCTAACAACGGTGGAGGTGCGAGCCTTTTCCCCTCTAAAACTACCCTCCCCACCACACTACCCACCCCAAACTGCTGTAGCGGGTGCATAGAATACTGAGGAAAGCATTCTTAAAAGCTCAGTCGCAAGAAATCATTATTAAAAAAATTTTCTTCAGAGGAACTAAAAATGTTAGAATCAATCTAATAGCGCGAGTGATCCCGGGTTAAAAACATCTGTTTGTTTTCAAAATTACTTGTATTTTATGGTACGTGATCAGGCTTTTGAGATTGGTTACCATAGAATCTTCGAAGTGTGGGTAAAATGTCTAATAGCAGATGAACAAGAGTAAACCAAAGCCTGGTTACCAAAGAAATGTTGGGAATCATTGGTAAAACGGCACCAATCAACAACCGACAAAATTCCCAATCATATTAGCACTCATCTGTATATCTATTTCACCCTAGTCTTCGAGTCAATATACTGCTGAAGTGAATCGGTATCGGTGAAGTGTGAAGTGATTCTGATTTAAAAATGTTGGAATACCATTTCTCTTCATTCCCCCCCCCCCCCCCCCCAAATCTGAAAAATCCCCGCTAAATCACAAAAATCCCCCCCCCCAAATTTTGGCCCAATTGACACCAAAATGGACATTACCTGTTCAGTAGCTTTCTCTCGAGACACATAAATGCACTATTTTATTGTATAAGATTCTGAACTGCCGTATTAAAGAAACACACCAATTGAAAGGAGACCATTTACTGAGCATTGTATAAAAATTACAAGTTTCACGGTTTTATAGTTGTGCCATGTCACCGATGATCGCGGAGATGATGTCTTGGGAGAACGCATCTCCGCCATAGAACTATAAACAACACCGTGCGTCTTTTCGCCGCTCAGCTAGGACTCCGCCTGTATTGATATATAAGTAAGAAACACTCCTACTTTCACTCAGCCAAACACGCACCTAACGCAGTCCGAATTTCGCCGCCCAGCTAGGACGCCGCCAACAAAATTAACCTAATCGCCGCAGCCGCAGCGCGCTGTAAACTTGTCTGAATACGTGTAACAGACCTGATGTCGAGGCCGAGGGTGGAGATGCGTTCGCCGCGATCAACGGTAAAATGACTGACTTTATAAGGAAGCATGACTCAAAATCCGTATAACTTAGAAACGTGAAATTTTTACACAATGCTCATTAAGTAGTCTCTTTATTTATAGAGATTTTTTTCTTTGGCATTAAGAAGTGTCAAGAGGATTTTAATAAAACAATGACTCCCAGAAGACTACCAGATAAAGAGGGAACTTCATCTGCAGCTGCTCCAGTGATCGTCCTCGGCGACCAGAGCTACTCTGAAGCAGTGTCATGTGGGGTGTCAAGTGAATGTGTCAGCTCTAATGTGTCTCTCAGTGTCCAAAGTGAAACAAGGGATTCTAGAAGTCCATTAGATAGTTTTGATGTCTCCACAGTTGTTCCTTCATTGACTGCTAAATCCCATAAACCAAATGGCAGCCCAACAAAAACACAGCCTACTTTAAACTCCATTGCTCTTCAACTAATGCCATCCCGGTAATTGTAACTCAATCTGACCCTCAACCTACATTAATTCCTAATCTCATTAATTCCCATAGAAATAAGTTAACTACTTATAGTAGGAATAATAAGTCAGTACCTACGTTATCTATTATGCATCAAAATGTACAACACCTTCCATCCCGCTTTGATTTGTTAAATATTTTACTTAATGACAAGAAGCCAGACATAATAGCTCTTACTGAACATAAGATGACAAATGAAGAATTGTTGAGATTAAATTTCAATAATTATAAAATTATGTCTCACTATGCACGAAGTTTACGTAGAGGTGGAGGTGTTTTAATCCTTGCAAAAAATTATATTAAATGTAAAAAAAAAAAAAAAAATAGAAATACCTGCAATTTAATCAATTTTAACAGAAATGGAATTTGAGTGCTGTTTATGTAAAGTTACTACACACAATTGGTCTTTTGTATTAATATGTGTATATCGATCTCCTAAGCACTCAAACTTAGCAAACTTTTTGGCAACGTTGGAAATACTAATTAATGGAAATAGTTTATGAAAAGTTTAAGAATATAATAATTGCAGGTGACTAACGTAAATGTTTTGAAAAGAGACAATGTGTATGATAAATTTGTCAATATATTAACAATTTTTAATATGAGATATTTGGTGGGTTTCCCAACAAGGGTTACAAATATTTTTTAAAAGGGCAAAAGATAGTGGTAAAGACATTGAATTGTTACTTTTAGACTATAGAAATACACCTCTTAATTCAGTAAATCTGCACAATTGTTTTTAAATAGAGTCCATAAGTCCAAAATGCCTGTAAAGACAAGTGCTTTGAATCCAAAAATAGTTAAATGTAATAGGGTTAAGCTTGATGAAAAGTCCAAGTTCTATTATGATAAAACTTCTAAATCCCTTAGTAGTTTTGAAAAAGGTGATAGAGTACTGATCCAAAAAGGTAAAGAATGAATAAGCGGTAAACTAGTTGAAAAATTGAAATTTTCCCCTATAACTTATTTTTTTTAAGATTATGGTCAGGTATATAGGAGAAACAGAATTATGCTAAGGAAATGTTACTCTGAGGCTAAGTCTGTTACACCAGACTGTTTCTGATCTAGCTGTTCAAAATTATGCGCAGTTGGAAAATGTTGATAGGCCTAATGGTAATGAAATGTAAAATGTTTCTATAAATGATGATAGGCTGTTAATGTGAGTTTGTTTGATAATGTTCAATGAGTTTGTTAATGTTCAAATGTCTAATGAAGTACTTAATAGGCCCATGCAAAATTTAACTAATAGATCTGTACGAGTGATCAGAAAGCATTTCTCATTTGAATGACTTTGTGTAAAAAGATTTTGTTTCTTTTTATATAGGCCTCTTTAAAAATTTAATGTTTGTTTAAAATCTTTTTATTTAAAAATAAGGAGGATTTTACATATTACGTAGGTACTTGAAGGGTATGCTGTGTCATTTCCTTGCAATTAAGATTTTCTTCTGAGTCTGACAACATCATGTTAACTTGAAACTTGATACCATTACGTTAAAAACCTGAAAAAATAAGACATGAGTCACATAACTATTTAAACTATGAATACCTTGATAGCGTACTAATGTTTATAACACTGTAAGGTCAAGTTATGTTAAGAGCAAATTTCGAAAAACGTGACTCGGGTTTCAGTTTTTTTCTTGACCATAACCATATGATTCGATACTTGGTCCTGTTGAAATTTCTTTTCTTAATCATATCCTTCAATATATGGAACTTTGTTCTTAAAATTTAAATCCATATTGCAATTTCGTCTGGTGCATGGAAAATATTTTAATTTAAAATTGACATAAAAGCACAACACATGTTGACGATAGGAATGGAGAAAAAATTCTTATTGACAATACAACACAGGGGACAATACAAATTGAACATTGTCACCAGCGGGACATGTCCACGAAAAATGGCTGATCTCTAACTGCCCTCATACACAAACTCATTTGACGGCTGTAATCGCAAGATGGATAAATTTTAAGAAAAACAGTTCCATGTATTGAAGATTAAGGCCCAGTAATGGACTGAAACCCGGGTCAACCAAAACAGCGTTAGAGTGGGGCAGCAATAGAAACAAGGCATGTTAATTAAAGCGGGCCGAAACATAAGGCAGGTGAACATACAAATGTTGTTACATGCAAAATAAATTTTGCGATCTTAAAAATTACAAAAAGAATTATTTCGGTAAAAAATTTGAATAAGTGTTTGCCTAGGCTTCTTTAACAATTTGCAACCGAAATCTTGAAACAAAATAACTGTTAAAAAGTAGGCTAGGCCTATACATATTTTGTGTACATACAAAAATATTTGCATTCAGAATTTGAATCTGGACTGATGAGGGTCTGTACTATCCTAATCTGGGAGGAAATCCAATTAAATACCCCTAGAAACATCCTATCCAGCGTCCAAGGAATACTATAGACTGGCAATGTGGCTCGCGGATTGAAAAGCCGGGCTGCGCCAATGGTGGAGGGGAGACAGGCACGTGAGTGCGAGTGCGTCGCTCAATACCGCGCGTCGAGCGGCTATGAACTGTCACTGTCAGTGCAGCGACTACTCTTGCGCTCTGAGTAATTTTGGTTAACGATACCTTATTGTGTCGCATACGGGTGCAATAATAATTCAAGAAAGAATCCGGTTGGTGTAACTTTTTACAGGTACGCAGTTGATTAGCTGCAAATGTGTTAAATAGCTACTAACTAACCAATTTATTTTAGGTCTACGGTAAATTTGTTTTTTAGTTTGCTCAGTCCATAACTTACAACCACTGTTGAAACTGCATAATACTTTAAAATTTTATCAGTGTCTACTTAACGTGTACTACACACTCTATTTATGTTAACTATATAGGCCTACTATTATAAAAAACAAAATACTGTATTGCTTTACCTTGTTTGTTAAAAGACACTGTTTGCGCTTTTTCGAGGATTTTATACTGTGGTAAGAAGCGTTACCCATCACTATTACTAAGGGTTTCGTCAAATAATTAGGAATTGAGAAATCCCTAAACTATTTATAAAATTTGTTATGATGGAAAGCCATGAGCTTAGCTGCAAAGTGGCACGCCGGTTCCAAATAACTGGATGATAAGATTTTGCCTCTTTTATTGGGCGTGTACGTGGACGACCCCGTTTATTACGATTTCCTTCCATGATAAACCATAAAACACTATACACTGACACTAAATTACTGAATACTAACTGTAGACACAATTTAGACATATACAGCATCTGGACATTTGTTTACACAACCAGTACGTATACAAACAACAATAGGCCTACAGGAAGCTTATCTAAAACACGTGCGGGAGACAGTGTCAGAATTGTCCACTTGTCCACTTGCATGGCAACGTAATTTGATCATTTGTTGTTATGATAAGTGTGGTTATTTTTTAAGAGAAGGGGACAAAATTAAACCTTTACTGTCAGTTTAAGTTTTTTTTTTAGTTCAGAACTTTTTTATGTCATTCATTTGATGAATATTAACTATTTTTTGTGGAAATAATTTGTATGTAAAAATATTGATAGGCAGGTGTTAACAGCCATTTTATACAGAGAATAAGAGAGGCTACTTTTTCTGTGTTTTAAAAACAAACCTATTTTATTTCTAATCAGTGGTGTAGTGGCACATTTTACAGTGTGGGAACGCTTGATGTATTTGTCAAATTCCCTGCAAAGAAAGATATGACTTACAGGATTTTCAAAAACCAGTGTGGGAACGCCGTTCCCAAGCGTACCCGCCCCACTACACCACTGTTTCTAACAAATATATTAGTAAAATTTGCTATATAAAAACTCAATTAAAAACTTAAATAAAAAATATGCCGTATATTTTATTGCATTTTTTGTTATAGGTAGTGTCTTTATTAAGTTTTTATAGGCTAAATTTTGTTTTAAATAAATATGTATTTTTAAAAATCATACATATTTAAATTTTCTTAGTAAATTTTGTTGTTTTCAAGGAATTAAATGTTTTTCTTGTTGATTACCGGTAATGCCTTTCCTTTGCCATTATTCAATAATCAGGTTTTGCAGTAGACAGTAATTATTTCGGATACAACCACCTTAAAAAAATAATAATTCACAAAATAATAAACTGTCAAAGTTTTATACGTGCGACAAGCGCTCCAAGCGTCGGTAAGGGCCGCGGCAGCCGGCCTGTCGACGATTAAACTATTAACTTTGAATTAGAATAAAACCAAAACTAACCGTTCTACAACAAAATTGTAAATTACAAAATTGCGGTTTAAGTCTTTTCCTCGACAACTTTCTCGCTGACAAAATTCACCTGACCAATAAATAAAAAACTTCCTTGCATACTAACTTTTTGATGTCATGAATTTCAACCAAAAGTGCTTTGCTATAATTTTGTATTTTTTTCTTTGTGTTATTATTTTAATTTTAAAATAAAAATATTACCATAGGCACCGTTATATAGTAGTGTTCATCATACTAAAATATCAAAATTTTATCTTGACTATAACTATAATTTTTTACAGTGTTAATGAAACGCGGTGAATTAAAATTTGTGGCTGTCACGAGCAGTAGACCCGCCAGTTGCACCTATGTGGAACTACAGAAAGTGGCTTCAACACCTATCAATGTTAAAGGATAGGGATTGCCATTCTATAGTATTCCTTGGTCGCAGATCCTATCTTATAAGTCAAGAGTCTACCCCATATACAACACGGTATTATGACCAGAAAGAATACCTAAACACCCATTTTATTAAAACATAACTAAAACCAAACCTCCTTTGGAAATTACTCAATTCTCACTAATAATAATTGCCACTATTCTACACCTTTAGTTCTCTTTCAATGAAATAACTTATGAGAAGAGGATGTAAGAACAAGTGATGCGATCCCAGGACAATCTTAAAACTGGTTTATACTAGTTGGGTACATCAAACGAAGTTATCATAACATGTGGTAAATCTTGGCTGTCCACGATGACTATGACCCTACGCTTATGACCCATTCATGCTCTCGACAGCAGGGGAGTTGTTGCATTGGGCATGATAAACCCTAGCTAAGGAACATGAATGGATAGTCGGTTGATTGGCCATTTAGAGGAGCCTGAAAATCGATTGTCACATCAGCAAAGAAGTTGGCCCTCTGGGTGGTAAATTGGCTGTCTGCTGTACATTTCTCACCCTCTCTCTTCCTTTAATATACCATCCTTCCGGAGGCACATAATTCCCACAGTCAAAACCAAAAATATGAAGTGGACCCTAATGAATACAAAAATCGGACCTGGAGGATTTCTCCATGTATTCTAGCAGAGTTAAGTTATAAAACATAATTAATTTAAAAAGGAAGAATTTCGTAAAACCTGAAACTTTGTAAAGCATCAAGTCTATTTAAAATATAAAATGAAGTGTATATTGTATGGCTTTTAGTGGAGGGAGATCAGCAATTAACTGATAGTTCTCGCCTGAAAGGCTTGCACTTTATTTTCTATGCAGGTGGACCAATGGCTTAACGGAACTTCAGAACCATAGGAGCGGCCAAACGATCTTTTGTCCTTGAGCGAAGAGTTGAACCCGGCCGGACCTGCTGGGTGATAACCCAGGGCTCTACACACCAAGCTACGGGCACTGCCTAAACGCAATCATGAAATTCACAACTTCTGAAAAGAATTACAATATTCCGATCAAATTTTAATTTTCTTATTCTTCTGACTAGACTAGTGGGCCTAGGCCTATAGTATTTCTATAGTACTTCAAACAATAAGGACTCCTTTTGAATAAAATGAGAAATATGGTTATAAAATAGCTGTTACTATAGTACGGTACTTACTGATGAGCTGGAAATCCAAAGATGAATACTTTTGTTCATTGACGAATATGTAGACGAATACTGAGATTACTTTCATCCAAATCCCTTTCCGACAAAACAAAAATTAGGTAGGCCTATATATGGTACTTAATAATAAAAGGCCTTTTACTTGATAACAGTATCAACAGCCAGGGAGTAAGAGTAAAGTTCATAAGGAAAAGTCTCTTAAAAACTGAAAACTCTGCTCACTCAAAACTTAAAATTAACTTAATTTTAGTGAAGCACAGGACAGGAGGGGCAGAACGATACATAGTCCTGTAGCAGAGGCAATGCAATACACTACTCCCACTGTCCTTAAATTATAACACACTGTCCTTTAGGCACACACTGAATCAAACTTAGAATACTGTAGGCCTACAATAATTACAAAGTGTCTCTACAAAGTACGGTATGGCCCGAGTTGGGGGAGGCTCTCAAGCTTAAAAAAAATTATCATTAGAGCAAATAAAAGTCTTGGCCTAGAAATATTTTTACAGCAAATCAAAGAACTCAGTCCCTGACACCACCCCGCACTCCACCTATACTATGTTATACCTATGGACTTTTTAGTGGTATAAAAGAGCTCTCTGCCTCCATTCATAGGCCTTAAAATTACCTACTTTCTGTGTGCCAATATAATTAAAACTCTGGTGGCAATAATTACACAAGAGGTTGTAGTCATGTGGAAGACGGTCAGTCCCAGTAACAATCCATCTGGCTGGTACATGTGAACAGGTTTGGCAGTAGTGAACTAAACTTCTGGAAGTTTTAGTTATATTTGGATAATCTGAAGAATGTAAGGAGTCTTTGGGGGTTAAAAGTCTAGCATCGCTGATGATTATAAGATGCTCACACCCCCCCTGATGCTTGTATACATAGGGATATCCAAATCTCACTTCTAGATCTTCTATTTTCATGTCATCCATTGGGACAGTTGGGCCTAGCTGAATACCACGGCCTTCACCCCATTTCCTAATTCCTTCTGAATAGTCCTCTGCTCCTTCTTGTGTGTCCACATAGAAAGTGTTGTCAATGTAGAACATTCCTGACTTGTATTTAGTCTTAGCAATATTTTTGGAGCGTGAATATGGCCAGTCACTGACATCTCCTTCAGTGTCTTGAAAATCACCTTCACAAAATATCTTGCTTCTGAGGTCCCCCAATGACTGATAGTTCAAAATCTGGATCTCTTGAACACATTTACCTGGCCGAGTGCCCTTTTCTCCAAGTATATGTTTGAAAGGTTTATGAATGCGAAAAAACACAATAAAATTTTTCATTGGAATCAAATCTTTTTTTCCAAGTCTCCTAGTGGTATCGATGAGTATTTGTCCTCTAATGGTTGGATTTCGTCTTCTAATCGTCAGATTTCGTCTTCTATTCATGTGACTTCTCTCTCTCATCTTTATATTGTCTAACATTTCTTTATAACGTTCCATGGAAGCGATCAGTTCACTTTCCCGATCACTAGAACACTGTGATGGTTCATCACAACCAACTAAATCCTCTTGGACTCTTTGTTTCATTGATTTTCTTTGCCTTGAACTACGCCGAATTGAAGATTTTGTTACGTCTTCATGTATCACTGTTGGCTCTTCATGGACGGTAGGCATATTTAGCTGGAGATAACTGTCTGAAACAGTGGCTGGAACTTCATCACTCGTCTTAATTTTAGAGCTAGCTTTAGTAATCATCGATTCTAGTAATTCGGAGACAATCTCAAATGCCTCTATAACCTTTCCACTGGCTTGCGCCTGAACTTGATTTGCACATGTATGGATACTTTTATTAACCAAAGAGTCAGTGCTGCCAGACACTACAAGTCCCTCGTTCACTACTTCATTGCCTGTTATTTGCACTGAAGGCTTATTTGTGTTACATTGCATCTGATGTAGGCCTACGCCTACTTGCTTACAAACACAATTGTTCCATTCTGTGTTGGCACAGTAACAGATAACCATCTCTGCGTCCAACTCATTGCCCATCTCATCAATTAATTTGTCATTTATTGTCTCATGACCCTCCGACATTTCTCTATGATATTCAGTAGGCTTACCAGTAACTTCAGATTCGGTATATTCGTAATCCATGGTTATCTCCTTAGATGATGTACTAAGCCTACTACATGACTTGGTCTGGGTTTCTTTTCTTATTTTAAAACAGTTTCTTTTACTTGTATGAGGCTTTGTCTTTTTAGTGTTAAATTTTTTGAGTCCTACGAAATCACATGTTGACGAACTTGATTTAGGCCTAAATGAAGTTGACGGAAGGGTTTGAAATGATGTCGATGAATGTGGTTTAAGTGAAGTCGACTGACCTGCTTTAACTGAAGCCGACAGACCATTATTGCCTGAAGTATTGGGCCTAAATATATCTTCATCATCTGAACTTGATAATGAATATATAATTTCTTCTGAGGATGATAGATGATTACTTTCTTCTGTAGTTTTTTTCTTTGTATGAGAATTCTTAAAATTTTTTGGATTGGCAAATTCCAAGGCACTATTCATATCTGCTTCCGAGACATTTTCTTCAGGTAAAATTGCTTTGACAATATCCATTAATGAGCATCTAGTACTCGGGAAAATGCTTTCCATTTTGTTAGTGTACTCTAAAAAGTGAGTCTTTAAATTCACTTTTTTTGAACACCATTTAGGCGCTAACTCGTGACTATTTTTTTGGATGTGTTTGGTATCTTTCAAATACACTGATTCCATACCCGCCATGGCCTAATTCTCTTGTAATAAGGGGATAAACAATTCTAAAACAAGTCTTAAGACTATTTTAAGATCACTTTCAAACTATGTGAACAGAAACTATTATAGGATTAAAACTGTGAGAAAGAACACCACTTTGAAATATAACAAAACAAAATCCCAACTTTAAAACTAAATAAGACTCACTTTTCTTCTCACGTCAAACGTGCGTGCGACTAAGGCTTCTTTACTGGAGCAATTCTTGTGGGGTTAACCCCTGAGGGAAAGGAGTGGGGGTAAGTGACAACCAAGGTCTGTAGAGGAAGAAGCATAACTTCTTTATAAGGTCAGCTGAATAGCTTTTTTGTGTTCCGGATATGAAGCGTCTAAACTAAAACGGACGTCAAGTTACTTTATAATATTTAAGATTACAAAGCTGATTGAAAAAGAGAATAAAGCAGTCTTGCCACGGGTACGATATTTATTGTATCGACCCCATTTTACTCTTTTTTAAATTTGGATTATTTGTTAATAACTAACCATTTGGTAGTGACAAAATTAACAATTATCAATCTAGGTAAATTTTAACCCATACATTCTTCCCTAGTTTGCTTTGAAATTTCAAATTTTAGTAATAGTTGAGACAAATAATCTCCAACACAAAGGAGAACGATTGTTGTTCCCTGCAGCGTTGGCAACACTTGCATTTAACAAAGATTAAAATGAACCGGCAAAACCTCTGTGGCGACATCCACGGATGTCGCAGAAAGTGACACCTTTGCCTTTGCTCTTATGGGATGTAGCTCACCTGGCTTTGGCCTTCAGTCATCTTGAGTTTGAGTGTCAACAGTGTTACCAAACTAACTGGCGTCTATTTTCCCCCGCTGCTATCATTTTGTGAGCAAACTCGGACGATGAGTGGAGGAAGCACCGACAGTGTTACCAACGTCACAAATACGCACGGCCGTGCGTGATCCACGTGATCCATAGATATAAACAGTTGCATCTAGATCGTTAACTGAGATGGCGGAATAGCGCTAAAAACGAGCCGTTTACCCCATAGATATATACTAATACAACTGGATCGGTAACTGAAATGGCGGAATAGCGGTAAAAACGAGCCGGCTTCCCCCATGGGCGCCGACTTTCAAAAATTATTGGGGGGGGGGCTCGAAGAAACTAGGAGAAATTTGATAATTCTCCTATTAAAATTTTCTTAATAATTTATAATACATCATTTTAATTCATATAAATTTTGTTTTAACTTATTTTATAACAGTGTTTTATGTATTAAAACGAACCCTTTTGCTAATAATAACCCTATAGTACGTCATTCCATCCAAAATCAAATTCTTTTTATTTGTAACTCTGTTCACCGAATGCCGTTTTAGTGATGTATATAGTCAATGGGTTTGCCTTCTAGATTAACCTCAAAAATTATGTTTTGAGTTGTAAGATCTAACTAAGGGTAGACAAAAAATTAAGTAATTAGATGATAAGACTCAAATTGGTGTCTGGTAGACTTACAGAATCAGTCCATCGGAACAATTTTATTTATAAAAGATATTGACTCAAAGTTTCATGGCAAAAATCCAGATAGCCCCTACCCTTTCACATGGCTGAATAAAATCATCAAACAAAAAAGGTTTTTGGTACAATTTATTTATTACTGTACTTCAATACTACAAAACATACTTACGCCCAGTCCATTAGAAAAACATTGGAAAAATTACATAAGAAAAACGAAAACGACGTTACTTATAAATATAATTTTCAAAACAATTAAAACCTCAACATGATAAATCAAATACAAATTCTGTCCCCTGTTGGTTTTTTTTAAGATCCGGGGAAAAATTACTTTTAAAACTTCCTAAGCCATAGAGATAAACTTTCAGAACATTTTGATCATTTTTAAAATTCGTTTAATTTTCTTTCTTTCTTGATTTGGTGTAGTATGTTATGACGTTTTCCTTACAGTATTAAAATAAAAAGTCTACTACTGAAATAATTTTTTGTATAAACAACTCTAGCTACATTTATTAAGTTAACGCAGTTACATTATTTCTGTCTTATTTAAAGGTACTGAACTTATAGATAATATAATTAATTATTAAAAAAGAAAACATTGACATAAAACATGGACGATGGAACCATTGATTTTGTACAGTATTTAGACTATAGTCAATAAGATAATTTAAAGTAAGCCTATATCTTGCAGTCTTCATTTTTAATACTCTTAAAACCAATTTACAGTATTAATCAGACTTTCTTAACCTTCTTCACTCAGCGGTCACGTTCACTAGCAATAATCGGTGGTAGGCCTAGCATGATCGGAATTCGGTCCACTGGTTGGTGTCATATCCATTTATTGTCTGTGGTAATTGTCAAGGAGTAAATTGCGTGCAAAAAGCCTTTAAAAAGGAATCGTATATCTATAAGTAAACCCCGATCACACCAATTAGTGCCCGTGAACGCGACCAATTTTTACATGAGGACAAAACCAGGTGGCCAAATACGATTGTCAAATCGTAGGCAGTAGGCTTATTTTTATAGATTTCTTGCATCAAACTAAAAATACCTTACCATGCGTTTTACAACTCCAAAAAACTAGTACTTTTACGTTACAGCATTTTACATGTCATTTACTGATTGTCTCATTTAGTCGCATCGATAAGCAAGTCCGAAGTGAAGCTCCGGAACAGCAGGCTCCGCTAAAGTTTCAAATTTCTGCCAACCAATGATAATCTGGACATAGAGAATTCCGTGAAAACAAAAACTGGAATAAGAATAAAGAATAAAGAAATTGAATAAGAAAAAACGCTCGGGCAGCTTACAAGCTTACTCGTTCTCGGACAATACAAAGGAAATACCGTAATATCCATGTGTTTGTTTTAATTATTGTACTTCATAGGGGGTTTTTATTTACGGGGGTTATACTATTTCATTTTCTATAATAAAATTTGTTAAAGCACAAAGTGGTATTATAATTTTTTTTAAATGCCAGTTTTATAAAATCCTTTACTTTTACACTAAATCACGGCAGCCAAACGTAAATTTTAACTTGACTTCTTTTGGTCTGGGGGGGCTCAAGCCCCTCGGGCCCCATGAAGTCGGCGCCAGTGGCTTCCCCCACCACTAGCCAGTATTGCCACCACTGCGCCGCCGCCGCACCGCGCTGAATAACAGCTGACATTCTTGTTTGTTTACATTCTTTTAAATTTTCAATTATGATTATGATGATGAAAGATGGTTCTTACTGTGCAGCTTTTGGTTTTATTAGTACACATTCATAAGGCTGAAATTTATCATTTCATAGGTAAGGAAGACTAAAAAATACAATATTACTGTAGTTTAATTAATTAATTAATTTATTTATTTATTTAAATTACAGTACATAATTAATTACTCACACAGGGTTGGCAACACTGACCACGAATACTGGCTAGTGGTGGGGGTAGCGGCTCGTTTTCGCAACATGGAGTTACCGATCCAGGTGTATTAGTATATATCTATGGTTTACCCCCACCACTACTTTGGGTTACCACCGCCGACACCACGCCATGTCTATTTTTTTTCATTCCAACGGCTTAGTCAATATTTTCACAACAAAAGAGTTTCACAAATGAATACATTTCTTAACAATTAATCAAACAATAACAATATGGCTGTGCATCAATAATCTTATAAGAATTCAAAGGTAATAGCAACACATAAATATTAATACAGTTATAACAAAAAACCATAAATAGTAATGATAAATAGAGATAACAATAATAACAGCAATGAGGTTACATTAAAATGGTTGACCATATAAGTTACGATGAAAACAATAATAATAATTTATAATTAAAAAAACGGTAAAGAAGCGACCGTTTAGTCGCAGGAATAAAGATTAGGCCATGCGCATGCGCCAATAATGAACGATTCTTCATTCCTTAGTTCTACTCCCACTCACGAGTACTGAACTGATAAAAACAAGTCAACTTAGTTAAAAGTTAGTGTTCGGTCCGTTCGTCCAGGCCGAGCTTAGCAGATTTAATGAATGATTAAATTTATCTGTCTATGTTCGAATCCATCCATACTCTCAGTTTCAGAGTTCGACTGTAGTCCTGTGTGTTACATTATGCTAAATTAATAAAATTAATTGATACTGTATTATGTCTAACTCGGGTTTAACTTGAGGTACTTTTCAAGCTCACTTATAGGTAGATCACATTGTGGATAATTTCCCAAAGATTTTATGGGAATAGTATTATGGTAATAAAGTGGTCACCCCAGAGGCGTAACTGATTTTTACGGGCACCCCTGCAAACTTATTTTCGGGCCCCCTCCGATAGGTCCAGTCACCGGTTATCACTGTTTCTCATCAGTAAATCAGTGTTAACCAATGGTTAAGGTGGTGGTAGTTCTTTTGATTACTTATCTTTCACAAAAAATATTTATTTAGACAAAGTTAAAGTATTAATAAATGCACATCCAGTAATTGTAACATTGCAGCCGTAATTGTGGCTACTATATTTTAAAATTTGTATAGCCTACTTTTATTCAGATTGCAACTAGGCCTACAGTCTATCCTTTTAAGGAAATTATCTGATTGCTTGTTTTATAATTTTACCCTCTCTTGGACATGTTATAAAAAATGAAAGTAATAAAACTCAATGTATCTTTTTGTGTTTCATTTATCATACAGTAAGGGGTTAACCGAGACTTTCTTGTTGGTTTTAATTCACTTTTGTAACAGTATCATGGTAATTAGGCTTTGCGGTTAACGTCAACTATACCTTTCACAGGTGACAGCTGTTCCAAAACCCATGCTTAAAAGTAGCATTATTTTATTTTTAATTTAACTTTCATATTACGTTGACTTGATGGTAACCCATATGACCAATGTTATAAAAATTACAATTGTTAAAAATATTTTTTCTGGGGTTTAGGATATTTCTAAACTTAAAATTGCGCTTGGACCGAAAAAACTCCCAAATGAAAAGTTTACAAAACCTACGTGCTACATTTAGAGGTCGATGGAAAGTACATCACCACAGACATTCCTCGTATTGTAGTATAGTAGGCCTATTGTTTAGCTAACACCAAGGATTCATAACTCTAAGCACAATGAATAACACGTGTTTTAAGAAGGAAAAAAACAAATCTAACTTTTCAAGTAATTAATGACACCATTGTTATCGGCATTTAAAGTGTTTTTCCTATAAAAAATAAAAATTCACAATCTTAAAATTATTTTATATAGTTTTATTCATTATAGTGAAAAAATTTGTATCGCTATTCCTCAAAAGTATTTGTTTTTTTCTTCATTGGAACTTCTTAGCTTTTCCGGAGTTTTGGGAAGTTTTATTCACGGTAGTGTACATATTCAATGCTATTACTTAGTTTACTTAATACCCTAAGATTTTCTTGGTACATTGTGCTTTATAGATAGTTTTTCATTAACTTCAATTCTGAAAAGGATTCGAAAAATAAATTGCCGCAACACAGCGCACCGAATTGCACCGCGCGGCAGTAGCGGCTGGCGGCAGACCAGCAGACTGCCGAACACCTAACAGTAAAAATATTTTGATATTTTTTTAAAAGTTATATTCCGGAAATTTTGAAAATATAATGGCACCATATCAAATTTAAAATTGCTATAACATGAGTAAAAAATTATTAAACATATTTCCCAATACACGGGCCCCGTCCGCGGGCCCCTTTAGCTGCGGGCCCCCCCGCACCGCGGGCTCTGCGGGCCCCTCTGTTACGCACCTGGGTCACCCTCTCACTCATCCTTATTTAAGGTATGAACTATTCATGTGATGAGCGGCGTCAATGTGTCGTATTAAGTCTCTAAATTTATCCAATATATTGCCGCTTTTCTTATTCATAAAAGATTGATTGAGAAACTAACACTGCTTTACAAAGATAATTATTTAGGCTACTTATTTATTCTAGGACACATAAGCTAACAGAAATTTATAATTGTTTAAATTTTTAACTAAACAGTAAAAATGTCAAAATCAAAAGTTATACAACTTGTTATGCAAGTTGTTAAAACTCTTTTAGTTCATATCTGTAAAAATCGCAATTCTATTTTCAATGACATTTTTCACTCACATAACACTAGATGTTCATCTAGAGTTAAAATCATAATATTGCAAATTTTCAAAACCTTCTCTTTAACTAATTAATAGAACCCTAACATTTCACATATTTTGTACCGAAATATATGCAATAACTATTAAGAAATTAATTTATTTGCTTCGCATTCGATAAGTATCTTTAAAAGGTATTATCATTTGTTGCTAAGTATGGACAAGAACGAGGCCGAGTTATTCATTGCGGCAGATTACAGGCGAGCCTGACTACGCGCGCAAGGTCCGTTCTGACATGACCGTTGTTCTGTAGGCCCTACGTTCTCCCGCCCTCCTCTCACTCACTCCCCTGCAACCCTACCGCCGTCACCGGACTTTAGGTGTTGTCGTGGTGTTGCCATCATCTGCATACTTTTTATGTTTCGCTCTTTTTTATGGTTTACATCTAAAGTTGTCTAACAATTACTACCCGGCATTCAAATTTTTTATCAGTCCAACCTCATTGTATTTTTTTAAAATTAATACCAAGTGTAACGTTTTTTTTAAGGACGCAACTCGAAGCCGATGCACAGGCATGTGTGTCCATTTCGGCTTATTCCAAAGACCCTTTGAAGATTGTAATTATAACTAACATTAATATTGTAGCCTACTTTATTTTTAGCACGTATTCTGAATTTATTTGTTGCAACCACATCAAGGAAATTATTTTGAATGCATGACTTTGCATATACAGTACTATTTGTTTTTCTGGTACAAATTTTTCTTTCATTATTTCCTTCTGTCTTTTATTTGTCCTATCTTCTACGGATTTATTTTGTGCCAAGTTTAAATTTCGTAGCTAAAATATACATGTAGACAAAGCAAAAAGAAAACGAACGCGAGCTAAATTATTTTAAAATTATGGTAAAATTTGATGATGTGGCAGGGTGGGATTTTCTACAAAGGGACTCCAAATTCAGATCTCGCATGGACCAGAAAACTTCCTTTGACCGGCCCTGATGGGTTTTACCTACTGTGGTTTGGGTTTTTCGACAACAGCTTGAAGCCAATAATGTATTCTGATTTATTTACAAAAATTTTTAAATTGAGTTTTGAATGAGTGGAAGGGTGTTCATTTATGTTCCAGGTGTTTGAAGAATGTTTATGTGCCATTATAAGATTCTGTGTCTTAACAAAAACAACAATCATATTGTTGTTCTCTCACATATATTACATATTAAGTAGGCCTAGAATTAAAATGCTGATGATTTTAAAGTGGCCTGAACAAGGGTAGTCGCCTTTGAGCATATATTATGGAGTCTTAAGAGTCTGCACTACCTGCGCCATCTTGGATTTTTAGTCCCATGAGAACAATGTTAAATTCAAAACATTACTGTTGTCTTTGAAACACTATATCTCGATAATCTTGCATCGGATTTGCATGAAACTTATGTGTAATATGTTCACCATAAGTGAATGAAGGAGTGCATGATGTGGATATATTTTCAATAGCCTACAAAAAATTGTTTTAAAGTGGTTTAAAATTGTGTTAAATATAGGTATTTATATTTTATTCGTTATTCGAGTGGATAATCTTTTTAATTAATTTTCTATCACGTCAAGCACTAGATACTATGGTAACATTTAAAATGACATCAATTTTGAAATTTTCCGACGAAAAACAAACTCACAGTAATGTTTCGAGTTTAACATTGCTCTTATGGGACAGACTAACAAGATGGCGCAGGTATTGCAGACTCTTAATTGGTTCTGATGGCTATTTTAAACATTTTATCCAAGTCTGCCCTACCTGAGGACTTCCAGAATGTTATTGCGTAAATAAACCCTGCAGTCAGACTTAAAAACGAACATGTTCAAAGGTTTATTGTTTAGAGACATAAAATCGTCTGACCCAGTGATGAGATAGTGATCAGTTACTCATGGTAGTTACATCGCAGCTCTGATCGTTAACGCCAGCTCACCCCTTATCAGCGATGACGCGGGTGGCGGCGGCGGCGGTGGCGGCGGCGGCGTTGCGGCAGAGCGGCGGAACATGAGGAGTGTGGTGGCGGGGGCCGCGGCGGCCGCCGTGCTAGGGCTGGTCACGGGCATGGTGTCGTGGCGGTGGCTCCAAATGCGACATCCCAAGGTTTCAGATGATCAACACGTTCTCGCGGTCAACGATTCTAATGGGATTGAAAGTTTGAGTGTTTCTGGAACTTTCAATGAAAGCTCAGAATTGAATATTTTGGATGTTACTGGAACTTTCAATGAAAGTTCAAAAGGGAATATTTCTAGGACCTTTTCGTCTGTAGATGAATCGAGTGATTTTTCTAGTGTTAATAGTTCAGCGTCTATTCCCCCCATAGGAGTTTCATGTGAGAATTCTACTGATTTAACATCGGGCTTCACAGATGGAATTATCGCACTAAACTCTTCATTGCTGCAGGAAACTAACAACACAGAGGTAGGTAAACGAGTGTTGATGTTTAACATTCATCTGATTTTCTAGTATTAAATTTTTTAGATGTCTCATTTAAGCTACATTGTTTAAACTGTTGTTCAAGGTAAAAGTTATTATCGATATATAGACAGTTGTTGTAGTAGGTATATTCACAGACAGCAAAGCCCCCATCATTTTGGGTACTAAATAAATTGAAACTTTAAAATAAATAACCTACATACTGTGCTCGTGCTGCCCTAAAATAAGTTTGTACTGGCCTCAGCACTGTTTGTATTAAAAGGTAGAGTTTAAAAGGTACAGTTTGAATTTCTTATGTTAGTTTGTGTACAAATTTTATATGGTAAAAAATAGTTAATAATCACAAAACAAAGCATTGGGCCACATGTCTGTGCAATGGCTACTCAACCCTTTCAAAAAAAAATTAATAATAATAATAAAAATAATAATAATAACAATACAAATGAAAATTTCTTAGAAATATGCCTCCTATAATATTAACTAGCTGATATACCCGTGCTTCGCAACGGTACTCAAATTGCAATGCCAGCCCGAGGAATTTTTTGTCCTTCAGGTGAGCTCGAGGTCTACTCTCACTCGCCATCAGGTTTAGCTTGTTCTCTACGCCCACTCGCCTCAAGCCTATAATATCCTCAAGTACTTTATTACTAATCTTCCCTCAAAATTTTAAATGAGAACTGCTGTTTATAAATTAATATTCCTAAATGTTATCATGTGTTCATTAATAACATGTTGTTGCGATTCCATACAAATAACATGGTAACTTTGAAGACGTGTGGGGCAGAGCCCTATATGGAAGTTGGGAGGATATCATAATTTTTTCTAGAGTATGTTGCATAGGTTCTCATCCTGTTGTTACTTATATTATAACCTTCCGAAAAAATTATGGAGCCTCAAAAGAGCATTTTTGCAGCTTATTTTGGCAGTGTGCTGTGATATTGACTTTATGCATTCGGATGTGTTTGCCATATTTTTGTGTCATTGGGGTTTGATCAGAGGACCATCACCCATATTAGATTGTGGTAATGGTAGGTATATATTGTGGACTACTCTTTGGTCTTGTTGAGAGGAATGGGGTGACCATAGGTTTTTATGTACTGCTTGCTTGTCTGGCCTCATCCCTAAGGAAAATGTGTAAATTTAACTTTGCGATTGGTTGTTAAAATCTCTGTAGGGTTTAGTAAGGTTAAACGTTATGCGTTTCATCTTGGCACCCGAGAGATTTGAAGACCCTTACACACGCGAAGACATATGCAGCCAGCGCTGCAGAGCACCTGCATCAATATATATATGTAACAAACCAAACTAAAATAAAATTGTTGATCTCTCAAATTCTATTGCAGACCAGCTTCACTTGTGCTGAGCAAACCAATCACAAGCTTTTGGAAAAGCACTAAGCGGGCACTCTATGACAATGTGCTCCATAGCTTGATACTCCTGCTCCGCATTCACATGGCTGGTCTTGTGTAAACTTTATAAACTTGAAATAATTCACAAACACAACAAAAAGTATCAACCACAAACAATACCAAACATAAAATAAAATAACAGTTTTGCAGTATCAATAATTAATTGTTAAAATATACACACAGCTATAAGTTGTAAACATTTTAGAAAAAAGGAAGCAGCAGTTCAGTTTTGGCAGCAGACTATCACTTCCTATACAAACATTCACATCAGCTAGTCTGCCTCTCAATTTCATAAGGGCTTTTGCAGCTGAGGAGAAACCTATTGAATATTGAGCTTAAAATAAGAGTATCATAACAGTGTCAAATGCTTTTGACAGATCACAAAAATTTAGAACCTACTTTAAAATTACATTCTTAAATCAAGACAATTCTGTAGAACTTCATGACTGCTTCACAAGTTGAGTGGTTACTTCTAAATCCATGCTAATTGTACTAGAGATGGCAATGCTTGACTTTGTCTTTGGTGTGTTTGAGGTCGAACAACTAACCTCAAACAAACCATGGGGTACATGAATAATTCATACATGATAAATTCTGTTCTGATGTTCATAGAGTAGGCGAGTTTACAATGTGCTTGATTCTATTTTAGTCTGAAGATGCACTTAAAGACCCTGTACTAGCCCTATCACCTACCTATATGACTTTAATTTAGTTACTCAACTAACTTATTATAAGTTTTTTTTTCAGGTCAGTTTTGGCTCTGATGACCAGTTTAGAAATACCTCTCTATCAACGAATTCAACTGACGATGTAAGTAAAACTATTTTATTTTGTATCAAGCAAGTGGATGTGGGTATTACTTGGATTGGGATAATTTCAAACATAATACCAAATTTTAGGGTTTTAAAGTTACTTTGGAAAAATGTATGTCTATCAATAGAGAGTCAATTACCTGAATGTCAATTACATAATCAATTACGTCCGTGAGCCAGCATTGAAATGTCTATACTTATTCATTTTATAATATAAAAAGCTATAGAGCTATAAATGAGCCTTTAAAAAAGAGCCAATAAAAATGCCAAATAAAGAAATCAGTACTAGTTTTTTGTTTTGATTTCATTTTAATTCCAAGCCAAGAGATTATTTGGAGGTATTTTTTTTTTTTTGTAAAAAAAGAACAGTCAACGAGTCTACAAATGAGTATGAAAAAAGCTCAGCCTATACTGCTAAGAATGTCTACAGTTCTTGGAAAATAACAATTATATATCGTAATTTAGGCAGCCAGATAGAATTAAAAAATAATAATAATAAAACAATTGCTATTTTGTGTCCATGTTTTACAAATGGATTGAAACAAAGTTGTACAACTTATGTTCAAAGTATAAGTGAATGATTAGAATGGTAAATGGTTATGGTAGAATGGTTAAGGTTGGAGAATGGTAAATGGTGGGAAGTATAAGTAATGTTAATGGTATTACCCTGTAAAAACCTTTTATTACATAATCTTTTGGAAATAAAGCACTTTTTAAAATATACAGAATAGTTTTTCCTGTAAGGTTAGAATATTTGTACATTATTAATACCCCAACATCAATTACCGGTATACAGTGGAAGCCCTTACCAACCTCGAATCAACCCGCCCGTTGGATTAACTGATAGTTTTCCAGCAATATACAAACTTCCGCCATGCAATCCAATGTTGCAGGAATGATCTATAAACAACTCATGTTTTATCAGGTTAATCAATCATCCTTTTCTGTTGCAAGTCAAATTCAGTCAGTTGCTCCCAATATTTTGTGCAGACAGTTTTTACTGTGCTTATTGTGTTTGCTAATTTTGTTATTTAACAGGTTTTTATACCATAATTGTCTCTTTACTTTATTAACTCATTGATTGTGCTAGGAACAGTCGATTGCTTTGCAACATTTTCAAAATTATTCACTTATTTTATTGATTTTAACACATATTTCTGGTATTTTTCGGTCCAACTTTTCTCGTTATCTGACCATAGTCCAGTCCAGTAGGGGTCGGTTTAGAGAGCTTCTACTGTATTAGTTTTATGAATTAATGGTTTTAAATGGTGAATAATTGTTTTGTTGGATTATCTGAACAATTTGATTATCCAAACCATCCCTGAACCCAATTACTTCGAATAATTGATTTCTCTATTGTATATTAATAACTTGGAAGTATTTTTTTCTATATTTCCAACTGACAGAGCAACACTTGCTGCTTAGGACATCGACTATGTCAAGATGGGACAAGACCTGCTGACAGAAGCAATGACAATTCTCGACACAGGCATCTGGGACTTTGAGAGGAGGACGGAGGACGGAGACGCGATCTTCAGCCGACAACTGGATAATGGCAACATGGTCTACAGGCTAACCGTGAGTGACCCATCATCAGGTGTGAAGAACGGGAATGACAAATTCTGATTAACACTATTCTTTTGCCATCAAGACAAATTAGGGTTATGACATGTTTAGGGTTATGAAGTTAAACGTTTGTAGTTTAACTTATGATGATTAAGTTGCATCAACTTTAGCCATTAAAAATTTTGTTTGTAGCTCCTTCAATTGTTTTAGAGTTTGGCTGAAATAACCATTTCATGTCCACCATGTCTTTGGTCTCCAAAGGTAGGAAGTACTATAGATGATGCCTCCAAGTTAATATTGTTAAATCATTTTGGATTTTTTTTTTTTTTTTGGTTTTTTGGAGACCTGGAAAGGTACTCCAACCTAGCAGCTTAGATACAACCTTTTTGCTAACCTGATCATTTTGGACTGTAAGTAACAAGTTCAATTTCTGGAGTGACGTTACAAGAAAAAATTTTTAAGAGACTGTAGGCAATGATTTTATACAATATTTCATACAAAAATAAAAAAAGGACTATTTCAGTAATAGAAGTTAAATCATTCACATTTCTTCCTTAAGGCTTTCAATCTTACAACATTCAACTATTTTAAAGTGATTAGTTTTTAAGCTATTTAAAATTTTTTTACTCAACTTATAAAACCATTAACATGCCTTTATATATATTTTATCATTTCTTATTTCCTATGTACAACATGATACACGCTGAAAAGCCCATTAACCACTACATGGATAATTTGTTGTCCACAAATTAAACACTATAATCCTTAGTTATAATAAAAGACACAAAAATCCCACCATTTGTGAAAAATGAATCTTGTGCCAGCCGCCCAACCCCTCCTCCCACATCAGTCTCCTTCCTCCTCCTACCCCTCTAATTATATTAGTGACTCTCACGTAATCTTAAAAATAATGAAAAAAAAACACCTGAGGATACTACAAATTTGAACCGACATCAATTATGTTTGATGAAATTAAGTATGAATTGAAATTTACAATGATAGTTTGGTTTAAATAGATCCCAACATAATCAACGAACAGACAGACACCTCATCTAAAAGTGATTATTTTCTCTTTTAATCTGGGATGTTTAAAGCAGATATTTCCACTTATTCAAATTTGAATAGATAAATTCAAATCATATGAAAAATACATTTATATATACTTATATAACTTATACCTGAGATATATAAGTATTTTTTCATCTAATTTGAATTTATTTATTCAAATTTGAATAAGTGGAAATTTGGAACGGTGGTATGGCAACATGGACCACATCCTGGCTCAGTATTTTCAGTCGTACTTTCACAGGATGGGCAAGACCATTTCACCTAACTGCATTTAATGCGCGACGACACAAAACACATTATTCCATTGTCCTCGCTGGGACCGGCTATGCCTGGAGGCCATGCGACATCATGGAGTGCTGTCGGTGGACTCTGACGGCTAGAACATGCCGGGGAGTGAGGACAACTGAGGTTGCTTGACGCATTTCGTCCAGAGAGTCCTCCAGTCCAAGAAGACTGATTTAGATAGAATTGCTGTCTAAATCTTTGGAAAATGAAAGGTTCAATTTGGAGTGAGCCCTAAAGGGCAAAAGCCAAAGGAGGCATAGTTCTGATGTAATGCGATAATCCCAGGCTAGTATACGAAAGTGGAAGAGGAGTTTTTTTAGTGGGTTGTCTAATGAATTTTTTGTTGAAGCCTAAGACTACAGGTTGGCCATTTGTGTGCATGAAAGCATTATTTCTCCTCTAAATCATGTATTGAGGTGAAGGTAAAAATGTTTGTTGTTTCAGGGAATCGTCGACATGCCCCCACAAGATCTGTTGGTTATAATCTGGGACGGACTGGCTGACTACCCCAAGTGGAACCCATCTCTTCTCGAGTGCAGAGTTTTAGAGGTTTGGAGTTATTTTTTAATGAACATTAAAATCTAGTTGTGAAACTAAAAATAGCTCTTATTAGTACATCGATTAATCATTGTGGTCCCCGAGTAGATGTGTTTACAAACGATACCATCGCAGATACAAAAATAAAAAATAAAAAAACACAGCAGAACTACTAAATTAAATTATATTTTCCAAATTATGTGGGGGAGTAACTGTCCCATAATTTGAAAGCATATTACAATACAACTTACCATTATTTTATTTTGTTTAACCATAACATATTTTATAAAATCACAATATAAAAAGGTTTTTAAGTAGAATTTTTTAGTACACAAATGACTCTGGTAGAGCAATCTAAAAGTTGTCATAGAAATAAAAAATGTATTTAATCCGTGCATATTATGTATTTCAAAGTACAATCTTTAAAGTAAAAAAAAAAAAAATAAAATAAAATAAAAAATTGTACAGGTTCAAAACCACATAAAATTTTACTTAATGACAAATTACTTTTGTTTGAATTTACTTTTCAATAAAATAAATTTTAATATCTGCATTTAACCCCTTCCACTCTCATTTTCTGGACTAACTTATTCCTATCCATTAACACTCCTTGAGTCTCAGTGATGTTTTGTAATACTGTTAAATTACTACTTGGGAATACTCCCCTTCTCACATAATGTGCTATAGCAGTTCAGTTCAAGTCATAGGGGTCCTAAGTCCTAACTTCCATTTTGTACACCCATTTTTATGTTTTACAAACTATTGGGTACACCACTGTCCCGCTTGCACCCGCCAAATGACACCTGTGTTTAAGAAGCTTCTTCAACTTTGGGCTAGTAGAGCAGTCGGCTATGAAACTCCATAATTATTCAGTTGAATAGTTACATTAGAGCTCCCATACCTTCAAATTTCGAAAATATGAAAATGTAACCCTCAATGACGTAACAAAGTAACTAAATTTTCTCTACCTTTGAGATTTTTTAAACTAATACAATTTATTTATAGTAAGACAATATATCAGGTATGAGAACCCTAGATGCAACCTTGATAAATATAAAAATTGCAAAATTGATAAATATAAAAATAAACTATCCGAAATAGGAAAATATAGAGGAATGTTTTCCATGCTTTTGCAGGGGTGAAGATGACTCTAAATGGCTAATGTTTTTTATATTTTATTCAGAAAATCAATGACCAAACGGACATATCGTACACGGTGTCAGCGCCAGGGGCCCGGGGCTACGTCGCCAGTCGGGACTTTGTCAGTCTGCGCCACTGGGACCTCAGGCATAACACCTACATCGCGGCCAGCAAATCCATCCCCTTCCCTGGTGCTCCGTCCAACCCAGACTACATCAGGTACCGGCCAAATATATCATAGCTGTTTGAATGTTATTTTAAACCCATTTTTGACCACAGACATTTGTTTACACAGTATGGAAATCCATGGAATTTTAGTTATAGCATGATTAAAATTAGCATGTTGGAGTATAAGAATGGTTATCTTGCACATTTCAAAGTCGTAGTGGTACGCACATAGTAAAAAGTAGCAAAATTGATATGGATGCAACTTTCAAAGAATCAACCGATCCCGTAAATTCCACTTAAACCTGCCTCTCTTTATTTTACGTGAGCCCTTCCACCAACGTTGCCAAAGATTGCCAGCCCTTTAAAAAGTTTCTACCACGTCAGGTTTGGTCATGAGCGGGATTCAAACGCCTTCATAGACATCCTGGCCAAGGTGCCTATGACTTATACCCATCCGAGCTAAAATATGACCGGCAGCCTAGACAGGTAAATTAGGGTTATGAACAGTGTGCACCCCTATCAAGGAAACCTGTAGGTATCGAAAACTCTTGAGTTTGCTAAGAGTGCAGCACCAAACCATTGAAATCTATTCCAGAACAATAATTTGGGTTTATGGGTTCAGTGTACCTTACCAACTTGGACATACCAAGTGTAACTTTGACGTAGAGAACTTTTCACTTATTTTATCTATAACCATTGCAATAAGCAGCAATAATGGTTTTATAAGTAACATCATAAAGATGTACCATATTGAACCAAAAACAAACCCATATGATAGGGCAGTCACATTATGATCCAGATTCTAGACCAAGGAGAGTTTGGCATTTGATGAAAGTAGTGTTATAAAAGACATTAAGCAATTCCCACATCAGTTGATTAATAAGACAATTCTCAAGCGGTCATACAAAAGAATAGACATCTTATCAAGGTGCTCGTCCAATTGAGTTTTGTGCTATCAAGGTCATTTTACTGATAATTTGTCTTATTGAGGTGACAGGTTTTTTTTTTAATTTTGTGAATAGCAAGTGTGATTCCAATAAAATCTCAGTAGCATGAGTTCATGGAAAAAAAATACCAACCATAAAATACACTTATAAAACATGTTTTATTGTTTAAAAAAAAGGATGTTAAATTTAATCAGAAACGGGGTAAGCTAACGTTTTTCAGACATGTTTTTGTGATCGTGATTCACTACTCCTACCATACTAATAAGTAAATTTAACTCAGAACATAAAACAGTAGCATAGAAGCTTTGTCAAACGCGTCGTAAATAAAAGCCATGAGTTAGTTTTTACAGCAAACATACAACTATGATTGACAAAAAATGTATTTCCAGAAGAATGTGTAGGGAAGGAGTTTCCTACAATTGAGCATAAAATTATTGTTCAGTTACAGATATCCGTCTAAACTGTAGGAAATACGAGGTGATTCATAAATGAAGGTTCCATAATGAGATACTTCACACTACTGACAATTGCTTCGTGTTATGAAGTTCATTTACTGAAAGAATTAAAATAAAATAAAGAAGTTCATACTTACTCCTTTTTCTATAATTAGGTTTTAACTTTTTCTATTGCAATATGTAAAATATATATTTTTTGTCATATTTTTAGTATAAAAAATGTAAAATAATAAGTTAATAATTTATATATTAGCCCACAAGTTATAAGCTTTTAGAATAGTTAAGGTTCAATGTTTTAATTAATATTAATGAAAATTGGTTGTCTAGTTTAACTATTAATCTCGTTTTTATTGTTCTTTTTTCCGTATATCAAAGTGTTTTTCTGTTGTTGTGGAAATGGACGAAAGAGATTTATTGCAGTACCATAGTGACAACCTCAGTAGACGGTTACTTGTGACCATTGCTAAATGTGTTATTTTATAAGAAACATTGTAAACACTGTACTTAACATGCAATAAAAACACTTTTTCATTCATTCATTCACTTACTGAAAGATTCGTGTTACTGAGAACGAATTTTCGCTATAGAGGTTTAGACATTTTAATATACGTGTTATAAAGGTTGATTTGGGGTAATTTTGAGTGGTTGAATACATGCTATCAAGGTATTTATATGACAAGAACTAATCATAGAAATATAAATATTATTAACATTGAGTGTTATAGGCAATTCACCGGGACTAGAAAATATTAATAGTTATCGAGGTAGTTGTGGTAGCGAGGCTCTACTGTATTTAGAACTTTCGCCCCTCTCGTGGCTTAAAGGCCTTCATAGTACAATCACTGTAGAAACTAATGTAACACTTCAATTAATGAGACACTGCAATTATTCATGTGTAATTCTGGTACACCTGGTAATTCAGGTAATCCTGGTTACAATATTACAAAGAAATTAAAACTATCGCATTCGATTTTGTTTTCTTGCAATCTTCAATAAGATCTGTAATGCGATTCACCCCTTCTAAGTTGACTTGAATCTTTTAAAACTATCAGACATTGGACAGTAACTCACTTGCAATTAATTATGAATGAAATCTCAAACAATCTCACAGCAAACTTTAAAGCTCTTCTAAGCCAGAAATTCCCAACCATAAACTCATCACTGGCTGGTGGTGTCAAAGGAATACTACTTCCTTTTGATAGTCATGGCTTAGCAGTTTGGTGTGCACTAGGCGTAGGTGTGGCAGGGTGCGAATGTAATTGTAAAATATACCCCTATCAAGCAGGCATTCATACTCAGTGAATTTCCAAATAATTTGAGATTTTGTATTTTTCCCACATACACCTTGGAATGAGTAATTTGAGTATATGAGGTTTACTGCCATGGGATGTTGTTAGTAAATGTTAGTTGTTAGGTACAGGTAATGGTTAGGTAAGGTAATATCAAATTTTATCAATATTCAGCAATTTTTAATTTTCCCCATAAATCCCATGGGAGTGAGTATGTAGGTTTGCCGCCAGATGGGTGTTAGAACAAATATCAGTTAAACCCTACCTAGTGAATGAACATACCAAATTTTACCAAGTTATATGTCAATAAATAAGCGAGATACAGGGTTTTGTTCATTTCCCTTAAGAATAATATGGGAAACTTTATGTTTAGATTTTCTCTGTTATCTGTTAAGCCAAGTAAAAAATTCATAATAGTATATCGTTTGTTTTATAAGCTCTTTTAAATGGTTTCAGTTAAAATTGTTTAATTATGAAAATTTACGTCAAAAAATGCCAAAAGCCCATTTTTGGCTACTTTGAAAATCCATAAAACCCTGTTCCCATAACCCAATCATGCTGGTTCGCAAACTCATGAAAATATACCTGATCTTAATCCTTCATACCAAATTAGGCCTACATCAAATTTGGAGGTCCCCTTCAAAAGTTTTCAGTAATACAGACACACATACATATATGACAATGAACGAATGGTGTTTTTGGCTTCTTGGACCTCAAAACGAAAAAATATCATGTTTTTTTAAGGGCTTAGGTCTTACCATGGCTACTACCGTAATAGCATATTCCCTATAGGGATATCTGCTAATACATCATATTATTATACCAAATTTACTTTTGTTCAGTAATCAGTTCATTTAAAGAGTTTGAAACAATTTATTAATGTTTATTTAGTTGGAGTTGACAGTAAAAGAGGACCATGTTTTGCCCTATTAATCACATATAAAGTAATATCGTCAATTTGAAAATCAGGTAAATGTCAATACTTGTGTTTAAAAAATAGCTATGTAAAAAAATGTATATACCGCCAATTTGACTGAAAATCAAGATAAAGAAAATTAAGAAAAAACACTATTCTGGTATGATCTTGATCAGCCTCTTGATACCAACTAAATTAAAAATATGTAACATAATCATCAATAGTTAATTAAATGCTCAACAATACTTGTTTGATATCAGGGGCATGAACGGGCCAGGATGTATGGAGTTGCGGCCCCTCAGCAGTGATCCTACCAAAACGGAGTTCCGATGGCTGCTCAACACCAAGCTCAATGGCTGGATACCGACCTATATTGCAGACAAGGCGTACAAAAAGTTTATGACCAAATATATGATCTTCCTCAGAGAATACTGCAAGAAGATAAAGCAGCGAGTCACCCCATCCACTACACCTAGAAACATCACTGAATAAATTATTTATACAATAACTGTTGTTCTTAACCTCCCTTTAATGAATAGCAATGTATGGCATTTATTTCCAATCACTCATTGCTAAACTTCAAACAAAAATCAAATGAATCTTCCTCGACTAACACTTTAGGAAACAAATAATTTTATTTGGAAAGAAAACAGGTCAGCAGGCCCGATTATCCACTAGGCTAACCTAGGCCATGACCTAGGGCGTCAGCCAGGGGGGGGTTCAAACAGCATAATTATGTTTTTAATAGGTAAGTTTGGCTGAAAATTATTTATCCGTGAGTAAAATTTAAAATATTTAACGCACAATGTTCTGTGTGTTCAAGTTGACGCGCCATGCCATGCTGTGTTCTGTGTGTTCATACTCTAATATGGTGGAGATTATTGAAAATGTATGGAAAAGTAAAAATAATTATGCGATAATCGATATTTTATGATGGAATATGATTTAAAATAAGGTTCTAAAACATTTTCATGCTTGGACAGTTCTGTTTAACGTAAAATGCTCAGGGATAATGAATGTGAAATATTTCCTATGTAATTCTTATGGGGAAAAACTTAATTTCAACCGCCATTATTTCCAAAACCGTTAGATTAAGAGTACAACTTAAATCGTATAGTTGTCTTAAAATTACGTATAAAATCAAAGAATGTCATAAAAAGTTGCAGAGGTGCCAATCCCCGTAAAATCTTTTGGAAGTACAGTACTATAATAAATATATCCCCCCAACATTACTGAATACATGTACATTTTCTATAAAATTTTTAGCGTACAAATTTTTTTAATCAGACTTTATCCAAGTTGTATCATTTTTTTTATATTTTAAACGATTAAAACCATACATTTTTACCAAGAGACCAGAAAATAATTTTTAATGAGGCCTACCCTCAAATAAATGTAGCTCTAAATTGGTCAAAAATTGCCCCCCAGGACTTGAGAGACATCAAATTATTTAAGTCTCAATTAAAATCTCATCTTTAAAGTACGTGCTATTACAGTATTCCCATCTAAGACGTACTCCCACTTGTTCCAGTTCTTGCTTGCCTTATTCCTTATATTGCCGTAATTTGAATCCTTGCCAAGGTTCATTCCTACCGCATAAGAATAATATAAGATGTGGACCGGTCTCATGCCCTAGAGAAGAGGGTCTGCAAGCCTACTAGGAGGTAACAGGGAACAAACGATGTTGTGGAGTCGAGAGCAATATTGCAGTTGAAGTAGGCCACCACGGGCGCAACTACTGCAATTGTAGTAGTGTAAGAATTATTACTTACTGTAAACCGTCAACAGCTCAATCGTAAGTATCCAAATTAGGACATGTTTCGACGCTACTGCGTCATCATCAGCTGGTTAAAAAGGTGAAGATGTTGACCCGAAGGCTCCGTCATAATTATTAAAACACAACACAGTACATTGACACGGACACAAAAATAAATAACGACACATACACAGTAACACTCAGAGAACAGGCCTGTCTACGAAAACATGATCACACACGGGGCGGGCGGACAGACTGGTCAATTTCCTTGGCCCGGCAATGCATCATTCTTATCAGACTGGAGGGGTGGGGGGATGTCAAATGTACTCCTGTTGCTGGCGAGGGCGTTGAAAATGGAATGGGAGTTGAATTTAAGTTTCTCATTAATTATTACTTGTTGTTGGTCATTGTGTTTGAAATGCTTGTAAATCTCATACTCTTCTAATGTGTCCATTTTCTTTTCTTTATTACAAAGGTGCAAAATCTCTAAACTTTCCTCCAATCCACCAACAGTATGATTTTGATCGATTAAGTGTCGGCCAAAAGTAGATTTTTGTTTAACAGCTTTTGGGTCTGGTCGGTGCTCTTTAAATCGTGTGTTAAAGCCCCGACCAAAATTGCAGTAGCTCGCAGTGTTGTGTTGATGGTGCAAATGAGCTCAGCAGAAAGCAAATATGTATTCTTGAGCATTAAGTCTGGTTTTTTTTCCTTTTTTATGTAAATAACAAAGGACATAGAGTTTTTATTTATTTATGAACTTTACTTGACAGCTAAGTGAAAGCTTAGATTTGGCTAGCTAACTGTCAAAAGGCTTCAAAGCAGTACTTTGGTTGATTAGGTTATTATGTCATCAAGGTTTTTTAAAAAAATCTCAAACGCCCAACTATTCAACAAATATTTTAATCCATCATACAACTTGGTAAGGACACAGAAATCTTATTAATCTAATGTTAAAATAAAATATAAACATACATACATAGCTCAATAAAAATACATAACCATTAAAAATATTCATAAATAAAACAAGGAGATGGATGGTAGTGAAAGCAAACCATGTCTAGTCCTAGATTACACCTATTATATATAGTACATACATTTAGTGTATAAAGTTTAATAATTTTAGGCAAAATAATGTGCCTGTTCGAAATATAAATTGACTAGTAGCAGTTAAAATAGGAAGTATAAACAAAATTACATTAGAAACTGTTTCGCATAACCTAAGATGATAGGTTTTTGATGATTTATAATACTAATGAGCGGGAGCTTAGGTTTTGTAAACATACATTTGATACCAAGTTACATAAATAAAATCAACAATAGAAGAGTTGTTTGAGGCACAAAGTCAGTTTTAAACTACACATTTTTACCATTTCACGGCAGGAAATCGTATGGCAGGACATCAAGTGCCAGGTCACTCACCAAAACATAAAATTAGTATCTAGGTAACAAAAGTGACGATTGAAGATGGACTGTTAAAAAGATAGAACCAGGTTAACCACTTGTTGGTTTTTTATTCACTTTTGTTATAGTGTCATAAAAATAAAGCTATTAAATTTCTACCAACAACCAACTATACCTCTTCATAGTTTAACAGCTGTATTAAAAAAACTGCTTAACATTAATGTTCTTTTATTTTTGTATACCTTTCGTTGTTATTTTGTTACCAAAATAGCAACCCATAACACCAATGTTAAAAATTATGCTTTTTAAACTTAAATTTAGATCAAATACAATTTCCTGGGATTGAGTTTGTTTATAAACTTATTTTTGGACCAAAACACTTTTAAATGCAAAGTTTAAGCAAAATCTGCCCGCTAGATTTCGAGATTGTGGAACACAAATCCCTTCAGACAGTGCTCGTATTATAGTTTAGGATTTTTTCTATCTAGTTATTTCAATAAGGGACTTCCACTACACTATAATTTGAACTCATATTTCATAGATAAAATACTTTTTAGATTTTAATTTTTAAAGACTATAATTTTGTTCACATATTTGGCATTAGTATAAATTTATTTACCAACAGTGTATTTTGAGATTTAAAAAATTTATTATAACATATGGTATCCTTTTAAGTTCTGTTTATTTTAAGTCATACCTCAATCAGATAAAACTGTTTTCTTGATGGAATTCTGTTGCACAGTGTGCACATTCTTGTTGTGTGCTTGGTCATTCAGTGTAAAACTGCCCAATCACTATTTTTAACCTACAGCGGTGTTATAAAAAGATTTCGCTCATTATTTGAGTTGTCCTAAAAAAGGACTCTCAACTGATCACTCATTACCCATTAACTTATGATGCAACCAATTTTGTGATCAAAATCAAGTTATAACCAATATGCCATATGTTGAACAAGACCTCATTTTATTGACTCCGTGCCTCAAAAGAATATAAAGATGGTAATTTTCTCCATTGAAATTACCTTCTTAAAATAATATTACCCACACAACTTAAAACTATTTTTTTATCTGAATGTTCACTTTTTTACACCAAGTTCACTTTTTGCATCAAACATAAAAATTATAGAAAAGAAAAAGATCATACTTAAAGATATAAAATTTGTGTTAAGATATATACAACAAATCCTGAAGTGTGCACATATACTTAAGAATATTTTGTGCGTGGATAGGTACTAAATAACATCAGGACCAGCAAAGTGAGTAAGGGGATTATTTTAAAGGTAAAATGCATGTTTGTGTGTATCGGAAATTTTAAAAACTAAATGACTAAATCATATGAAAAATGGCTTAATGCCCAAATAACTTAGATATTAACTGTACAAATTTACAAATAGAGAAAAGATTATTTTAAGAAATAAAATAAACAATCTTAAACTGAAACTGTTCTTAAAACATTTTACCATAACCAAGATTGATAATGGTAGAATAATTAAAGTTGATTATATTAATTCTTTGTATTTATATTGAAAGCACTGTCAAGCTGTTTATAAACAACAGCCTTTACCTGCAAATTTAAATCTAATGATGGACTTCACCATCCATGAAAAACTTCATGTTTTTCATTGTTTCAATGAAATTACAAAAATCCAAAATACTTTTTTTTCATTTAAACAAAACAACAATTTTCTTTACAAAAACTCACACCCTAAAAATAAAATAATATGTTTGTGTTTCAAACCCACAAACACAACAGAATCTTTATACAAATTTGCTTTGAAATCGATGTTTATCTTAAGGGTGGCCCTGTGATTCTTTTCAACTTTAATTTTTCCTCAATGAAGTACTTTCAATGGGGGTTCTCAGCTCCTTTGTTCCTATGAATGAGCTGCCATTGTTTACATTCATATTATATGAAAGAACATTTCCTTATTGGTACTATGATGTATATCTGAAACTACAGCTCAATTCTACTCTTTAGCACTTCATTTTTTAATTATAAAAATTAAATAAATCAAAGAGGAAAAATGTTATAATGATGCTACTCAATTGAGTTTTTACATTAATTCAAACTAAAAATGTGTATATTTAGCATATATCCATTATTCTAAACCATAAAAATAAGATCTCAGAAATAAGTTTAAAAATTGTCTAGATTGATAAAATTACCTTTTCTATCTGAAAGATATTATAAAAGAGACTACCTTTAGGTTGAGAATTCAACCGCGCCGATCTTTAAAACACAATATATAAAGTAAAACCCAAAATATAAATCCAATAAAATTAAATTGACTAATAACCATTAAAAAATGTGATAAACTTCACCTAACATGGTATTATTTACCATTTTTTTTATATGTACACATTGAATAAAATATAAATAAATATATAAGAGCTTTGTATCTATGAATTCATTATCAACAAATTAAATAATTAGGTCCAAGCCTTATATAGAAATGAAATAATAATAGCACTGTTATTAAATACAGTATGTGAATTGTCCGAGAAAGTATTACGCTTAAAGAATTTGTAAAATTACAGCTACAAGAGTGATTAAAACATTTATACAGGACCCGCATTCATACTAAAATTCAAGTCTTCACAGTTAATTATTGGCAACTAACTATACCACTCAATCTGTTCCTGTATAATTGTTGATAAAAACAACCTGTCACAAATTCACACACTCCACCGTTATCGCCATAATCAAAATACCACTTTTCAAAATATACATTTGTATAAAATACAAGCCAGTTAAGCTATATCCTAATCAGTTGTCATAGGCCTTACAAAATGTGTAGCTTTAAAGCTATATTAGATGCCATGAAAAGCCCAAGTCTCATCTTCTCGAAAGTGCTTGTGTACAAAACGTCAAAATTTACATCGGGCATTTAGCAGGAAGCTCTACGAGATAATGCGGTTACGGTTTTGCTCAAAGGTATAGTTTGACGAATAATATGTTACCAGCTATCATTCAACGTTAATGCTCACTAAGCATAACACATAATTAAATTAACCTTCATCTAAAACCATTTGTCCTGTAACCCAGAAAAATACCACAGTACAGTGAGTTAGAACCTTAACCATCTTCTCTTGAGCATAGGCACACCAGTACCTCGACTGTGTTCCTCTCAGTACGCAAACTAAACTAAATACATAACTACAATTCAATACACCATCAGAAGATAGTTTGGTTGGCCCTATTTCTAACTACTTCATAGCAAACTTCCCTAAATTTTTTTTAATAGATTGAAATATCAAATTTAGCATATATATTTAGTATCGCATCCCAAGTGTATTGTAAACTGATGTTTTAGATTAAGTAATATTACTTGAAAACCATCAATGTTATTAATATAAATTTAACTAGTGGTGTGTTTCTGATAGCTAAGATTGTTAATTTAAACTCCCCCGGAGCAACTAAAGTTCCCATCTGTGTTAATACCGTAGTATTGTACATTAGTTAGTTTACAGCAGCAATAACCACAGGGAGACTTAATTTTAACTAAGACTGTGTTATGTTGTATGCAAGAAACTACTAATAACTGTTACCATTGTGCATAACATCTAAACCTGTAAACTTTATTTTTAGCAGGTTACAACTTATTTTTCAAACCTGATTGCCCTTTAAGCTTCCACTTTGAAAACACATGTCTAACAGTGACTCGAGGTAAAGTTACTAACGAGGAAACCAATCCAAGCCATCTCCTTAACATGAAGACTAAGAGGGATGATTACACAGCTTATGTAGTCAGTACATTTGTAACACTACGACATAAGGCGCTTGGCTGAATCAGGCAACGCAGTTCACTTAGCTGTCCTCCGTGGCATCACAAGTTTCATTGTCCACAAACTCGACGTGAGTGAACGGAAAGTGGCCAACCTTACCATTCAGTTCGCCCTCCCACTGCCCGTTAATGTTCATTTTTGTCACCTTGATGACGTCACCCACTTCCAGCTTGAGTGCGGTTTTGTCGTAAGCGTTCGGAACCCTCACTTGCTTCACCCGTGCGTAAGCTGGCAGTTTCCGCTGCAAAAGAAAATATTCTGTCAGTGTGAAACTTTCGGGACTTGTCAGATTTCTTAAATCATTTGGCGATGTATTGCAAGCATTACTCTTACCAATTAACGAGCCAATTAACGAGCATCACCCATATTTGAGTTTAAAAGCACCAAGAGTCCACGTAGTTCAATGAAAATCCGATAGATCGCGGTTGCGTTCACTTTTATACTCAATTGAGATTAAAGGGGTCAAGAAGTAAAAAAAATCCTCATTAGAAGTTGTGTTTTTTTCAATTATGTATTGTTTTCACAAAAAACTGTGAACAGTTTTTTTCACACATCACCACGGACGTTATATTTAGTTTACATTTTAAAGATTTAAATATTTCATTTTACATGGTTGGCAACGTTACATTTTACCGCTAAAATATCCTAATGTTTCATCCTGTCAAAGTTGGTGGAAAAATGTATTAGAAGAAAATGTGGGATTCCAAAACATGTATAAATCTAAAACAGTACTGTATATACTGCATGTACTGTATATACTGTACATGCAGTACGCTCGCATGTGTACTGTATATACAGAATGGCGCAAAAAACCAAGATGGAAAACAACTTTTCTATACTTCCCTATTTTCGTTACAATGAAAATCATTAACAGTGTGAAGCCTGTAGTAACTTTCGTTCATATCTGATAAAGGGAGGGGAGGGGGTAGGGTGATAGCATTGAATAGTCAATGAATAGTCGTTTATTCCATCTTTCAACAATACAATATTGCAATTGATTTCGTCATGTGCCGTAATATTAGGCTTAGGCTATAGATAATTTGAGTGTGGAACAAAATGGCTGGCTACATTTCCATGAATAGTTTTGAGTTACCGTACCATATCATTACAAGAGTGACTATGAATATTTCTGTTCAGCTTGATTGGTTACTGTTACGATTGGCTCGGTTGCTTAATTGGTTAGATAGAATCATTAGGAACCCATCCACAAGTTGCTGATGTTGATAGGGCTGCAGTGTGTGCTATAGAATATTTATTTAACCTTATCTCGAGGTAAACATTCAAGAAAGATGTTTAGTTATCAGATTCCTGTTTTCTCAAACATAATCGTTGATTTGGGTAAGAAGATTGCTACCAGAAATGAACAGGCAGGACACCTGGCAGCAGGCAGTGTGGCCCCTTTTCTCTACATTTTAGACATTAATGTGTGCTTTCTTTGGCAAAATGCCCTGATGGTTAGGTTTCGAACTATAATAATGTTTATTATCTGTTCACTATGAACTAGGAGCACATAATATGTGATGGATATCCACAGATTAAATTTTTTGCAATAAAAATTTGATGAAAGAGGTCAACCACACCGTCAACAGGGCCGTTGAGTGAGAGGAACTCAAACTTGTTGCTCCATTTTGATTTTGACTAGTAATGCAGACCCATAGTTCTGTCTTCTACATCGATTGCAAATGAGTCTAAAAACCCCAAAGCTGACACTCGTGTGAATTTTACCCACAACATCTTCACAAAAAAAAGGACTTGTTTTCTTAACAGCCAGTTTTCAGTTGGAGGTGTATTTGAGAACAAATGAAATTAGTTGCACCATAGACTGATGGCCATCTAAAAATAAGGAGGAGAAAATGGAATTTTATTGGACATAACCCTAAGGAAGACGAATGGTTCCATAGAAAAGAAAGTCTTCAAATGGAATCCTCAGGGATCAAGGAGTAGAGGCCGACCAAGAAACACTTGGAAAAGAACGGTGGAAAAGGAGGCAGGCAAGTGCAGAGGGAAAGACCTAGGGGGGAGCTTAGGAGACTAGCTGGAGGAAGACAGACCTGGAGACATCTCGTGGTTGACCTATGTTCCGATTGGAACGACAGGAATTAAGTCAAGTAAGTCATAGACTGATGGCATTACGCACCTGCTGTATGTTGTTGGTGGGAACACGGCGGGTGGCCAAGTCAGGGGCGGAGGAGACGGTGGCTGGGTGCTCCCGGCAACTCTGCGTGTGCTGGCCTCCATCGTACTGCAAACAGACAACTAGGGATGAGCTAAAAACGTTATTTTTAGCGAATTTCTCTATAGGGAATACGCTATTACGGTAGTAGTCACGGTAAGACTTAAGTCCGAGACCATGTTACTTTTTCGTTTTGAGGTCCCCAGAAGTCAAAAACACCGTTCGTTCATTTTCATATATATGTATCTATCTATCTATCTATCTATTCGTCCGTGGCACCTCCGAACTTTTGAATGGGACCTCCGATTTAGATCAAATTTGGTATGAAGGTGTAAGACAAGGTCTACTTTCATGAGTTCTCGAACCAGCATTGTCGGGTTATAGGAACAGGGTTTTATGGCGTTTCAGAGGGGTTAAAAATGGATTTTTGGTATTGTTGGACCTCAATTTTTAAAATTCATCAATTGTAACTGAAACCATTTAAAATAGCTTAAAAAACAAACAATTTTGTATTTTGAATTTTTATCTTAGCGTAACTGGTTACAGGGAAAATTCAAAAATGTGTTTTCCATCTTATTATTCTTGTTATTATTCTTATTATTCTTATGGGAAATCAAGAAAACCCTATATCATGCTTATTTATTGACATAACTTAATCAAATTTGGTATGTATATTACATAGATAGGGTTTAACTTATACTTGCTTACAAAACCCACATGGCAGCAAACCTGGATACTCACCCCCATAGGGTTTATGGGGAAAATAAAAAATTGCCATAGTTTGATACAATTTTGTGTTTACAATCACCAATTATTGATTAACTTAGATTTTCTAACAAATCCCCATGGCAGCAAACCTACATACTCGATCCTATGGTGTTTTTATGGGGAAAGTAAATAATCAAAATCTAAAATTCCATTGGAAATTCGCTGAGTATGTAGGTCTGCTGCGACGGGGGTATTTTTTGTTAAATGTTATAACTTATTACCATTACCTTCCATCAACATGTTATTTAAACTTTTTTTTTTTTTTTTTTTTTTGTATCAGTTAAGAACATTGTTCTCAAAGAACGTTTTTCTTAAGTCGTTATCCAATACCAGTTCTGGCTGTTCTTTTATAACTGTAAATGTTTACCGTTCCCAAGAACATTTAGCCTAACTTGTTATTGAGGTTAACAAGCTTGTTATTTATTTAACAAGCTTGGTATGGTCAAACTTGTTATTTACTGACTCAGTTAACAAGACGAACATAAAAGTTGTTGGTTATAGAATTACAGCTTTTTTCTTGATGAACTAAATTAAAGCGATTTTTTTGGTATTACAAACACATCATAATACAATCATATTCTATGTTGTTATTCCAAGGAATATTGATAAAATTTTAACCAAGCGCATGACCAATCTGAGAGAATTATAGTTGTTTTTCTTCATCGTGGTTTCTAAACGTGATCACACGTTGTCATCAGCCACACAGTTATTCGTTCCTAGAGATTTGTTTATTTTAATAATCAACCACGACGTCGAAAACAAACGATTTCATTGACGGACAACACCTTCTCTCATAGTGTTTAAGCCATACACCGCACTCAATTAACAATGAATTTCAGCGGCTGTTTAACTTTTTGACCACAGAAATCTTATCACACCACGCACTACATACTTGGCGGGAATTTCTATCGCAGCACTCATGTTTATACGTTATAACAAAAGCACGCACGATTGTACAATGCTCTCTCTTGCACAGCTAGAAGCGTACTGAACGGCTGCGATCGCCGATGTAAGGCCGCTATTAGCTGTGAGCAACTCGGTGGGCAACTCGGCGGGCAACCAATTGCCGGTGAGTTGCCCGGTCGATCTCCCGGTTCAGCAACTGAGCTGGGCAACTGCAAAAACCAATACTCCCGCGCTTTTGGACTCATTCGCGAGCTTTCAGAGTCAAGTGTCAAAGATGGTGTTGAGCAGTATGGAGCTCCTCCTACTTCACCTTCTCTTGAAAAAGAGAATGCGGAGAGTTCCCAGATTTCGACAACACCCTATGTTAGTGAGTAGAGTCAGCAAAGGATTGTACTACTACTTTTCAATGAACTTTGTTAAACTAATGATAATAATAATAACACTATTGATTACCACAATAATAACAACTCGAATAACGAACAAACGAACAGCACAACTTCACATGCGTCAGACACGAATGACAGATGAGACTGAGCAGGTACACAGATGGGTGTGGCGCATGCGCACGCCGTCAGTTGCCCAAAAAGTGGCGCCACTGGTTGCCTACGGCTAATATGCGCCATATACTCCAATGCCCCCCGACGGCAGGGAGACTCAAACGGTTGCCCGCGCAGTTGCCGGGGCCTGACACGCCCGGCAACTGAGCGGGCAACTTTTTTCAGTTAAGCAACCGATCGCTCCCGGCTAATGGTTCCCATTTGATTCAATGCCTCGCTACAACACCGGCAATCGGTTGCCCGCCGAGTTGCTCACGGCTAATAGCGGCCTAAGAATGGTAGCGCTACCCCCACTACTTATCGCGCCACGCTAAAACGGCAGTTACTTTGTGGACGACCCTCGTACATCTACTTTGAAATTCATTCTTTTGGCTTCATCACTATATGTTTATATACTTCGAAATTCATTCTTTTGGTTTCATCACTAGGCCTATATGTTTTCATTATTCAAAAATATATTTTTCACCATACTTGACTGTAATGTGACTGTAATTGTGTACTGACTGTGTCTTCACATCAATGGAAGTGAGAAAAAAGAAGATAAAAAATATTTAAAGCTCTTAAAAATAAAAATGAAAATAATGTCAATCTTACTAAAGATGTTAGAGTAATGGAGAATGTGACTGACATAAACTTGTACTGTGACAGTCAGGGAAGAGGACCATCTGAGCTGATTGAAGACTGCAGTGGAGGAAAAATCAGGGCGTTTTCTATGGTTATGCCGAATGCCACATCTAAACAGGTTTATGAGAGTGCAAAAAAAGTTTATAACTGTCCTTGTGTAGTGATATGTGGAACGAATGATTTATCCAAAAAAACTACAGAGAATATTATTAAGAATGTGGAGGAGGACTTAAAAACTATTAGTAGCAAAACCCCTGTCTGTATTACTACGATACCCTACCGATTTGACTTAAAAGAAGACGATCTGATTCTAGAAAAATTAGCAACCCTGAATAATTACACAATAGAATTGGCACATAGAATGACAAATGTACATGTTATCAATTTGGACATGTTGAAGAGGTTTCATTATACACGTCAAGGACTTCACTTAAGTTACCGTGGGAAGAGAAAACTTGCGTTCCTCATACTTGACTTTCTAAACAGAACTCAGGAAATAAATTCAAAACACATTGAAAAAGAAATCTCAGATAGGAAAATTGAAATAACTGACATACACATGAAAAGAGCCATTGACCAATTCAAAGGTAGTAGTTCAACCGCCTTTGCACATTGCATTTCAGCTGACTTTGGAGACGAGCGCCATATGAGTGCTGGAGTTGCCACAGTCTTTCGGGATAAATTTGGAAAGCCATCGGCATGGGACTGCCTTACTAATTATTTAGCACTACAAAAATTACAATCTGGGGCTGGTGTTTACAGCCTCATTACGAAACCCTATTATTATGCCAAACCATCTGCTAAAGACTATGATAACGCCTTTCAAAACCTCATAGATGACTTCAAGGACAGAGGATACAAACAGCTTGTATGTTCTCCACTAGGCTGTGTTAGAGATAAAATCCCTTTAGAACATTTTGTCTCAAATTTAAAAAGGTTCCAGAAAACAACAGGAGCTTCAGTTATAGTTGTATCATACTATCAGAAGTCATATAGAAAATTAAGAGGGGGATTATCACATAAAGACTTCCTGGATCAGCTGAATAAACAGACGTTTGAAATAAGTGATGTTGAACCCTCACAGAGTGGCGGCAGTACTTTCTCTACAGCATCAATGGTGGATTTCCCACCTCTCCGGACCCCTACAGTCTCGCCTGATAACATTGCAGTGACATCAAAAGACATTACTACTAATGTAGATAAACATGTAAATAGTAGCTTAAGTAGTAGGTTAGATAATAGTTTTTTACAGATCAGTCAAGACGAAAAACAAATAACTTAAATACCTATCAATTGAACATGCTTAACAATGTAAATATTAGTTTCTTTCATCAAAATATTGAGCATTTAGGTTCCAAAATCAACATGTTAGAAATTACTCTGGAAGAAATATATCCGGATTTCTTAATTTTGACTGAACACAACATGAAAAAAGATGAAGTTAGCCGCCTTAATATTAAGAATTACAAAGTAGATAGTTATTACTCAAGACAGTTATATAACAAAGGAGGGGTAATGATTTTAAGTAAAACCGAAATAACGCCCTTGAAATTTTCCATTCCAAAATCATTTGAAAATCAAATTTTAGAAGATAAACAGTTTGAATTTTGTTTCAATATGTATAATTATAATAATATTAAGCTTATTCTATTAGGTTTATATAGATCTCCCTCCTCAAATGTTAAAGAATTTTGTGAAAGGCTTACGTTATTAATAGAAAATTTAACTCAGAAATGTGAATGTATTGTAGTTGCTGGTGACATGAATGTTAATGTAATGTTAGAGGGGAACGATCATAGGCTTTTAATGAATGTATTGAGAAGTCAAAATATGAGCTATATGGTAAAGTTCCCTACAAGGGTAACAACAACAAGTAAAACTTCTATAGATAACTTTTTTATAGAAAATGCATTTAAGGATATAACAACAGTCCAGGGACTGATCACAATGCTTTCAGACCATGATGGTCAATTTTTGGAAATAAAAACTGGTAAAAAGCAATTCAAAGATCAAAATACTTATACTCATGAATGTAGAATATATTCAGAGGAAAACATAAGACTGTTTAAATTTTTATTAAAAAAAGAAAAATGGTTAGATATATTTTTGTCCCCAGTAGAGAAAAAATATGATAACTTTATAACGACTCTAAAATTTTATTTTGATGAGGCTTTCCCTATTAAACATACCAAAGTTAAAAAAGCAAAAAAAAGTTGGGTTACTGATGACTTAAAAAAAGAAAGGAAAAATATTATTGATTCTAGTAAAAAGTTAAGAGGCAAAGAAAACAATAATTTATCAAAAAAATTAAAGGAAAAGATAATAAAGTTCAAAAAAGACTTAACACATTCAAAAAGTGCTTATTTTAAAGAAAAGATCCAAAAATCAAGCAATGTCCAAAAAACTGTTTGGGAAATAATAAACTGTGAAGTAGGAGATAAAAAGCCAAAAACTTTAGAAAATTTGTCTGTAGTCATTGATGGTAAAACGCACACAAACCCAAAAGAAGTATGTAATATATTTAACAATTATTTTGTCAATGTAGCAGAGGATTTAACAAGTAAACATCCTTGTGATAAACATGTAATAAATAATTGTGCCTTTGATCAGCCAAAAATATTTGTAAATCCATGTTTTAGACTAAGGCCTACCTCTAGAGAAGAAGTTATTGTAGTCATAGATTCATTTTCAAATAAATTTTCGAGTGGGTATGATGACATTCCAATAACAGTTATTAAAGCCACAAAAATAGAACTAAGTGACGTGCTAGTACACATTATTAATTCCTCTTTTGTCTCTGGAAGGTTCCCTGATCAATTGAAAGTATCCAAAATTATACCAATTCATAAAAAGAACGAGAAGGATGACCCCTCAAATTTTCGTCCCGTAGCTTTACTTCCCGTAATCTCCAAAATGTATGAAAAAATAGTCTATAATCAATTGGCAGAGTACTTAGAAAATTGCAATATTATTGATAATACCCAACATGGTTTTCGTACCGAGAAATCAGTCATTACTGCTGCAGTGAATTTTGTCGAATCGGTTATTGAGTCAGTTGATAAAGGGGAGATTTGTATTGGTGTTTTCATGGATCTGACAAAAGCGTTTGACACTGTTCATCATACCACACTTTTAAACAAACTAGGAAATCTCAATATTGACAAAAAATCTTTCAATTGGTTCCAGTCATACTTGACAGGAAGACGCCAATATGTTGAACTAAGTCACATGGAAAACAATAGAATTTACAAAGTTAAGTCAGACTTAAAATTAATAAAGAATGGCGTCCCTCAGGGGTCGGTTTTGGGCCCCCTCCTGTTTATATACTATATAAATGACTTTGCCAAATCTTTGACCAAAATTCCAAAAAATAATATTAGTCTCTATGCAGATGACACGAATCTTAAACTATCAGCCCGAACTGTCGATGAAGTAGAAATTTTATCTTATTTAGAATTGGCAAATGTAAAAGAGTATTATGACAACCATAATCTAAAATTAAACACCTCTAAAACAAATTTTCTTTCTTTTAAAACTATACAGTCCAAAAGAAAATGTGAACCCACAATAATGATTGATTCTGATTTCATAGAGATGGAAAAATCTACTAAATTTTTGGGATTGGAAATTGATGAAAATTTAAACTGGAGTAAACATGTACAAAAAGTTCTTTCAAAAATTAATTCAGGAATTTATGCTTTACGTCAAATGTCTTTTTTATTCAACGACAAGGACACATTAAAATTGATATATCATGCTCACATACACTCCCATATTTCATTCGGCATAGCTTTGTATGGTGCAACCAAAAAAGATAATTTAAATGAAATTTTAAAGCAACAAAAAAAGGCCATTAGAATAATTTTTAAACTGAAACATGATGATTCAGCAAGAGAGTATTTTAAAATCCTCAGAATTCTCACTGTCTATGGACAATATATTTATGAGACAGTATTGTTAACAAGAAAATCAAATTTTTGTACCCAGGAAACTACTCAACCTCACCCGTACAAAACAAGGAATAGGAATGCCATCATACCAACTCATCATAACTTAAAATTTTATGAAAAAAAACCCACATATATGGGAGCTCGGTTTTTGAGACATTTGCCACATTACATAAAAGATGAATGTAACTTAACTAAGTTTAAAAACATGTTGAAAAATTATTTGATAGATCTTGCAATCTATTCATTAGAAGAGTTTTTCTTAACTTAGTTCATAGGATTTTTGACGCTATTTTACATGTATGATGTGTACATATTGTAAATAAAGATATTTTGAGTTTGAGTAATCAGCTATTTTCGTTACGTTAATTGAATGCCGAAAATAGTGTTTTACGGCACTAGGGGTGAAAAAATTTACATCTCTAAAGCTGGAAAGTTAGGTTGTCTACTTAGCCAGTGTTGACGACTTATAATCAAGCTTACACAACGCTACCTGGCTAATGGGTGCATACTTTTTTTGTGTTCTTTGGTTGGACACATTGCAAAAGCAACAAATAAATTCAAAACACTGAATTGTCAACTTATTTTGTTTATTTTTTAACTGTTTTTAATGCACAGATTTTATGAGTAAGCAGTAAAATGAATAAAATTGTGTAATGTGGTGAAAAACAGCGTTCGCACCTTGGCTAAGCCCTTGAACGTCTTCATGACCTTGGCTTCATCTCACCCATAAAAAAACAATCCTGGGTCAGCCAAATAACAATTTCCGACCCTTGTGAATTATACTATTTGGAAATGCTACACCAAAGTATCCTAAAAGATTTTTTACAAGACATATTTTTAATGCAGTAAAAAACCAATCTAGAGACAAAATTAAATTCATTTTTTCATAGTTGCATTTGATAGCAAACAATATAAATTTAATAGCACTCACCTTTTGGACATATGGCACTGGGATTGAGCCAATTTGGCCCAGGCTATTCCTTGCTGTCCACCATTGTTCTTCATCTTTTGATATTACTGTTAAAATGTCTCCTTTTCTAAAAGGAAGATCATCTTGATCCTAGAAAATTATTATATTTTTAGTACAGTTCATACAACTAATAACAATTTTGTAGCACCTAAAAACTTTTGTTAATCCAGCTGGTTCTATATTTTTCCTTTTGGCCTAACTTTGCCTCAAACATATAGACCCATCCATAGACTATAGAGGGTGATAGGTGCACCAGCTGTTTTATTCAAAAACAAGAAAATAATTTTAAAAAGTAAACTTACAACTACTATAGATTTTTATTCTGTTTATTGTGGTGATTTTCAAATTTTTATTTTATCCGCTATTTTTTCCAATATGGTGCCCAACTTATAAATTTTAAATAAGAACCCCCCCCCCCCACATTATGTAATTTTTGAATTGTAAACAATTTTAAGACCTTTCTATTTTTTGACATTTTTCTCTATACCTAACGGTCAGTGAGATAGAGGCAATTGAATTTAATTTTTAGTCCCATAAAAAATGGTGTAAACTTTAATTGACTATACAACAGAACCTCTATTATTCGGGGTAACCATGGGGAGGACAATCACCAATAACTGAAAACCACGGTTAAACCGTAATATAAACAAGGCAAGCAGCTGTACACCAACAAGACCACCTTTCCCTCCCCCATCCATCTCTCTCCTGGCAAGGATAAGAATAGAAAAGGAAATGAATAAAAAGGCCACTAAAAAGATTTATTAACATGAATAAACTATTGACTTATATATGGTGGACAAATCAAACAAAACCAGCTAAAAAATACTTTAAAATATTTTAAAACATTGTACTGAGTATAGTAAGAACATAGATAAATCAATTAATTATTAATTTTTAAAAATTAAAACAGTTTACTGTTCCAATCCACCAACCCAATAATAACAAAGTCAGAGAGAGATTACTGCCATAAAAGGCTTTAACATATTAGCCGTGCAAAGCGAAGAGAGAAAAGGTACGGAAATTGCAAAATTATCAGAGAATTGCTTTTTTTACATTCTGTTACTTGTTGCACGCATGCGAATCTCACATGCAGATGCCTGGCAGCCGATTACTTCCAAAAACAACTGGTGTTGACTGGTAGAGTGTTTGTTCGGTTGTTGTCCTTTCTATTGCCCCTTCTTCCTTCCCATTGTACTCCCCCCCCCCTGGATGTGCAGTGTATAGGGCGCACAGTTCGTTGTCATGGTTACGTGGTGTCCACTGTCCACAAGTGCTTATGTTACTGCGCATGTTTCCTGCTTCAGAAAGCCAATCAAGGATACAAATGCTTGGGCAACAGTGTCATTAACAACTATTTGAAATAATTAATCCAGAAAATAAAATCACTTTCCACAACAAAACTGAGTTAACAATCTAACAATGACACAAAGACCAAAATACGCAGTTTCCCGGATGACCGATACATTGGAATGCAACACTGCTATTCAGAAGTCAGTTTGGCTGGTAGGAGAGGGGGAGGGGACGAGTACAATGACCTTGGAGATAACATGGCTTTGTTTTGTTGCTACCCAGGGATGGGACGGTCGGCATGGTGCGGCGGACGAAAGGAGGAAGGGTAAGAATGAGTCATCCGACTTTATGCTGGCACGCATTTGGTCTAACACAAAACCTTCGCCGAATATCGTTAGTACTGTAACATGTATTTCTCAATAAATTTACAATAATTTTGAGTCGTAGCTTAAAATTTATACCTTAATTAGACACGGCAAAAATTTGAATTTTCCAAGATAAAATTTAAACTATCCACGATTTTTTAGCATTGTTTAGATACAGAATGCTAGGGACCAAGCAAAAAATTAGAATTAAAGAAGTTTGAACTATCCAGGTTCCACTGTATAGCTACATAGTGGTAAGATATCTTTGTTCATTCATCTTAAAATTCTTCAATACTGTAAACTTCCTCTAATCCGGCATGTCTGGAACTTGTGTTTAATCAAATATTGAGTTATTTTGAACATAATAATTTACTTGTTAATGAACAATTTGGCTTCAGACCAGGGAAAAGCACAGTTTTGGCTGTTTCGGAGTTTGTGAACCTTGTGTCAACTGCCTTGGATGGAGCGCGGAGCACAGCGGCTGTGTTTTGTGATCTATCCAAGGCTTTTGATTGTGAGGTTCATGACATTCTTTTAGAAAAGCTCAGATTTTATAATTTCTCTAATTCAGCTCTTACATGGGTACAGTCGTATTTGGAAAACAGATATCAAAGAACTGTAATTGTGAAGAACAATCAAAAATTTATTTCAAACTGGGAAAAAATTAAATGTGGCATTCCTCAAGGCTCTATTTTAGGTCCTCTTTTATTCTTGATCTATGTAAATGACGTTCCAAGTAATATTTCTACAGATCTAATTCTATATGCAGATGACACAACAGCAATTATTAAAGCTAAACATACAGAAAAACTTAAATATCTTTTAGACCAAGCTTTTCATCAGTTATCTGAATGGTTCGGGGCAAATGGTTTGAAATTAAATGGTTCGAAAACTCTTTTGATAAAATTTTCAACACTTCAAAATAAAGATAATGGTTACCCAGAGATTTTGGTAGACGGGGATAAAGTATCTTTTGCTGATCACGCTAAATTTTTAGGAATTGAAATAGACAAAAACTTAACTTGGCGATCGCATATAAATTGGATAGGGAAACGACTTAACACATCAGTTTATCAAATGCTTGTGATTCGTGATGTTGTTGATTTTAAGATTAAGTTAATGGTTTATTATGCATTGTTTTATTCCATTGCCTCTTACGGTATAGAATTTTGGGGCGTAACCTCAGATGCTGTGTCGATTTTTAAAATCCAAAAAAAGTATTTAAGAATAATGACCTTTTCAACTTCAAGAACATCTTGCAAACCTATCTTTAAAGAATTAGAAATTTTAACTGTACCCTGTTTATATATTTTTCGAGTTTTACTTTTTATCAAAAATAATCTGTCAAGTTTAGTCAAACATCAGCATAATCACACTTATGAGGCAAGGTTTAAAAGTGATTTTCAATACCCCAGACATCGACTTAATGTTTTTGAAAGGACACCTCACTATATGGGTATGAAACTTTACAATAAATTACCTATTGAGTACAAATCGATACAAGATACTATTAGTTTCAAAAACAAAATAAAGTCTTTTTTGCTGTCTAAGGTGTATTATTCAGTTCAGGAATATTTAAACGACAGTTCAATTTAATTAAGCATTTAAATTTTCTTTTTTCTTTACTCATTGTGACTTCCTTTAAGCCCTGGGAAACATTAGTTAAGTTGACTAAGTATTGTAACATACTTCACCAAGCCTTATTTTAAGTATTTTTGACAATGTTACCTGTTTTCTAGCTATGCTAGCTATACAAAACGTTTTTTTGTAACAATAAAGGAATTGATTCTGATTCTGATTCTGATTCACTATCAAGCTTGTCTCAAAATAATCTTTGTCTTTATGCTGATGACACAACCCTTAGGGTATCGGCTGAAACACTCCAAAAAGTTGAGATCCTAAGTTTTGTTGAACTAGAAAACATTGGCAATTTCTTGGAGCGGAATAAATTAACACTTAATGCCAAAAAGACCAACTACATAGTATTCAAAACACAACAAAACAAACAGATAATTGATCCAATTATAATGTACAATGAACAACAAATAGAAAATAAAAATAGTGCACAGTTTCTAGGTCTAATCATAGACCAAAACTTAAGCTGGAATGCACATGTGGATAAATTATTATCAAAATTAAGTTCAGGAATTTATTCACTCTCTAGAATGGCATTCTTTTGTAATAAAGAAACAATGAAAATATATATTTTGCAAACATACATTCTCATTTAGCTTATGGCTTATGCCTTTATGGTTCAACCACAAAATCAAATATGAATAGCATACTAAAATTACAAAAAAGGGCTGTAAGAATCATAGAAAAATTGAGATATTAGGAAACAGCAAAAGACAAATTTAAAGAATTAGGGATTTTAACAGTTTATGGACAATATATTTTAGACACATCCATAATTGCAAAAAAATATTTAGAAATCTCTGACTTTAAAAGCCACCCATACAATACCAGACATAAAAAATTCATCACTTCAACGCGACATAAATTAACATTTTATAAAAAAACCGACTTACATAGGACTAAAATTTTTAAAATATTTACCTAATGACATTGAAAATGAAGAAAAATGCCTAAATTTAAAAGGAAACTAAAAACCTATCTTATAGAAAAATCTCTCTATTCTCTGGAGGATTTCTTTTCCACCCCCCAATAAAGAATAGACTACAAAATTATATTTTTCATTTATGTTTTGTGTATTATTTGTTCAAAATGTAGATATATATGTAAAATCTAATGCTTTCTTTTCTTAGGTTTAAGTTAAAGTTTAGTTGTACTGTAGTACAAATGACGCCATTTAATGTACATTAATATGTACTTAATAAATAAAGATATTTTGACTTGACTTGACTTGTCTACCTACAGTCCAAACAGTAACATACTGGTCAAACAAACGATAACGAAGATAATAGAAGCAAGATATACACATCTATAATAACCTGACCTCTGGTGCCTATATAAGTACTGATTATTTTAGTTATTTGCCTCCTGATTGCTTTGTAAATTGCTACACGAGGTTACAATACCTTTTTATCGTCCGCAATCCATACGTCGCTGCAGTGGTGAATAGTTTCGACACTCAGTGAGGTGTCATTATCAAACCTAAAAACGTGAAATCTTCACTCCAAAGAGGTCATCAAATAGCTTAAAAACACATACATCGAACACAAAACAACGAACACACACTACACATGGCCAAACAGTTAAGTAAAATTTTGCGGCGCAACGAGTACGGACTGACAACGGTGCGTGGATGTGGTTCCCCTCCCCTCCTCCCCCTATCGTTGTTCTTATCAGCTGCTTTGTACCTTGAAATCATTCATTCAATGTTGACAGCAGTTTCATACAAAATATACGATTCAAAAAAGGATTTCCCATTTAAGATGTGCTGGGTTTGTTTCTTGCCAGCCTTGTAACCAGATTTGAACAAAACTTGGAGGTGTTACATTTTCATAAATCTAGAGGCAAATATTTGGACACGGTGGAAGAGTACGAAATATAAAAGGCCGGCAAGAAAATCTTAAATGAGAAATCCTCCTTTGAATCAGATATACTGTATGAAACTGCTGTCAACATCGAAGAATTATATCAAGGTACAAAGCAGCTGATAAGAACAACGATAGGGGGAGGAGGGGAGGGGAACCACATCAACGCACCGTTGTCAGTCCGTACTCGCCGCGCCGCAAAATTTTAATTAACTGTTTAGCCATGTGTAGTGTGTGTTCGTTGTTTTGTGTTTGTTCTCGTTCGTGTTCCATGCATGTGTTTTAAAACTACCACGCTAAAACTAAGCATGTGTTTTAAAACTAAATCAGACCACGCTATCTTGTGTTTTGTATTTAAAATCAGAAACTTGCCACAGAAAATTAAGAAGGAATTTCATTTTAGAAAACTAAGTACAGAAAATCTAAATGATTTCGTTCTTGGCTTAAACAATGTCAACTGGGGTCAATTGTACAACATTACTGAGGTTGAAGATGCTTTCACCTATTTTCTATCTACTTTATTACAGTTATACCTATTGAGTATAACTGTACTGTTCATGTCATATATCATGTCCTAAGATTAATAAGAAAGAAAATGTAAGAAGGAGAAAAAAATGCACAACCTGGTTTGATGATACATTAAGAAACAAAAAGAACACACTCATACTCATGCAAGATATGTTAAAGATTCCCATTTATAAAAATAATCTCCATCTTAAATTGATATACATTAACTTTAGGAAAAGCTATAGGGTTAGCATTAAGGAAGCAAAAATGAGACACAATGAAAATTTTATTCTTCAATCAAGCAACAAGTGTAAAGCGGCTTGGAAAATTATAAAGTCAGAGTCAGGTTTGGTGAAGGCTGAGGATGACCCTCCCCCATTCTCGGCTGAGGAATACAACAACTGGTTTACAGGCTATGGGAAACAACTGCTTATTAAGTCTTCTGATGTTGCCATGACCCATGACTTTCTTCAATTCATGCAGAGCCCTGTTGTTTCGCCTGAGGATTTTCAGTTTGGAGGGGTTTCAATCCCTGATCTGTATGCCAACTTCAAAAGCTTAAAACCATCTAAGAGTGAAGATGTCTTTGGGTTGACAAATAATACTGTTAAGTTCATCTCCCCTTTTATCCTTGAACCAGTCTTGTATCTGGTAAACCTTTCTCTCTCACGTGGCTACTTTCCTAATTGTCTCAAAGTATCAAAGATGATACCTTTGCACAAAAAAGGCAACAGAGATTCCATGTCCAACTACCGGCCTATTTCAGTTGTTCCAGTTTTCTCAAAGATTCTAGAAACTTGTGCTAAGCATCAACTATTCCAACATCTGAATAATAATCATATACTTTCTAGCAGTCAATTTGGCTTCATTCCAGGTTCATCTACAATTGCAGCTCTGGATAGTGTTATTACTAAAATTCTCTCCTCATTTGAATCTGGAAATTATCTCGGATTGGGCATCATAGACCTAAAAAAAGCCTTTGACAGTGTCCCACATAAAATTCTTCTGGAAAAGTTATCAGTCTATGGAATAAAGCAGCACAATCTACGTTTTTTTGAAACCTTTATCTGTGGAAGGCAGCAAAGAGTTGTTATCAATTGCCAAATGTCGCAACCTAAAGAAGTTTTTGCTGGAATTCCCCAAGGTTCTGTTTTGCGTCCGGTTTTATTCATCTTGTTTATTAATGATCTTCCTCAAAACATCCCTTTTAAGACTGTTCTATATGCGGATGACACTTCTTTTGTAGTCTCTGGCAGCAATGCCCAAGTCGTTGAAGAAGGTATTGCTAAGTGTGTCAGCGATTCTTCCAAATGGTTTAAAGCCAATTTCTTGGAGATAAATAAAAGCAAAACAGAAAAAATAATTTTCAGTTTGAGACAGAATAATTTAGACCAACAAAACCATATTCGATTATTGGGAATAGTTCTGGACCCAAAGTTATCATGGGAACCTCATACCACTCATGTCATCTCTAAACTTTCCAGAGTGTGCTTTTTACTCCGAAAGTTGAAGGCTTCTGTCTCCGAAAATATGTTACTTCTGGCTTATTTTAGTTTTTTTCATTGCCATCTTATATATGGAAATATCTTTTGGGGTAGCTGTCCAAGCGCTAAACAAGTCCTCCTGTGGCAAAAAAGAGCCCTTCGCATAATAGTAGGAATTCCCAGCAGAGAAAGTTGTAGGCCTTTTTTCCAAAAATTTGGAATTATGACTGTGCAGGCCATTTTTTTGCAACAGAACCTCCTGTATGTTAAAGAGAACATGAACAATTATCCAGTTAGGCAGGAAATCCACAATTATACAACCAGAAATTGTCACAATCTCATTATTCAAAAGCCTAGGTTACAAAAATTTTCAAATAGCCATAAGTATTTACAGATCAAATTGTTCAATAAACTGCCTTTAGAATTTAGAAACCTACGTTTAAAGACTTTCAAGGCTAGATTAAATGGGTTTCTGACAAAAAATGTGTTTTATGAACTGAATGAGTTTTTGAATTTTAATGGTATGATAAGTTGAATGTATGATTTTATTTTGTTTAAAGATAAGATTAGTTATAAGTCAGTTACGAAGTCCATTGCAATGTAACTGTTGCTTAAAGACCAATAAAGATCATTGAATCATTGAACTATTTGACGACCTCTTTGGAGTGAAGATTTCACGTTTTTAGGCTTGATAATGGCACCTCACTGAGTGTCAAAACCGGTCACTTCTGCAGCGGCGTATGGATTGCGGACGATAAATAAGGTATTGTAACCTCTTGTAGCAAGTACTGTTTACTGAGATATCAACTTACACTGCCATCGAAGTCGTATTTAGCAATGACTTTCTCGATCTTGCGGGGGGCCGGCCTGATGAGGGGCGTGGTGTCCAGGTAGTGCAGCTTGTAGAACGCCAACAGGTTAGGCAGATCCGGGAACGTCTGGTCGCCGATCCGGTACTTGGTGTGATCACTCTGCTGGATCTTGTTGATTATGTAATGGCTCACCTTGCTGTCCTCTCTACAACCAGAGACAACAATGCTTATTATTGACATTACAATTTAAAATATTTATGGATTGAAAGAATATTAAAAAGTTGTAATACACCCGTCGCAGCAGACCTGTGTACTTAGCAAATTTCTAACAAATTTAGGTACCGTAGTTTTTAGTTTCCGCATAATCACCGTGGGAATGAGGATGTAGGTTTGCTACTATGGGGATGTTGTAAGTAAATGTCATATAATCCCTTCACAGTGTAAGTACTACTAAATTAAACAAATTCTAGTATTTTTATTTTTCCCATAAACCCTATAGGGGTGAGTATGTAGGTTTGCAGCCATATGGGCTGTTGTAAGTAAATATAAAATAAACCCTACCTAATGAATGTACATACCAACTTTCATCAAGTTATGTCAAGATATAAGCTAGATACAGGGTTTGTTGATTTCCCGTAAGAATAACATGGGAAACCGATTTTTGGATTTTCTCCGTAACCTGTTAAGCCATGTTAAAAATTCAAAATACTAAATTGTTTGTTTTTCAAGCTCTTTGAAATTGTGTTAGTTTAAAATGTTGAATTTTGGAAATTGAGGTCCAAAAATGCCAAAAACCCATTTGTAAACCTTTTGAAACCTCATAAAACCCCATTCCCATAGCCCGATTATGCTGGTTTGCGAACTCATGAAAATAACCTAGTCCTACACCTTCATACCAAATTTCATAAAAATTGGAGGTCCCTTTCAAAAGTTATCACTACCACAGACACAAGTTACTTATTTGTGTAAGTCCCTAACAGGTTTCTACCTCGGGACGGAAGGTAGTTATTGTTTCCTTGATGCAAAATATTGTAAAATTATTAAGCAAGCTATAATATTACAGGCTTAATATTGTAATGTGTAATGTAAAACTGTAAAATTGTACTATTGTAACAAAGGAAGCAATAAATTTCATTCATTCATTTAAATACGGTATATATATGTGAACTATATATATGAAAATTAACTAATGGTGTTCTGGGGACCTCAAATTAAAGAGTAACATTTTCCCAGGCTTAAGTCTTGCCATGGCTATTGGCGTAATAGCATATTCAATATAGGGAAATTTTCTAAAAAAGAAAAAACCTTTAGGAATAACATAAGTCTACTAAATTTCGTAAATGGAATTCCAGACTTTTTTACTTTTCCAGATCACTTTTCTAAAAATTCCCAATAAAAAAGCAAGCCTCACTACCCCTATTTTTTTCAACTCTGTAAAATAATTTGTAAAGTTTGTAAAATACTTATAAATTCTCACGAGTTTTACCCAATCAAATACCTACATTCCTGACTTTTTCACTACTTTTCCAAACCTCACAAAATTCCTGACTTTTACGCATCCCTTTTTTTCCCCGACTGGAGGACATCATGTATAAAAAAACTTCACTGCCATAATCATGAGCTAGTAAGCATGTGCGGTGATCTTAAGACAGCAAGGTACCGTCACAGCATTAAGTCACATACGTGTGCCTGTAATATCGGGCGACTGCTGGGTTGAGAGGCCTGAGCTCTACCACTGAGATGCCGCCACCCGTGAACAGGAACAGACAGGCATTTTTCAACATACGCTCATCAAATTCACAAATTCCCTCGCACAATGTTATTGTATAAAGAAATATATGCCTCGAAATAAACTAAAATATTAAACAACACATATGATACATCAAATATGTAAAATTTAAAACTAATTACACCTTAATACAAAAATTAAAATATACCAACCATTTTGTTCATGAGATATAAGTTTTCATTTATGTTATTAAGGTAAAAGCTTGGGACTGTAAGGATGAATCTATAAATCTCTTTAAGCAATAGAAAATTTCAAAAGAACAAAAATTTTTTGCTTACAATGAGTTCAGTATGAGGCTATGATTGAGCTTTTTTTAAAAAAGCTTTGTTAAGCACAAGTCTTAAATCAAGGTTCGCACATCTGAATATTAATCGCTTTATATTTCACATCACACGCCGGCATTGGTCACACTTTAATTTTTCCAATGCCTCATGTTTTCATTAACATTACAAACAAATCATTACAATCACAATATAAATTATTGAGTCATTTTCCGAAGTTTTAAACAATTTCTTCTTGACGTCCTTTAATGTAATATGGAAGAGATGGAGTTTAAGATGATTGTCTTATGAGTTAACACTGGGCTACAAGGGGGGGGTTTTCTGCAACCACTTAAAAATATTGAACGTGTGGTTCAATACATTTTGTGTTTCATATTAATATAATAATTAACAAATATTTTTATTTGTCATTTACACTTTTCGATAGTCTTTTGTAGGGTTAACTTGTCAACTGTTTCAGCTGTGCTGCAGCCAAAATAATTTTTAGTGACCCATTATGAATTTTAACAAGCTGTTTATTTACAGAAATAAACTTATGTGGAATACAAGAAAATAGTGGAATTGTAATGGGATATTCTATATTACCCAAACTTCCTTTAAATACTAAACATAATAAAAAACTACAATATACCCTCAGAAAATTACATATTTTATGGTCTGGACTAAAGTACAAACAATATTAGTACTCCCTAACATGTAGGGATTGTGGTTTTCTATCAATGCAATTTAGTCAAGTGCCAAAAACCTTTCAAAAAATGTCAACTATACAACTAGAATTTCTGCAGGTTATTTAGGTAAAACAAGGGATTATCAAGGAAAAGGGATTGGAAAGGAAGCTTAAGATGAGAGCTTGCATAGTTCTTGGAAAAATATGCCTAAATCAAATTTTACTGACTGTTTGAAACTGTGTCTAATAGATTTCAGTTTTCTAGGAACAATTTTAAAGATCAATGCTCACCAGTAAACTAATATAGGTGATAAATTCCAAGAATGGGCTCACCTGACACAGAGAACATAGTCACCATGGATAGAATTGCTGTCTCTGACTAAAAACACTCCTCCTTCCTTCTCTCCCATCAGGAGATCGGTGGCATCTTGCCGCGACATTTGTCCGAAATACCAACTGAAAATCAATTCAACACCTTCATCCAACACAGGAAATAAGAACAGGTTTAAGCATGGTTGTATCAATTTTATTAAAAAAAAGTCTCAACACATAATGCATAATGAAACCTACAACTTTAGCTAAAAATTTACCAACTAAGAAGAGAAAAAAATTGATGTCATAATATGATCAATAGCCTCTACAAGAACTCATTTAAATATTACTGGTAATGAATTATTTGTTATGTTAATAATATGTTTTGATTACAGTTCTAGATCTTTCTTACTGAACAGGCACTTGAATTTCCAGACTTAACAGAAACTCTGACACTAAATAATGTTTCACACCACTTGGTCTATATAAATTTACAAAATGTTATAAACTTGTACAAGCGATAGTTTCTCTTTAATGAGCTAACTAAGGTGTCACATGCTCCTAAGCCCATTTCATCAGTGTAGGTATTGTAATCACTAATTTGTACCAACAACACAGTAAACCCTATATAGTTCGACACTTTGTGGACTTAAAGAGTGTCAAACTATCGAAATATTGAACTATAGAGAGTACAGTACACTCTCGTTCATCGGAACTAATGTGGCGGACGGCCGGTTCGGATGTCAAAAAATTCTGATGAAGCGGAGTCCGTCGTGAGTCATCATTTCCGCCCGTACGTTGACCTATCGTGATTGTATTCACTCTTGTTTTCAAGATAACACAAGAGATTTTATGAAAATAAGGCACTCAAACTTTGAACATGGTAACAATGAACCTATAGGAATAAAAACAACGCAGGAAATAAAGATCGAAAATCTTTATTCTCATATTCTATATTCATATTCCAGCAGTCAACTGACTTCCACGTAACACAGGTGCAGTCGCGACGCGAGACAGACTGAATGACTGTTTGGGAAGCGGTCGACGCTGATGTTCACTTCCTGCCCCCTCACTCTTTCTATTTTTGTGTGAATAATCCACGGCCTCGTAAATCACATCGATGGGTATAGATTATGGAAAACCCCTGATGACTTTTGATGCAAAATGTGATACTTCACTGTTGTGCGGATAGAACGAATGGAAATTGAAGGCACTAAAACGGAAAAATGATTTATTTTGTAAGAAAAAAATTAATAATATCCAAATTTTCAGTTCCGATGAAGCGGAGTTCCGATGTCACCGAGTCCAATGAATGAGAGTGTACTGTATATTGGAAATTTAAACATACGAAATATAAAAATCATGAGTTGAATTTAGGAATCTCTAAATCTTAATGAAACCATAACTTGATTGAACTTGATCATAACCAACATTCAAATCATTTGCCAGTTTGTTTACATTTTTACCTTTGTTGGTCTCCAACATGGACATTATCAGTTGTTACTGACATGTTTTTGTTGTGACGGACCATGTCAGACTATGAGGAGTGTCAAACTATCGAGGGTCAACCTATCGAGGTTCTACTGTAAATGGAATGTTAGACCTAACATATTCATGGGTGTAACCAGAAATTCAACAGCAATTCCTGGTTTTCAAGTCTTCGTGGTCAATAGACACCCTGAGAAAACATCCTTCTTGTAAATATCAAATATATGTTGCCTGAGATACTTATGGTATGAAAAATAATTTTGTTACCGTATTAATTCTATGTTTTTATTAATTGTTGGTTAGCATGACATTTTGGAAACTTATGAGTTACTGTCAAAGACCTAAAATATCATGCATTGTTTTTCCGTTAAAAGCAAAATATTTGGCCACCTTACTCAAAAAATGCTTTTAGAACCTTTTATGAACATGATGGGTATTAGGCTTAATAGTTTATCTGTCCTACATGAAAAGCGGTTAAGACCACTTCTACTTAAAATATGTATTAATTATGTATTATTATGTAAAGATGTATTATTAGCCTATTTTCAAACTTTCTCATACTGTAGCTTAAAACATTTTTAGTAATTTTATTAATCTAATTAAATATTAATTTTATTAGTTTAATAGATACATTAGTAGCATTATTACAAATATTATTAGAAGAATATATTTCAACTTTTTAAACAATACTATACAGTACCTTGACTTGTCATAAGGGTCAAACAGGGATGTCATGTTGGATTTCTTCTCAAGCAATAACTGTCACTGTAGAACACTGTCACTGTCACTGAGTTTCCATCCTGTTTAAATAGAATAAAACAATTAGAAGCAGGAAGAAGTTTTAAGTATGGTTTACTAATAAATAACTCACAAACTAGTAGGGAATAACACTTGTAATATACTTTTTGTTATACTTTCATAGCAGTTTGTATGCGTTACTTATCAAAGATCAATTTTAAGGGCATATTATTCACAAACTCACAATTAAGTGTGTGCATTACACTACAATTTGTAATATCCACCTAATAACAGACCTGTTATAATGAAAACACAATATTGGTACTAGCACGTTATGAACTTAAATTGTTCATAAATTAGAACAAGTAGTTAAAGCTAGGCCAGGCTAGATGATTAACGAAAGAGCTCATAAAAATTAACTCAAAAGAGTTGAGTCGTATTTAATCACGCCCTTTACTATTTTATGGACTTTTCCAGAATTTTTTCTGGACAGGAATTGTCAAAAATGAATGTTTTCTTCCATCGCTATGCTTTCTAAATAATGAGGAAGACACGGCAATAAATCCATGAGAAGGTTATGATCATAGACATTGTGATACAGTAGAAATACTTTGTTTAATGATGAGTACTGGGTTGCAGTAATTTATTGTCGACATAAATACACATACTAAAATCAAAACCAGTTAGCCTATCCTACAAAAAAATTACAGCTCATTATTGGTCCAATTTTTGTAAGCAAATAAATCATAGAACAAAGTTTTGTTAGGGGCCTAAATAAAACAAAAAGGAAGAAAGAAAACTGATCACTTGAAAATAAAATTTGAAGAAAAATTCTTGGGCCAATCTTTAAAGGAGAGTGGAAGAGGAGACATAACAGATAAATAAGAGAACTTTACAAGAATGAGGATGAAGTGTATGAATTTGAATTTAGATGTTAAAGAATTCGAACGCTGGGCATTAGGGTGGGTCGAAAAAAAATTTTATTTTATTTTCGAAACACTTTAGTGCAGAAAAGTTGCCTACTACAATAAGGATAAAAAGTGCATATAAAATATTTAAATCGGTTAACATCTTCCGTTCGCGCACCGGACTTATAGTTTGTGAAAATTTCCAAAAACTCGTTATTTTTAGAGATTTTTAAAAGTTATTAAACCTTAAAAATTAAAGAAGCTCTACGTTTTTATGCTTATTTTAGCATGTAAAGAGTGTAAATCAATTATATTCTGTTCAAAAATCCAATAATTACCGTTCGCGCAACGCCTCAGAAAAAATAGAAATTAACCACTTTAAGCGATTTTACTGTGCAACTTTTGTAAGCAGACTGAACTGTTTTGAACAAGAGTGCACTGGTTTGAGATGGTTAAACTAGATTGAGTCGTGGTATATCCCCTCCTTGCTCTAACCCCTTCCCCCTCACCATCAAAATCGGCCTTGTACTCGCCGCCATCACGTGTTTTCCTCTTCAGTCAGTCGCTGTGCCGCGCTCTGTCTAGAATAGTTGGAAGTTGCTTTAATGCCGTGTGTGACTTGCGTGATGTGAGCTACTCCCTATTGTGCATTGTTTTATGTTATTTCCTTGACGTATGTCTTAAAACATTAGCTGATGATGAATGAATTACAAGCTATTCTCACTAGGAGTGTGATTGCCGACTCCAGACAGGAGTTTTACTGTCCTATTTTTGGCGAACCAAGAGGATTCCTGCAAAATAAACTGCCCACATATGAATGTGTTCTTAGATGCTGTAATGAAGATAGATACAATCTTTCCCTCGTAAGAAACAATAAAAATGTGAGTTTCGCCAAAGTAGGCTCTACGGTTGCGAAACAAATCAAATGTTTGTATTAAAAAGCATCCATTCCGTCGTTGTCTGACTGCCGAATTGTAAAGCTCATTGAAGTGTATCACGATTCTTATATTAAGATAAGGAAATCGTATAAACGTGATAAAGATAAGCCTGTATTTAAATGTATTCTATACGATTTAAAGCCTATTCGTCTAGCCTACAAACAAGGCATTAAAGTATTTAAATCGTCTAGCCTACATTTAAATATAGGCTTGTCTTTATCACGTTTATATGACTTCCCTATCTTAATATAAGAATCGTGATACACTTCAATGAGCTTTACAATTCGGCAGTCAGACAACGACGGAATGGATGCTTTTTAATACAAACATTTGATTTGTTTCGCAACCGTAGAGCCTACTTTGACGAAACTTACATTTTTATATTTTCTTATGGGGGAAAGATTGTATCTCTCTTCATTACAGCATCTATGAACACATTCATATGTGGGCAGTTTATTTTGCAGGAATCCTCTTGGTTCGCCAAAAATAGGACAGTAAAACTCCTGTCTGGAGTCGGCAATCACACTCCTAGTGAGAATAGCTTGTGATTCATTCACCATCAGCAAATGTTTTTAAGACATATGTCGAGGAAATAACACAAAACAATGCACAATAGGAAGTAGTTCACATCACGCAAGTCTCACATGGGACCAAAGCAATTTCCACCTGTTCTAAACAGAGCGCGGCACAGCGACTGGCTGAAGAGGGAAACACGTGATGGCGGCGAGTACAAGGCCGATTTTGATGGTGAGGGGGAAGGGGTTAGAGCAAGGAGGGGATATACCACGACTCAATCTAGTTTAACCATCTCAAACCAGTGCACTCTTGTTCAAAACAGTTCAGTCTGCTTACAAAAATTGCACAGTAAAATCGCTAAAAGTGGTTAGCCTAACTTCTATTTTGTCTGAGGCGTTGCGCGAACGGTAATTATTGGATTTTTGAACAGAATATAATTGATTTACACTCTTTACATGATAAAATAAGCATAAAAACGTAGAGCTTCTTTAATTTTTAAGGTTTAATAACTTTTAAAAATCTCTAAAAATAACGAGTTTTTGGAAATTATCATATACTATAAGTCCGGTGCGCGAATGGAAGATGTTAACCGATTTAAATATTTTATATGCACTTTTTATCCTTATTGTAGTAGGCAACTTTTCTGCACTAAAGTGTTCCGAAAATAAAATAAAATTTTTTTTCAACCCACCCTAATGCCCAGCGTTTGAATTCTTTAACATCTAGAATCTGGAAGAAAGACAAAAATTAGAGTTAATGAGGTAGATGCGGAAGATAAAGAAAGATAGAAGCGTTATATTAGTGTGTATTCTTAGATATGCATGGCCCTGAGAGTAACAAACTTGTGAGTAATTCCATGCACGAGATAGGTACAAAAATTTTGCAATGTCATCGAAATAGTGATGGGACAAACGACTGGTTTTAACCATCCGATGAATCATCAGATAGTTTTAGCTTCCATCAAATGATTTTCAGATGGATAATTCATCAGATAGTTTTGGTAAAAAAAAAAAAATTGTTTACAGTTAACAAAAAGTACAAGAAAATAATTCTTCAAACCTTCCAGGTGGTTTTTTCGAACTGTACAATAAAATTAATCATTTATTCTGAGTTAATGCCTCAGAAAAATTTACTTGATGGGCCAGATAGTTTTTCAAACAGATGACAAAGTTCCATATCCGATGGTTCACCCACAATAGAAACCAGGGGTGCCCACGGGAGGGGGGGGGGGGGATTGATAGCGCGGTTTGCGCTATCGGGCCAAAATTTCGGGGGGATTTTTGTGATTAAGCAGGGATTTTTTGGATTTGGGGGGGGGGGGGGGGAATGAAGATAAATTGGATTTCCATATTTTTAAAACAGAAAAACAGTATGTTGACTCAAAATTGAATTTAAAACTATATAAAAAATATTAAATACATTAAAAGAGCCCTAGTTTAAATTTTATAGTTATTTGACCCTACAACCCTACGGTCCAATCTTGCATGTTTATATGGAATGGCAAAACTGAATAAAGTTTGAAGTGCCGAGATTAGTCATATTGTGGTGACTGGCGATCAGGAATTGCTAATACAATTAGTAAAACTCATCGTCTAATCCTTTATGTTCAGATGATCCCTTAAATCTGAACATAAAGGATTGCTGTATTGCGGTGAATATATATTAATATTGAATATATATTCATTGGCTCACACATCTGTAAAGTAGCCTAAACAAGCAATCTTGATGACAGTTTCAAACTGGCATACGGGATCTTATTTTGTAAAATATGTTAACAGAGAAATATTTTGTTATTGAGCAAGAGCGGTTTAACTCAATTATGTATTCTAATTTAGCATACTGCTACATTAAGAATAAAAAGTTTTATTTTTAGGTTAGTTTATCATACTTCTACTTTAAGCTATGCAGTTTGTTCCTAAATTCAAAAGAATTCTAATAACAGACAAACTTTAACGAATAGTGTTATTCCATTCAGACATATAGGCTACCTAAGTTAAACAAGTAATTTAGAAGTTTATTTTGCTACGGTTGTCATTCTTTTCCGTATAGGGGTCCTGATCAGACCTTTTGGCAATGTATTTTTCAGACGACGACAATTGCAAACGCCGACCTTGCGGACTAATAACAGGACAGAAAACCTCTGTTTTGCATGCAGTATTTTGAAATATTTTTCTTAACATCACAGACAGACAGAAAACCAAGCCAAATATAGGACTAAGTGTTATAGCATTAATTCAGTTTATTACAACCTATAGGCTATAGGCCTACACACTACAGTGTGAAAATATGTAGACGGATTGATATTTTTTTAACAGATTGTAAATGTTATCTATTCTTGAACAGGGTTTTTTGACATGATACTCCCAATATAAAGACAACGTAAGTGTCAGATTTACGCATAGTTTGATTCTTAGATCAAATTGAAAGTCTCCATTTGTAGAGAAAAATGCTGCAAAACCCATCTTTAATAATCAAGTTAAAAATGGCAGATTAAGTGTCAGATTTACGCATAGTTTGGTTCTTAGATCAAATTGAAAGTCTCCATTTGTAGAGAAAAATGCTGCAAACCCCATCTTTAATAAACGGTATCAGTTAACTGACACATACTTTCTCCCAACAATATAAAAAAGGTGTTAAAAGCATCAAAACATTAATGTCTTGATGGCTCAATCAGATAGCTAACAGCTGAGCAGCACGAGATTGACCCTACGCGCGTCTGACTTTTAACAACGTACTGCGTTTACCGCTAAACGAAAAATTGAATTTTCTCCGCAACCACTTGACATAGAGCAATAATTTAAAGTACCGGATTATTTAGTTTTTTGATCTTGATTTAATGGTCATAGGTAAAATTTATTTCAAAGTAACAGCTTTTTTGAAAATCCAAAAAATTGATTTTTGAAACACTTTTTACTCTATAACTTTTGAACGCGCATTTTCTCGGAAATGCGGGTGGTGTCATTTTATTCAGCATTTTAATCTTAATAAACCACAAAAGTTTAATCAAAATCGTTAGAGCCGTTTTTGATAAATTTGGATTTTTCACGTTTTTTGAGGGTTTTTTGGGGTAAACTACCCTTAAAAATAAAAAATTCAAAAAAATGAAAAAAACGCCTGGAATTATTGTGGTTTTGGACCTACGTACCAAATTTCACCAAAATCGGACCATTGGGGCATTCTCTAGCTCTGTATACATCCAGACACACACACACACACACACACACACACACACACACACACACAGACATCACTCCGAAAACCACTTTTTTGGACTCAGGGGGAACCAAAATGGATAAATCCACCAACAACTCAAATTCGAAAATTTTGACGAAAACAATACTTTCTCCATATACTATGGTATAGGGGGAGAAAGTAATAAAGTACCGGATTATTTAGTTTTTTGAGCTTGATTTAATGGTCATAGGTAAAATTTATTTCAAAATAACAGCTTTTTTGAAAATCCAAAAAATTGATTTTTGAAACACTTTTTACTCTATAACTTTTGAACGCGCATTTTCTCGGAAATGCGGGTGGTGTCATTTTATTCAGCATTTTAATCTTAATAAACCACAAAAGTTTAATCAAAATCGTTAGAGCCGTTTTTGAAAAATTTGGATTTTTCACGTTTTTTGAGGGTTTTTTTGGGGTAAACTACCCTTAAAAATAAAAAATTCAAAAAAATGAAAAAAACGCCTGGAATTATTGTGGTTTTGGACCTACGTACCAAATTTCACCAAAATCGGACCATTGGGGCATTCTCTAGCTCTGTATACATCCAGACACACACACACACACACACACACACAGACATCACTCCGAAAACAACTTTTTTGGACTCAGGGGGAACCAAAATGGATAAATCCACCAACAACTCAAATTCGAAAATTTTGACGAAAACAATACTTTCTCCATATACTATGGTATAGGGGGAGAAAGTAAAAATCAAGTTAAAATGGCAGATTGGAATGTTTACTTTGTAATCAAATGCTTACAAAATTTTAAATGTTGATAAAATCCCACATACCCTAATTAATATTTTGAGTTCAAAGGTAAGGACAATTTCTAAACGAGAATGAATAGTTTTTAAATTCCTTACTTTGTCATATAAGGCCTACAGTTCCAATTGTTTTGTAAAATTTTTTCATAAAGGCCTCCTCAACATACATAATTCCAGTCCTGGTGTCCCTACCTTTTTGTGTTCTGGTCAATTTGCTATATTCGGCCATAAAAGTTCCATACAGTAATTATTAAATTATTAAATTTATAATAAAGTAAAATAATGTAACTATTTAAATCAAAACTAAGAGAGGTTTACTGTATTCACACAATAATGCCTCTAGAAAATAAATCATTAAATCACCATTATTTATTTTAATACGCAAGTCGAATGAAAATAGGTCTCGGGTAACTTTTTTTAAAATTTTGCTCTAAATAGGTACTATGTTACCTACTATGTTATTATGCCCTCTAATAAGGGACCATGTTACTTTTTCATTTTGAGGTCCCAAGAAGAAAAAATATCATTCGTTCATTTTCATATATATGTATATATAAATCTATATATTACATAGAATTCGCTGATAAGGGCTACTGTAATTATTGTAAAAAAAATTGTAAAAAATAACCATGAGTACCGTTTAAAAATTTTTTTTAACTATTTACAAAAAAATTAGGTTTCAAAAAAAGGGCACAATTTTCACAAAAATCTATGTAGGCCTATATCTATGTGTCTGTGGTACTGATAACTATTTAAGGGAACCTCCGATTTTGATGAAATTTGGTATGATGGTGTAAGACCAGTTCTATTTTCATGAATTCATGAACCAGCATGATCGGGTTATGGGAACAGGGTTTCATGGGTTTCAAAAAGGTCAAAAATGGGTTTTTGGCATTTTTGGAGCTTAATTTTCAAATTTCAACATTATTAACTGAAACTATTTTAAAAAGCTTTAACAAATAAACAATTTAGTATTCTGAATTTTTTACTTGGCTTAACGGGTTACGGAGTAAACCCAAAAATAGGATTCCCATGTTAATCTTTTGGGAAATTAACAAAACCCTGTATCTCGCTTATTTATGGGTATAACTTGATAAAATTTGGTATATCCATTCACTAGGGTGGGGTTAAAGTGATATTTGCTTACAATACCCATATGGCGGCAAACCTACATACTCACCCCCATGTGGTTTATGGAAAAAATTTAAAAGTGCCGAATATTGCTATCAGTATTAGATTTTTACCTTACCCAACTATTATGTTCAACAACATTCTATCGTACAGTAGTAAATCTACATACTCATTTCTATGACGTTTATGGGGAAAATACAAAATGACAAATCCCTTTGGGAATTCGCTGAGTACGCAGGTCTGCTGCGACAGGGGGATTTTATTTATTTATTTGCAAGTGCGAAAGGTAACCTCCCCGCAGTGCCGCTCGTAAGTTGATACAATCCTTTATAAATTTTAAGCTTAACTCTTCAAATAGGTATGTTGGGTCCATCTAGAGAATAGTGTATAATGCGAACTAATGTTAGCCTACAGTTTAAATTTTGATGCACAATGAATGCCATGGCCTGATACACAGCGAGCTTTCAATGTGTTCTTCTAGAAGCCAGAGATTTTCTTAATTGACATTGAGTAATAAATTGTGCCAATATTAATAGGCCACGTTTAAGCAGTGTAAGTCAACATCTGAGTCATTAGGCGATGATTCAGACACAAACAGGGTTGTGATGAACTAATAATCAGAGGAGCTTAACATCACAGCACTGGGCCCTGTGGTACCTCACAGTTGATGAATCTGGTTGTTCACAAAAAGTCTTTTTAGTATATAGTAAAAAAATACAAATAACTTCTTCTCTACAAATAAATCATTACACCTTAATACCTAATTAGTTTTTTTTTGGGGGGGGGGGCATAATCCAAAGTTTGGTTTCCAAAATTGAAAAATCAAAAGAATTAAAAGTCTTAATCATATTAAATTAAATCATGAAATCACATTTGAGACTTTAACAACAGTTTTTGAAAAGGGAACTCTTCTTCTTCTTCTATTACACGGAAGTTTTGAAAAAGTAAGTTAGTTGATGTTTTCGAAAAAGTAAACCCTCTCTTCCCCTTGCCTATCCAGCTGTTTTGAGGTTATTTGTCAATTTATGTGGCAAACGTTATAGTAAAGTTTGATATAAGTAGATTTTTGAACTGTTTTCTATTTAGAAAATGACAATAATTTATTTTATAAATAAACCTAGAGGGGGAATGAGTTTCCATGTAATAATACTTTTTTAGGATTTTAGGTTTCTTTTCAATAGAAAAATACCAATAGTTACGTAACTTTTATCTTAACATATGTTATGTATGAATGTGATTGGCTGAATTGTCGATATTTCCTTTCAAACTTTTGTTACCGGTAGATCCTAACTTTTAATATTTTCTGTTTTTACACAAATAATCGTAAATAAACATATTCATAAATTGGTATTATTTCGTTCCTTATGAAATTTGGCAATTTTTTGGTAACTGTCATCCCAAAAACTTGATTTAATACTCATTTTAAAAAAATGTTTTTGGGCCTGATATTTTGTAAGAAAAATTTTGCATTTTAAGCATTTTATCTAAGCTGCATTTTAATTTTTAACTCAAAATAGCATTGAAACTGCTCTAAAACTTTATAATCTATCTAGGCCTAACTATTAAAAGTTTATCAAAAAATCTTTGTTATTTTTCTACCAAGAAACCGAAATATCCTATAATTACACTTAAATTAGTAAAAATTCAGTTATTGGCTGTAACTCAAAAACAAATGATTTTCGGACCCATATTTACAAGACTTTTTTTCTTGCCTTGATGTAAGGAATCAGCTGGTAAAGTTTGTTACACTTATCGCAAAACACCCTGTATATACAGGATGTCTTCAAAGTCCATCACCAAACTTCATATAATAGGGCTAGTTGGGTCAAAATAAACAAAAAAGTTCATGATATGAAGATATGTCCTAATATGCATATTTACCCAGATATCCGCCATTTTGTTTTTTCCACTTAATAATTTTTATTTCAGTGGCAGATTGATGTCGAAAATTCACATTTGGCATGGATCTTTATAACATCAACATCCACCTCCACAGTAAAAATAATTTTTCTGCAATGTATACCTATTTTTAAAATGGCGGCCATTTTAAATCTTTAAAGTAAAATATCTTAAAACCGGTAAATTTTATAAATCTGGATATGCATATTTGGGCATACTTTTTTTAGGGAGAGGCGGGAAAAATGCATTACGCACACAGGTGGCCAGCCTGTAGTGTGGGGCTCCCCTAAAAAACAGGGTTACCCACTAAAAAAACCTCCTCTACTCTTTAGAATTCTAACCTGGAATTGTTTATCACATTATGTTAGGCTAGGCCTAATTTGGCTTACGACCGTGGAGCCTGTCTGGTCATCCATTTGAAGTCTAGTTTGCGGCATTGTACTCATCTGCTAAGTGAGACCTTTAATTTGATACCAAATTCGACCTATGCTGCTATTTAACCCTTTCAGTCACAAATGATCTATGGTACTTTAAATAGAGTGTTGCTGGAAAAGTAGTGCTTTTTGCAGACGACACAACTTTGTTTGCATCACACACTGACATAGCTCTTGCCAAGTCAATAGCTCATGAAACCTTAGATATTACTCAGAGGTGGTTCATCAAGAACAGGTTAGCTTTAAATGAGTCTAAAACTAAGGAAATAACATGTAGTCTGTCAACTCAAATAGTGAAAAGTCAATCTGTAAAATTATTAGGATTTGTATTAGACGGTAAGTTATCCTGGGATGACCACATTGATTTTTTATGTACTAGATTGAGCAGAGTGATTTATTTGTTGAGACGCTTAACGTCAGACCTTTCTCAAGATGTTCTTAAACAGGCCTATTTCGCTTTCTTTCACTCGATTTTGGCTTATGGCACCAGGCTGTGGGGTCATTCACATAATGCTCAAAAAGTTCTCATTCTGCAAAAAAAAGCTGTAAGGTTGATTTCCGGAGTTGGTTTTCTGGAACATTGTAAACCCCTGTTTGTGCAACATTGTATCTTAACAGTAGTCAATGAGTACATTTTACAGTGTATCAACATGATTAAAAGCAGACAATCCTCCTATCCTAGAAACAATGATGTACATAGTCACGATACCAGACATAACATGAACATATTCATTCCCAGAAATAGACTCTCAAAAACCATTCACTGCTTTCCTGTTACAGGTATAAAATTCTTCAATGTGCTTCCTCCTCCAATCCGTAACCTGCCTCAACCCAAATTTTCCATAGTTATGAAGAAATGGCTCCAACAAAATCCTTTTTACAATCTCACAGAATACTTTCAGGCAGACAAAACAATTGCAACTAATTAAGTTCAAACACCACTAACAACACCATAATTTACCACACACAAGGTATGTTGCTCAAGCCTGATTCATTTTCTCCTTTGTGACAAGTTTGATTTTGTTTGCTTGCTTGTGCATGGAAATGATTTTTTTTTATTGTTTTTGCATTGCATGGACTTGCATTTTGAACATGCATGGCTTGTGTTTGTATTTATTTTAGTATTAGTATCCAATTATTGTATGACGAGCCTATTGTACAAAATGTATTTAATGGCAAATAAAGTCTTATTGAGTGTAGTGGTTAAGTGCTGTGCTCTCATAGCGAACTCACTTACCGACGGCCTATAGTTGTTCCCGCCAGGGTCGCGCACCGTTCAAAACCTTAATTCTCGTGACTAGGCTGCTGGTCGTGATAGCTGAGATGGCTAAGGTAGGCATTCTTGGCCAGGATGTCTACGTCAGCGCAGGTTCGAATCCACTCACGACCAAACCTGACCTTGTGGTGGAACTCTTAAAAGGGTTAGCCGATCTGTGGCTGCAACGTTAATGGGAGAGCCCACGTTAAATAAACGGTGGCAAGCTTGAGTGGAAGTTGACGGGATCGGTTGATTCTTTGAGAGTTGCACCTTGGTTAACACTGATTTTGCTACTTTTTCCTTACGTTTATTGTGTGTGTGCCACTACGGCATTGAATTATGCAAGATAATCATATTTTAACTCCAAGATGCCAATTTAATATTGTTTTTACTTCCACTTATATTCATTTGATCAAATCAATTATTTAATACTCCTTTAAACAGGACACGGTGACTGAAAGGGTAAAGAATTTTGTCTGACCCCCCATGGGCCGTCCCTCTTAAGGGATAAAAAAGTGATAATAGCTCAAAAGAGTAGACATTCATGGCTATTATTGATATACACCAAGTATCATTACTTTATCTATAATGGTAAACAATATATTTCCGTTCCGGGACTTTTCAACCACACTCTATAGGCCTATTTTAATTCATGTTGAGTGACCATGAAACCTTTAAAAAACCATTAGTTAAATACACATTTGAGGGACTAAGTTATGAGGATAGCAGCTAACAACCAATATTTGATGTTATTTATGTTAGGTATTAGTTAAATAGTACGCCAAAAGTGTATACCTTAATGCCTAACAGGCATTGGAAGAAAGCTTGGAATCTCCCATTTACAGTGGTGCCAAATTTGATCCATTCAGTCTGAACTAAAATAAAAAGATTGAACCGATTCTGTAAACACCGCTAAATTAGTAAAAACAATTGATTCTAACACTCAAAGGTCGGAAACAAGAATCAAAAACCAACTAATAACACAAGGAGAGTTAATTTAAGGCCCACTTTTTGTTGATACATTCAGTTTTATTTGGGCACTGTCTTTCATACATAAGTTGCTTCTACCCTATTTAACTGACATGAAGATTGTATATTCAAAATGGATAGGAACATATACCTTAATGGATATTAAGTTTACCAATTCTATGCCTGCATACCCTATGACCATAATACCCAAATTAAAGATGACGAATTACAATGAAACCTTATAACTAAGTTTAACCTTGTTTTTTATCAAGAGAACTATCATAAGTTTTTAGGTGTAATAAATGTGAGGTAAAAGAATACTGTCAGTTCTCATAAAATAACTTAAGTTAGGACTTCTTTCATGGTTAGAGTTAGCCTACTTACTCATTGTTTTAAACGATAAATAGGCCTAAATAACACCCCTGGCTTGGAAATAGTTCACAATTTGAACAAAATGTTAACAATGTAGCATATTTACTTAAAATTTGGGTATGAAATGAGTGATGGAACATAAACAGGAAATTTCCAATTGGGAACTGATTCAATGAACATAACCTTCAAAGTAAAGAAATGAAACTGTAAACATCGATGAAAACTTTGTCTATTTTACATAAAATATCATGCTCAAGATTTCATAAAACATATAAATATGTATACTTACGTTGATTCAGTTGAACCATGTCATTTTAGTAAATTTTTGTCGGCAATTATGGGCACCACTGACACACACACACACATTACTATAGATTTTACTTCAAATAAGTGTGCAACTCTGAACTATTAACAACAATATTTACAGATCTTTAAATGGTGTCATACTAGACTTTGTATAAAATATTGTGACTAAAATGTTGAAAATCTACACTGTAATTTTAGCGTTTCCAACAAATCAACAATTTTAGCGAATCAGTAAGGAGAGTAAATGAGTAGTAAAATGACATCCCGTACCATCTTCCATCAAACTATCTAGTCGACCAAAATATTTCCAATCAATTGGGCTGTGGCTGTGGGTGAGCACTTTTTCATACGAACAGGACGGCGACTATCGGTTATCGACATCGAAACATTTGGCGACTGTCGCACTGTCGGTTATCTCCAACTAGCTATCAACCGGTCGTATCGAATTGGAATGAGAGTTTGAGTGTGAGTGGTAAACTGGTCTCAGAGTTCAACATCTGAAGCAATCAAGATTTTTATTTTAGGTTCGGTATTAATAATTTATGAAAATGTTGCTTCCATAACAATAACATTGTAACTATGAAGACCGCTATAAAAGGAGCCCTATAAAAGGTTGAAGTTGTCAATCAAGTATAACTGTGGGGGTTTTAACTTTTAGGAATGCTTAAACAACTTTTGTGCTACAAGCTACATTCCAAACCCAACTTTAAAGAGTTTTAGTGCGAAAAAAGTGAAAGATAGAGCAAAACCTCAAATGCAAAAGTTGTAGATAATCTAATTCCACATTAACTATTTTCCATAAGATTTCAGATCAGATAAATCCTTAAGGCCCCAAGGCTTCAAAAGCTGAAGATGGAACCACAGCAATTTTTAAAGATCTCTAGGCCTATTTCTTAAACGGTTGGAAAAGGTGATCTTTCTGGAGTTTTCACGTTAAGAGCTTTCAATCAAGAATATGGTTAAGGTGGTTTTTACTTCTGGGAATGCTTAAACAATTCGTATTACATCAACATCCTTCCAACTTCCATTTTATAGACAGCAACGAACATAGACCTGACATAGATCTGAAATGCCCTTTAACTTTGTAAGAGTTGCTTATATCTCATTTTTTCAGTCTCATGTTGTGTATGGGACAAGGCTCTGGGGTCACTCCGCCCAGGCACACAAAGTTCTGTTGCTACAGAAAAAAGCAATGCGAGTGATATTTAGAACTCACTATTTAGCCCACTGTAAACCACTCTTTGTTGAGGCAAAAATAATGACAGTTGTTAATGTTTACATATTTCAATGTCTTGTAGCCATCAAAGCAGTTGAGAATGAATTAGTCCTGAATAAACATGTCCACCATCATGCCACAAGAAATTGTAACAATGTTCACATAACTAGAAATAGGTTAGGTAAGACTCAAAGTTGTTTTCCTGTTTCAGGCATTAAATTTTTCAATTGTTTGCCTAGTGATGTTCAAGCTCTGAACAAATCTAAATTTGCAAATGTAATGAAGAATTGGTTGTTTGTAAATCCATTCTACTCAAAAACTGAGTATTTTGAAGCTATGAAGGCTGGCCCTAACATTATTGTTTGAACATGAAATAGATTAGGCCTAACAGGTATGAGTTTTTTTCTTTCAGTTTGTCCAACTGCATGGCTTGGAATGTACTTTCCTTCTTAGGTTATGCCACAGATTTTAACCTGTAAGTATTGTGCATGGTTTGCTGTGTGCGTTTGCAGTGCTTTTTGATTCTTATTTCTTGTTTTGAAGTGTATTTTAGTTTTAGTTAGCATTTAATTGTTAGACGTAGCCTATTGTTGTAAAACTGAATGGCTTAATAAAATCTTTGAATCTTTGAATCTTAGACAACACAAGCATTGACTAAGGATACAAAGATGTATATTCAATGACACAAGTATGAATATATCGATGTCGATAACCGATATTTGAAGCGATGTCGATGATTCGAATCGATATCGATAACCGATAGTCGCCGTCCTGTTTGTATGAAAAAGTGCTCACCGTGGCGGTGGCTATCACAGGTGACCAGAGAGTAACAACACAATGAACAGTAACATCGATTAATGTATAATATAATGTTATGCTTTGTTATTACCACAAGATTGATAGCTTATATTTTTTGTTGATTTGTTATATTAGAATGGTTTAAAGTCCTGTTTGCAATTGGTCTTGGAGATTTATGATAGAATCTTTGAATTTGTTGTAATATTAGGTCTAATTATTTTGTATGATTAATTGAAAATGGAACATCCCGTGATTAAATAAATAAAACATGTATTGTAGCGTAAAAAGTGTTTTTATCACCAGTACCATTGACCATAGATGTACTGAAATCTATTTCAATATCCATAGTAAATATCAGTACCCACCAAAGACGAAATTAATTCCTTATAAATTTACAATAAATACCAATGTATAGTATTTAATTAGTCCATGTCTATAACAGAAACAGCATTAAATACCCCCCGTCGCAGCAGACCTGCGTACTCAGCGAATTTCCAAATTAGTAATATTAATTTTGACCAGCTAAACTTGTAAACAAAATTTCATCACGTGCAAAATAAATAGGGAAATAAATGTCTATTCTCCTTAAGATATAGGGAAAGAGTATGCAGGTATGCTGCCATGGGGGACACTAAAAGTAGGTTTTTAGCATAGAAAAAATTTATTTCGACCATATAAAGCCATATAGTAAGTTTCATCAATATCTGTCCATAAATAAAAGAGTTTGCCTATTCTCCATATGATTAACATGGGAAAAGAGTATGCAGGTTTGCTGCCATGATAAGTAAAAAAAACCAAGATTTTTACCTTAAATGGATGAATCTCAACCAAATGAAGCTAAATACTAAGTTTCATCCAAAAATATTGGTTAATAAGTGAAATATTAACACATCATTATTCTCCATACGATTAACTTTGCAGCCCCAAAAGACAATGTACTGTCTTTAGACTTTGTAATATCTCGGTAACCAATGGAGATAGAGCAAAGCTTCAAAATACTAAATTGTGTGTTTTTTTGAGCTAAATCCAATGGTCAAAATAAAAATTAAAATTTTTTAAATTTACATATGAAAAATGCAAAAACCCATTTTTGGGATACAAAACCCCCCAAAACTACCCCTTCCGGTAGGTTGATATGTCTGGTTTTCGAACTCATCCGAATAAACGTAGGATTACACATCTCTACCAAATTTGGTGTCGATCGGACCATTTTTACGAGAGTTATCGTGTCTAGGGACACATATATATATATATATATATACATATATATATATATATATATATATATATATATATACATATATATATATATATATATACATATATATATATATATATACATATATATATATATATATATATAAATTTTAATGACTATTATTTTTGGTCTCTGGGCACCTCAAAACGAAAAAGTAACATGGTCCCGGGCTTAGGTCTTTCCATGAGACCTACGGTAATAGCTTATTCCCTATGGGAAATTCGCTAAAAGTAATAGGTCTACATTATTCTAAGAAAAATTGATACACATAACACATACATATAAATACAGTCAATAACATTTAGTATATACTCACAAATATATAGTTCAAACTAAAAAGTCCATAACAAATAAATACAACAAACATAATTTATTTATCCGAAGGAAATACACATGTTATCCAGTAGGCCTCATAGATATATACTAATACACCTGGATTGGTAACTCCGTGTTGCGAAAACGAGCCGTTACCCCCACCACTAGCCAGTATTCGTGGTCAGTGTTGCCAACCCTGTGCGAGTAATCATTTACTGTAATTTAAACAAATAAATAAATTAATTAAATAAATTACAGTATTACTGTAACTTTTTAGTCTTTCTTACCTATGAAATGATAAATTTCAGCCTTTAGAATGTGCACTTATACATCCTAAAGCTGCAAGTACAGAACCATCTTTCATCATCATAATTATAATTGAACATTTAAAAGAATGTAAACAAACAAGAATGCAGCTGACGCACCAACAACAATCGTGTCAGCTGATATTCGGCGCGGCGCGGCGGTGGCGCAGCGGCGGCAATACTGGCTAGTGGTGGGGGAGCCGGCTCGTTTTTACCGCTATTCCGCCATTTCAGTTATCGATCCAGGTGTATTAGTATATATCTATGGTAGGCCTACAATAATCAGCATTAATTAATTATTAACAACTACCGGTATGCAAAATAAATCAAAGTTACGAAAGTTTTTGTTTCTAAACTCTTGACTAAGTTTATTTTTTTAATATTTAAAAACTTTTAAGCAATGAAAAAAATTATACGATGGATCGCATAAGCAATTAAATTAATTAATGATTCAATAATCTACAAAAAACGGATATACAAGCGTTCCAGCTCGCTACAAAAACCCGTGTTTTGGATACAAGGATTTTCAAAATGGAAATAGTGCACGGCAAATTCACTTGTATATATTTTTTTTAGTGAGAGGCAGGAAAATGCATTACACAAACAGGTGAAGTTTGTGTAACCGCTTAACACCAATAATTATAATAATAATTATGGTATTATTAATTTTTTAATACCAATCAAACGCCTGTAGTGTGGGGCTAACCTACAAAACGGGTTTACCCACTAAAAAAGCTCATCTACTCTTTAGGATTCTAACCTGGAATTGTTTATCACATTACGTCAGGCTAGGCCTAAATTTGGCTTACGCCCATGGGGCTCGCTCGTTATCAAGCCGCTCGATCAAGGGATCTGGACCACTTCCGTGGTAAATATCAGTTTTATTTTCCAGGAGAATGCCCCGGGCGAACTATGATAAACAGTCCGAGTTGCCATCATCCTCCAAGATCTTTTGGCAGACTGAGTCCACCGAAAATGTACCAAAAATTTGTGTTGCCTCCAGGCGGGGCCTTTCCCAACGAGTACAGCGGCAGAAGGTGTGCTCCGCATCGTCTGTAACGCCCAGGCAATAAATGCAATCCGGTGAACCGGTCTTGCCCATCCGATTCAGGTACGACCGAAAATAGCCGTGACCTGTCAGGAATCGGGTCAGGTTGTAGTCCGCCTCCACATGCCGCAGTTCCACGCATGGTTATGGTCATGCTTGATTAGTAGCCCAGTCCATCATCCTCGGTTGTCGTGCTCCCAGCTGTGTTGCCATTGCTGGAAGGTTCGACTTCTGTTTTTGTCGTGTCCTTGCCGATCTCGTCTTGTCTCTGATAAATGGCCTGCATTTCTCCTGCCAAGAGCTTGACAGGGATGACTCCGGCGACCACCAGGACGGCAGGCTCGGGCACTGTCCGGTAGGCGGAACACACCCGGAGCGTCGCTTGAAGCTGAACCCAGGCGAGTGTATAAATATTGGCATTAGAACAGCGAGCACAATAGAATCCCATACATCCAATCAATGCGCGCTTAGTGTCGCGTCGGAACGGTGCGGCGTCACTAAAACGTCCGTATAACAAAAAAGTCAATTAAGGTTGAATTTTAATTAACAACAAATTAATATGTGAATAGAGTAAACAGCAGACAATGATAGTAGATTAGAGTGACAATGATTATTATTCAATTAAAATACAAAATAAAGAAAAATCCATAAACAACAATAGATGAATTTCGTTCTGAATAGTTATATAATTAAGAACCAAAATTATATTTATATTGTATTATTTTTTGTTGTTACGTCTTTGTTGTTCTCATATTATTATTGGTTGTTAGGGTGAGTTTCTTAAAGTGATACAATAGCTAACTTTTTTTATTTTAAATGTGACAGTATACTTCTTATGGGGGACCCCCTTTACTTTTTTATTTTGCTTTCAGGTATATATTTCACTTTTCAAAATTTCCTGCCATTTTTCCAATATGGCGGCCAACTTTAAAATTTCTTATAGAACACCCTACATTTTATGGCGTTTTGTAAATTTCTATGTCATTTTAAGACTTTTTTATTCTTTGCCATTTTTCTCTAAACCTAACAGTTAGGGAGCTAGGGGCAATCAAAGTTCATTTTTAGTTCCATAAGAATAACATGGGGCAAACTTTATCTGTCCATATCTCCAAAACTATTGGTTGAAATAAAAAATACTTTAAAAAATATATCTTAAATTGATATTTTAAGAATATTTTATATATAAAAATTATTATTTACGCATAAATTAACTTCTTTGCAATATAGCGGAAAAAATAAAATCAGCAATCTCAGTCATGTGGGTGCAGATCTGTAAGGCAATCAACGACGTACACCAACATATGTAAAAATCTGTCTTTTGGACCCTTTATATTTTACTTTTCATGGTAAGCTGACATGGGGATCACACAGAGACACAGTATTCCAGTATTGGTCTTAAATACGACTTGTCATGTTTAGAGGTAAGAAACTGCATTTGTCCTATGGTCGAACAAGTGCAAGGAATTAAATACCTAGGGTTAGTATTTGATTCAAGAGTAACTTGGAAGAATCACGTTGAGTGTTTAAAGGGAAAATTAATTAAATATGTAAGAATTTTTTACCTACTGAGGACCGTATGTGATGTTAAGCTACTAAGATCAGTTTATTTTGCTTTAATAAATTCAAAGCTTGAGTATGGCCTGGCGATTTGGGGAGGTACCTATATAACAACTTTAAAACCAATCACGTTATTACAGAAGTCATTTGTACGAATCCTATCCAGGAAAAAAAGGTCGGAGCATACAGCATCCCCACTATTTAAACAATTAGAGATTCTACCATTAAGGAGTTTATATGTGTTTAAAGTGCTTAGGACTTTCTTTGTCATGAGTGGTGAAAGAAATCAAACCATAAATTTGAAAAAAAACTGACTTTAAGAAGTAAATTGGAAGCTAGCGTACCCAAACCCAATATAACCCATTTTAGAAAATTTTACACATTTTTAGCTCCTAAATTTTTTAACATGCTTCCAGATGAGATTAAATTAGTTAAAAATCGAAACAAGTATATCAAACTCATCAAATCTTTATTGCTAGAAATTGAAGATGTAGATGCATTCTTCCATATACTCCAATAAAATATATATCAACTAGGCCTATATATATATTTTACAGGTATCTAAGACGCCTCTTACCGAATATACTAAGGCTATTATATATTGTGTATAGTTAAATACAGCAAATTAAACCATTATTAAGAAAGTATATATATATATATGTGTATGTATGTATATATATGTATATATATATGTGTGTATGTGTATGTATGTATATATATATATTTTTTAAACATTAAGTGTTAAGATATTTTAATTAAGTTTTTACCTAAGCTAGTGTTAGAGAAGCCATATATTTAGTTTATAAAATCAATGTACATAAGAATATTTTATTTAGTGTGTCGGCCACATTTCCTCTAGCTTTGAATGTTTATTGTGTAAGCCAGTGGTAATCATCCCATACAGGTTTTAACCTCGGGATGCAGACTTTATTGTTCTATAGTGTGTGTTTTTTGTGAATTTACAAATATTCAATCTGTTTAAAAATAACTGTAATGTAAATGTATGATATTTTGGAAGTAATACTTGTAATCTAGTTAATATATATGTATTTTTTGTAATGATATATGAAAAGAACAATAAAGAAATTTTCATTCATTCATTCATTCAAATTTGAGCAGTACTACAAGAGCCTCAGTGTTACATCATTACCTTTCAAAAGGAACATCCAAATAAAAATGTGACAAAAATCAAAATAAAAATAGCCTAACTAATTATAAGCTTGAGGCATATGGTTTAGCGGGTGTACTAAAATCATTCTCATCTGATAAATCACAGCAAGGGACTTTCCATTAAAGGTGCCAACTCAAAGCCACTGCACGTTCCCCAAGGCTCGACGGTTTTTCCCATTTTATTCATAGTCATGGACAATGATATAGACCTGTTTAATGCACCATGGAACGAGCACTCTGTCAACCCATATTCAGAAGTCTCAGGGTCTTGACCGTTTAAGGGAAAACGTACTGAGCTGCTTTTGTCATGTGCATGCTAATATTGACAGATATACCAATAAGGAATAGTCAGGAAAAGAACTGTTTTCCATCTATTGGGATCAACATTTACAACACACTTTTGTCAGCTGTGTGTGACAACTCAAGGCAGGTGCTTTCAAAACAAGGACTAAGGCATGGCTAATCTCCTTGGTCTATGCTCCATAAATGAAGTTCCTGGGGGCTGAAAAAGACACTATACTGGCTGCCTAAGTCTTAGCCGTCATCTTGTAAATAGTTCGTTTTTAGTTTTCTTCTCTTTTTAATTTTGTGTCACATTTCCAAATTAACTGATCTGGTTAAATATAGATGGTTGTTAATTAGTTAAAATTAGATCTGGTTTGGTCCAGATAGAAGATAGGTAATCAGGTAAAAGTTGACTACCTACCGGTACTGTAAATCGTTTACATGTAAATTATTAGTCTTTGACCAATATGAAATTATATGTTGTATGTCTGTTGGGCCTGCTCTGATTTACGGATTTTCCGTCAAGGGTAAATTTTATTTCTTCAAAATGAAAAAAAGAAAACATTTAGAATGAAAGAGGATTCTGCTTGATAAATACTAGGTTGGAAATTATAGTCACGGAATAAAAAGAACTCACATTTTACTGTACCTGATGGTACATATGGAGTAAATGAGTAAATGGTGCATAAATGGAGTAAATGAAACATGGTTCCTGACTTAAAGAAAATTAGCAACTTTCAACTCAAATCTTAGGGCCGTATGGGACTAATTAAATTTGAGACTAGGAGACTGTATCCTGTACA